>JAXQQM020071068.1:0-422500 GCA_034641835.2 Pinus albicaulis
TTATATAATGTAAACCACACGTAATTTAGACTAAAAATATTTAAAAATTAATATTTAAAATTTAATATTTATGTTTATACAAAAATTAATTCATATTGAAATTATTAAATTAAATTGTATCTATACGTTGTACCGATTTTAGTGTTATGGAACCAATCAAGGACTGATGGTGATGTCACTAAAATAACATTGTCGAGGTCATTACAATGAGTGAGTATGGAGTTGTTCAAAAGCTAACAAAGAGGTCTCAAATATCACTAAGCTTCACCCTCTTTTTAATAAAAAAAATAAAAAAAATTGTGGGTCAAATTCTGTTGAACTTCAACCGCTCTTCATAGTTTTTCTAGCATTCATATATGGATTTCATTATAGATTGACGTTTATGGAAAATTAAATCAAATATATCTGAATTCATATTAGGTTCACAATTTTGGAATTTGGAGGATAATATTAGCTAAACCTGGTGACTTTTGATGTCAAGGCCACCTAGTATTTATGGAGGTCTATGTAAAACGGCTTCACTTCTATTATATTTTTTTTAACTTAAAAAAAAATCATATAATAGAGATTATCTTATATTTGGAATAACATTATGTCCACTTTTAATCCATTGGTCACTAACATGTCTATTTCCACTTTTGTGCTGCATATGTTAGGTGTTTTTATTCGGGTAGTACTTTTTAAGCTAGTGGCAGATCCCAATTAAGAGAGTGGAGGTTCAAAATTTGTACACCCATTTTGGGCAATCAAATAAAAATTCCTTAAAAATTCACAATATTATCATACAATGTTGTGACACAATTTTTCATATAGTAAGCTTTATAAAACCATTCCTAACACAATTGGAGGTACTTTGTTTTAGTAATAAGATAGTTATAACAAATACATATCATACATAATCCTTAATATCTATGGTCCATAATCTATTAAACTTAGATCTTATTATTTTAATTTTCTTTTCTATCCATAATCAATATAACCTTAGACTTATTATTTTAATCGGCTTTGTATTAAATTTAATGACCATATTAGTTTGTTTTTATAATATTTAAACTAAAAAGTTCATATATTATTTAAAACAAATATATTTTAATTAGAACTAAATGATAAAATTGTAATATTATTAAATCTATTATGCTTAAGTACAATGTAATGCTATTTTACATTTCAATAACTTTATTCGTGTGTCCCTATCAACATATGCAACAACTCTTACCATTATCTTTTAATTGAAATATTATAATTTTAATATAAATATTATAATTTTTTAATAATTCTTTATATTCTAAAAATAGCCCTAAGCAAGCTCACATTATTGAGATGGAAAATTTTATGGTTTGTTCCGTGACTTCATAATAACTACCTGCCTTATCCCATCACCATAATTGATGTTGATGACCATGTAAGTGGATAGAATGTAGTTATGAAAACAATATTAGAAACTGGATTGTTATATTCCTTTTAACAATGAACAAAAAATCCAAACAGTTAGAAATGATGTGCTGCTATCCCTTCAAACGGCTAGAAACCAAATGGCTAGGGAGGACGTGGCACAGCCACTCACAAATTAGCCGTTGATTAAAAAAGCTGCGAGGCAGAGTTATATAATGAGGATTTTGATTATGATGTTCACAAGTTAAATTAATTTTGATTCTCCTCTCCAAAGCTGGACACAGAAATAACGTTTTTTTTAAACGACTTGGTGAAGGAGACCGTGCGAATGCATCCTCCCCTACTTGGTGAAGGAGAGCCTGCAAATGTTTCGTGTCACACTGTGACTACATCCCTGCGAAGGCCAACGTGGAGTTCTACAGTGTGGGGATGGGGAGTTTCGACCCCAGCGCTTCCTGGACTAATGAGAAGGACGTTGACATTACGAGAGTGAATAGAATTAAGATGATGCCCTTCGGTGCTGGGAGGAGGATCTGGCCATTGGCACTCACCACATCAATCTAATCATCTTATGGATGCATGCAATATGGAGTAGTATGCTTTGACTGTTGTCACAAATAATCCACCGGAAGTCCCCATGTTCCATTACTTCTGTGGAATGCAGCGCGGGGATTTGCGGAGGCAAAGTATCGATTGTATATACCTTTCCTAAGTGAGGCCGACATCGAGCTGCTTCCACTGGTGTAAATCTATTTATGAGGTTCTCTCTGGCTCTTTGATTCGATTCGTTTTCTAGTAGGTGCCATTTTTGGATTTCTGGGAGGTGTGAAATATTCATTTATATTGCATATTTTTATGATCAATTTCTAAGAAATATGGTAGCACACAAACATGATCTCTATTCTTGTTTCCATTAATGTATAGTTTTATGAGATTAATTTTTGGATTAATCATATTATTAAAAGATTTGATTGATAGGGTTTGCACCTTCTTTTAATCAGGATAAGGTTTGCACCTGCTTTTAATTGCTTTCTTTTAAGCTGATGTCTGTCCAATTCAATATGCAGTGTCTCCCACGACAAGATAAGATTATAACAAATTGGATCATTGGATGTAAATAAGGCCCTAAAGAAACCTAGTTCCGGCTAGACAAGAAAGGTAAGTTTCTGCCTCTTCATTTTGTATTTCTTGAAGTAAACCCTTTTCAATGAATTATATGTAGTCTTTTCTTCATTTTCAAGTGGTTTTATAATTTTTGGATTAATACGGTGTTAGAATAGCACCTATTTTTTTTTATTACAACTCTATTTTCGGTGTCTAAACCCAATCTATTCATCTCAGTTTTATTAGTAAAACCCAGTTTATTCATCTCAGTTCTATTATTCCATTTTCTTTATGGTTTCTTGGGCTCGCCATAGTTTCTTTTTAATTCATTTCAGCCATTTGTAATCTCTTTGTCTCAAATTTCTTGGTTATAATTTAGATATTTCTTTGTTAGATCTATCAAATATCAAATCAAATCTCTTAGGGATGTGTGGGATATGGATGTGTGCAATATGGAGCAGTATGCTTTCACTGTTGTCACGAAGAATCCACCAGAAAGAATCTGGACGAATGAAGCGCGGCGCACGAAGTCCCCATGTTCCATTACCCCTGTGGAATGCAGGCAGTGATGCTTGCATTGGGAATTTGTGGAGGCAAAGTATCGACTGTATATGCCTTTCGTACGCGACATCGAAATCGAGCTGCGCTGCTTCCACCAATGCAAATCTATTTATGAGGTTCTCTATGGCTCTTTGATTTGATTCTTTTTCTCTGTTTCGATTCGTTTTCTAGTAGGATGCAATTTTTGGATTTCTTCCAAGTGCGAAATATTCATTTATATTGCATATTTTTATGATAAATTTCTAAGAATTCTGGTAGCACGCAAACATGATCTCTATTCTTTTTTTTCCATTGATGTATAGTTTTCTATTCTTTTTTTTCCATTGATGTATAGATTTATGAGATTAATTGTAGGATTAACCATGTTATTAAAAGATTTGATTGATAGGGTTTGGGCCTTTTTTTAATCAGGATAGAGTTTGGGCCTTTTTTTAATTTCTTACTCTATGAGATTAGATGATTTAGATGAGATTACTGGATTTCTTAAAATGATTTTCAATTATGTTTTTATGATTTACAAATATGTTTTTCATTTGTCTTATAATTTATGTTAGATTTTATTTTCACATTATTACTTTGGTTAAATTCAATGTATTTTAAATTGTATTTTCATACATTTAAATTACTTTAAAGAAGTTTTCTTATATTTAAACTTTTATTAATAGCTTTTAATTAATTTATTTTTTGAATGATTTCTTCATTAATATTTTGATATAGAGTAAAGTACCATAAGCTTGAGTAGCCTAGCCTAAGCTACTAAAGGATAGACTAAGGTAAGTTAGAATAGGCTAGGTTAGGCTAGAATAGGAAAGAGTAGCTTAGGGTAGGCTAGACTAGACTAGGATAGGTTAGGTTAGAGTAGGTTAAGCTAGTCTATGCTAGGGTAGGCTAGAGTAGGCTAGGTTAGACTAGGGTAGGTTAAGCTAGGCTAGGGGAGGCTAAGTTAAGCTAGGCTAGGCTAGGGGAGGCTAGGTTAGGCTACTATAGTGTAGGATAGACTAGGTTAGGCTAGGTTAGGTCAAGATAGGGTAGGTTAGGGTATCTTAGGCTAGGCTAGGATAGACTAGGCTAGGATAGGTTAGACTATGTTAAGCTAGGCTAGGTAAGAGTACACTATGTTAGGCTAGGGTATGTTAGGCTAGGCTAGGTTAGCCTAGGTTAGGTTAGGTTAGGTTAGGTTAGGCTAGGCTAGGCTATGTTAGCTTAAGTTAGGCTCATTTAGGCTAGGCTATGTTAGGTTAGGTTAGGTTAGGTTAGGATAGGATAGGCTAGGATAGGATAGGCTAGAATAGGGTAGGCTAGGTTACGCTAGGTTAGGTTAGGTTAGGGTAGGATAGATTAGCATAGTCTAGGTTGGGCCACCATAAGATAGGCTAGGTTAGGATAAGATAGGTTAGGCTAGGTTAGGTTAGGCTATGCTAGGCCATGCTAGGTTAGGTTAGGTTAGGCTAGGCTAGGCTAGGCTAGGTTAGGTTACGCTAGGTCAGGTTAGGATATGATAGGATAAGATAGGATAGACTAGGCTAGGCTAGGTTAGGCTAGGATAAGATAGGCTAGGTTAGGTTAGGATGAGATTGATTAGGCTAGGATAGTTTAGGCTAAGATAAGCTAGGCTAGGTTAGGCTAGGCTTGGCTAGGCTAGTCTAGGCTAGGGTAGGCTAGGCTAGATAGGTTAGGATAGGTTAGTTTAGGTTATTTTAGTTTAGGTTAGGATACATTAGGCTAGGCTAGGCTAGCTTAGGCTAGATTAGGCTAGGCTAAGCTAGGTTAGGTTAGGCTACGTAGGTTAGGATAATATAGGTTAGGTTAGGGTTAGGCTGGGCTAGGCTATGCTAGGATAGGGTAGGTTAGGCAAGGCTAGGGTAGGGTAGTGTAGGCTAGGTTAGGATATGGTAGGCTAGGCTAGGCTAGAATAGGGTAGGATAGATTAGGGTAGGTTAGGCTAGGCTAGGGTAGGATAGGGTAGGGTAGGTAAGGGTAGGTTAGGCTAGGATAAGCTAGGGTAGGCTAGGTTAGGGTAGGTTAGGCTACGCTAGGTTAGGCTATGGTGGGTCAGGGTAGTGTAGGCTAGGCTAGCATAGGGTAGGCTAGGCTAGGATAGGTTAGGCTAGGGTAGGCTAGGGTAGGCTAGGCTAGTTTAAGGTAGAGAAGGGTAGGGTAGGTTAGGGGAGCTTAGGTTAGGTTAGGTTAGGTTAGGCTAGGCTAGGTTAGGCTAGGGTAGGGTAGTCTAGGGTAGGCTACCCTAGGCTAGGCTAGAGTAGGCTAAGCTAGGGTAGGGTAGGGTAGGGGAAGGTAGGTTAGACTACAATAGGCTAGGCTATCTTAAGCTAGGCTAGGATAGGATGGCCTAGGGTGGGCTAGGCTAGGGTGGACAAGGCTAGGCTCGTTTAGGTTAGGCTAGGTTGGGCTACGCTAGGCTATGTAAGGTTAGGTTAGGCTAGGATAGGTTAGGTTAGGTTGGGCAAGGTTGGGTGAGGCTAGGCTAGGTAAGGTTAGGTTAGGCTAGGTTAGGTTAAGGTAGGTTAGGTTAAGGTAGGTTAGGTTAGGTTATGTTAGGTTAGGGTAGGCTAGGCTACGTCGGGCTAGGGTATGGTAGGGTAGGGTAGGTTATGGTGGGTTATGTTAGGTTAGGCTAGGTTAGGCTAGGCAATGTTAGGCTAGGCTAGGCTAGGTGAGGTTAGGCTAAGCCAAACTAGGCTAGGCTAGGCTAGGTTAGGCTAGGCTAGGCTAGGCTAGGCTAGGTTAGGCTAGGCTAGGCTAGGCTAGGCTAGGTTAGCCAAGGTTATGCTAGGCTAGGCAAGGCTAGGCTGGGCTAGGCTAGGCAAGGCTAGGTTAGCCGAGGCTAGGCTAGGCTAGGCTAGGCTAAGCGATGCTAGGCTAGGCTAGGCTAGGCTAGGTTAGTCTAGGTTAGGTTAGGATAGGTTAGGTTAGGTTAGGCTAGGTTAGGCTAGGCTAGGTTAAGCTAGGTTAGGCAGGGTTAGGCTAGGTTAGTTTAGGTAGGCCTAGGTTAGGTTATTTTAGGTTAGGCTAGGCTATGTTAGGATAGGATAGGTTAGGCTAGGCTAGGCTAGGCTAGGGTAGGGTATGTTGGGGTTGGCTATGTTAGGCTATGCTACGGTTGGGTATGTTAGGCTATGCAAGGTTAGGATAAGGTCGGTTAAATTAGTATAGGGTAGTCTATTTTAGGCCCGGTAAGCTAGGCTAGGCTAGGTGTAATATCCCAAAATGGGAACTATGAGCAAGGGATGCCTGGAAAATGCATTTTTCAGGAATGACTTCTAGAGGATTTGAAACCAAGACCTGGATCCCTTAGATCAATGTATGTATGACCGAAATCCAAGAGGAGGCTCCAAACAAATCACTCTAGGTGGGTTGAACAGATCTCCCACACCTAGTTGTCTTGAAAAAGTGCCCAATGAAGGGACTGCAACTATGTATGAACAAGGGATAGAGTAACAACGTTATTTTTATGAGCCTGAATACATGAAGATGTAGGTAGCCAAAAAATTTATAATATAGTAGAAAGAGAGTACAATTCCTTGACGAAAGAGTCACTCAGGATTGGCAATACAAGCCTCAATAGATCATATACATGAAATGTGAAATATACTGCTACACTCAGAATGCCCTAGGATATGACTGCATAGTTTATAGGAGATACTGCAACATGCTGAATGATAATACAAATATATAACAATATATGGCTCAAGAAATGTGCAGGAGAAAGCTCTCAACCCCATAAAACAATAATACAACAATCCTTAGAAGGATTGTCTGAAATATATACAAAATGGAAAAACTGCAGAAATGTCGGAGTTGCAGTAGCAGCATCAACTCAAGAACTGGAACTAGATGGAGATAGTTGAAGATGATGCACAATATGAGTATATCTCCTCTAATGGATCTTCCAAGTGAAAATTTGATCCTATAACTGAAGATCTTACCCTCCAATCAACATTGCAAACCCCCTCTGCAAATGTACTTTGAAAATAAAATAGTCACTAAAGGATACTACGCTGTAGGTGGAATAAAATGTGTTGGCCAAATGCCAAGATCTGCAATATGCTATGAATCCTCCCTTACTGATCTCCCAAAGGAAATAAGTCTCTCTCCTCTGAAGAGCAAGCCAAGAAATGGTGTTTTGGAACCTCCAGTGTAACACCCTGCAACACAATGTTATAATTAAGCAGAAATAACGTTGTAGTTGAATTTGAACTTTAATCCTAAGGGGGTGGACCCCAAGGGGTGAATATGGTGTGAATGTAATTGCATATTTTATTTGAGGAAATAAATAAAATGATTGTGCATTTTGACCAAAAAGAGAATTAGAGATCACTTGCCAAATCCATGAGGATGGATAAGGCAACAAATCCCCAAAAATCTTTCAGAAATCCTTGAAAGAAATTTATTTAGATTTGAGGAGGAATCTAAAATTTCCCCAATGAAGAGGAGTAGTTGGGAAGAGGTGAGAAAAAGCTGGAAAAGCTGAGGAAAAGCTTAAAGCAGCTTTAAAGAATCCCAAGATGGAAAGCCTAGGCTAAATAGGAAAGAAAGCATCCTCGCAAGTCTCCAGATTTGTTCAAACATGCTTAGAACAGAGTTAAATGGTTATCTGAAAGTAGCTAGAGTTGATCAAAGGCTAGTAGGTTATCTCTGCTCGGGGGGTGAATCCCGGGAGATAAAGAGGATCAAGGTTGGGAGGTTGGTCATTTGCAGATTTTGGTATGTTCTGAAATCCTGGTTTCTATGTCTTATTACAGTATGAATTGGCTACATATAAAATTTAATTTTATGACAATGAGAAATTTTGGTGCTACATTTAACAGAATCCATATTAAGGTAATCACCTTTTAGATTCTGTCTATTAGTAGACCAGTACACCATAGAGTAGAAACCCCAGAATCTCTAAACCAAGGTCGGTTTAAATCTGAAGTTTCTTGGCCTCTACAGATGATTAAATTTTGTTATGTTCCTGTAGAAAAAAAAAAGATATGACATGCTTAGGTATATGCTAGAGAAAAATTATAGTATTACTGCAAGATATATACATGGTATGTAGCAGAAAGAAAGAAAGCAAGATATTAGAGTATAAATTGCAAATATGAGCATTCTAACACTTACAACATTTATAGACTGCATATATGAGAATTCAAACAATGATAAGGGTGTGGATTTCATATCTAAAATATATTCTTACTCCTTGACAAAACTGTGACATAGAAAAATAATTATCATAACAAAGGATGGAATTGAGAATGAAAGTCCTCTAGCCAAGCATTATTGAATTCATAAAGGTGTATTTCAAAAGAAACTAGTAATTAAGAGCGAGGACTTTAGAAGATGTATTTTTGTTAAACCAAAGAACAAAGCTGTAATACAATAAGGTTAACTCATTTATAGCCATTATAGAATGTATTGAAGGTTAAAGTTCCCCTCTAACCCTTAAGAGAAACGTTAGGATCATGGAGTAAATCTATGCGTGATAAACTCTATCAATTACACTATGGAACATATGCATAGACATTTTAAACTAAAACATTTTCATATATATATATATCCCATTCGATTCTATATATATATGCTAACCAATGTTGAGGCTTAGAGCCACGAGTTTCACGTGGACTCTACTTTATATAAAAGAAATATACGCTAATCAAATTTTGTTATTGAAGATATATATGCAAATACGCCGAGAGATAAAGTAATCATATATGTGAACAACATAAAAACCAATGCGTCGAAATCATTATTGAATACATGCAAGCACGCCGAGAGCTATAGAAATCATATATATTAGTAACATAAAACAAATGAGCCGTGGAGAAGCATATTTTGGAACCGAACTATATAACCGTATGAAATAAGTGAGCGGTCAACCATACGAAGTCATGATTGTAAATTTCATTTCTTTGACTGGGACTTGCGCTCATAGCGCTTAAATCTCTTTTTAGACTTGGAACGCAAATGACTACTGTAGAATAAACCGAAGATAGGCGTGTATATAAATCTAAAACTATGATGGGTGTATTGATAAACGAAAAAAAAACGAAAATTTAAGAGGCGTCAATATGTTTCAACCCTGCATTATTAGACATATACAGCAAGACGAATTAGGTGGTTTCTATATTTCTACCGTTATTATCGCACACCCATGAATTAATTGGAGCGCCGATTCAAGGCCTTACACTCCTGTGCGTATAACTGGGTCGTAACTACCGAACCCTGTGGTAAATCAAAGTTCTATTTAACACCCCCTCGGATGGTCGAATAAACAAAAACAACAGAAATTACGACTCTGCGAATCTGAATGAGGTACACGGCTATCGCTGTGATTGACATGAAATTAGTGGATAAATATCTCTGCTGAGTTAACATAGATATAACCAGAAAATCATCGCTCCAGGAACCATGCAGATACTATTGTAGGTAACAGAGAAAAACACATATACATAGGGGTGGAATAATGATTCCCTACAGCATCTGAGCACTGAAGTAGGGCAGAGTAATGAGCTCAGATGATAGAAAATCCTATAGCAGACCCTCAGTGAACATCATCGTGACTGCTATTCCAGTCGTTAGTAGACGCAGCGGTGCACCAGAACCCTATACACCAGAACAATCGAAATAAAAAGTTGCAGCTAGCTAATTAAGCCTGAAAAAAAAAATGGCGAGAAAGAGACCTATACCCAGAAGAGATATACAGATAAGAACGACGTCCCAATAAACCCTGAGAGGGTTCTGAGACGGAAAACGCACTCTGTAGTTCAGAAAACCGATCCCTGAAACAAACAAACAATTGGTAGTCTCGCAAAGTTGGAGGAAAGAAAATTAGGGTCTCAGGCGACCAAGAATGGTTAATAATAAGAATAAAACCCTAGAAATCAATCTCCAACCGTACTCACTCTGCAGCCGCATCTTACGAAATCTCAAGAATGATTTGGAGATGCAACTCGAGCTGTAGCAAGTATACCCGACTGTAAATTTAATAATATTTAAAAATGGGATCGACGTACCTGACCGCCGAATTTTTCTTGAGAACTCATAAATGCATCACCACCGAAATGAAATTTTCTAGTTCAGATGGCGATGAGTCAAGTTGCGTGCTCCGGAGGGTAGTACCGTTTGAAAGCGAGCCCTCTCGGTCCAGAGTCCGGAAGCCAGTTAAGGTGGAACACGAAAAACTGTGCGAAAAAGGGATGAACGCGTGCACACGGCCCAGCTCAAAAGACTGATCTCAGTTGTACCAATTACTTCTCCTTCCTGCACGTAACCCTGTCACAATAAGAAAACCGTCATTTATCAGTGCGCTAGAATTAAATCAATGTCAGTTTCGGTAACAACACGAAAACCAGTGGTAAAAGTTCGGGCGGGTTAGGGTTTGATAACCGACGCCGTTAAACGAAAAAGAAAATATATAAATAATACACCTCATAGCCGAACATCGCTACGGGTTGGAGACCGCTAGATGGCAACCGCCACGATCGTAGCTGCATGAATGGACTACATAATACCTACCTCCATGGTAAGAAAATGTAAACCGAGCTATTTCTGTGGTAAGTCCGTTTGATATGTATATACATATAATAACCTCCTTTAACCGCGGCTTGGGTTTCGCAATTTTGATATCCATAGCATTATCGTATTCCAACGTCCCAAGTGGAATATTAGAGAGCTACTTATGAGAGTTAGGTAAGATTAGATATATAGGTTGTTGAAGTTGGATATATATAAGTTAATGTAGGTATATGGAATATGCATAGTAGGCGCTTTCCATTACGGTATACTCGGGGATTGGACCTATGTATATATTATATATATATATATACATAACTATAGATATATTCATTATTAAATTAATAAATTTATACAAAATATATACATACAAGTAATATATGTGATAGATATATATATATATATATATATATATATATATATATATATATATATATATATATATATATATATGATATATATATATATATATATATATATATATATATATGTGTGTGTAGTAAGGGTATTAACTCCATATAGAGGTGGATACATAGATACATAAGGAATTCAAAAACATACAAGTGAAGGTATAAAGTTAGGAGAGGTTATTGAAAAAGGTAGAAGAACCACATCTCTTAATAGTATAAATGGTTAGATATATGTAAATATATATATATATAACTATATATATATATATATGATGGGAAGGAATGTATGTGAAGTGTTAAATGATTATGAGGATGGAAATGCGAGATGGTCAAGGGGAGTTAGATTAAACAGGAAGTAAAGTTAAAAACTCTGAACTTCTCATTCCAATAAATTTTGAATAGTATATTCAAAAAGAGAAAGGAAAAAAAAAAAAAAAAATGTTTCAAAAACGGGAGGTGTTACAAATGGTATCGGAGCACTAGTTACAACAAATTGGGCTGTCGTTTTGTGCTCACTGCTTATTGCATATTTTTTTTCTTCTGAATTTTATAAACTTTGCTAATCTGTGTTGTAAGTTTGTACAGTTGAAATGGCTGAAGGTGAAGGGATTTATGTGGATCTGCGGGATGAGTTTGCTACTCCAGATCCCAATGCCCCGGTACTGGCTATGTTGCACCGGATGAAATGAGAGTTGGCTGAATTAAGAAGCCAAAATGACATGTTGTCATCAGCCAGTAAGGAGCAGGAAAATCTCATCAGAGAGCTAACTTCTCGGAACAACCAGGAGGGCGAAGGTTCGGGGAAAAGAAAGATGGACGAATCTGAGGAGGAGGATGCAGCTAGAAATCAAAATAGGCAGAAAAGAGAGTTGCAGGGAGAATTCAGAAAGATCAAACCTCCCTCCTATGATGGAGAGAAGGAGGAGGATGCTGAAGCTTGGTTACTGAACATGATCAAGTATTTCCAAGTCTATGAATATGAGAGCAATCTGAACGCTAGATTAGCGGTGTACCAGCTACAAGGAAAAGCTACACTCTAGTGGGAAGAGACAAAAATGGTGCATGCCCTTGATGAAAAGACAGTTACTTGGGAAGATTTTCAGACTAAGTTCAAAAGTCGTTATTTGAATGAACGTTATTATGATGATAAAGCAAAAGAATTCCATGAACTTAGGCTAGGACAGCTCACTATTGATGAGTTTGTCACTAATTTTACTAATTTACTGAGGTATGTCCCTTACATTAGAGAAGAAAAGGAAAAAGTGCAAAGGTTTTTAAATTGTTTGCCTACTGTGTACAAGGAGAAAATTGAATTTGACA
This sequence comes from Pinus albicaulis, assembly GCA_034641835.2. Lineage (NCBI taxonomy): Eukaryota > Viridiplantae > Streptophyta > Pinopsida > Pinales > Pinaceae > Pinus > Pinus albicaulis. The sequence continues at coordinate 12,300 of JAXQQM020071068.1, forward strand.
ATCCAAAGGCGATGGATAGGCTGTTAGAAAAGCAAGATTATGCTATCAGCAGTTTAAAGGTAAAGATGAACAAGGGAAGATCTGGCTGAACAAGGGTGAGTTCAAAGATAAAAGACCAAAACCAGCATATTTAAGAAATTTTGGTAGAGATCATCAGCGGAAAAAGTTTAATAAACCAAAAGAAAGTCAAACTGCTCAGTCCCAAGTGGCTTCCAAACCAGTAGAAGGGAACAATAAAAAGGAAGGGATAGTCAGAATGAAGGAACCTCTGAAATGTTGGGGCTGTGGAGAGCCCCATATGATGAGGGACTGCCCCCATCCAGCTGCACATGATCAACGGAGAGAGAGGCAACAGCGAAGCCAGTGACATGGCAGAGGAAACATACCCGACCAGTTGCAGCACGGAAAAATTGACGGGCGGAGACATCGAGCAACCATGGTGGAAATGGAGGGTAAGATTTCTGACCTACCCATTACTATTTTGATTGATCCAGATGCTTCTTTGAGTTACATTATTATTGGAATTGTAGAAAAATGTAGAATTAAACCTGAAAAATTTCAGCAGTCATGGTTGGTACAGCTGGCCACTGGAACTAAGAGAAAAGTTACACATAATTTTCCCAAAACAGCAATACAATTAAATGGCTTTCCAATAGAAGTAAATTTGAACATATTACCGTTAGGATCCTATGACTTGCTGATAGGAATGGATTGGCTGGAAAAGAAGAAAGCCCTGATGAACTGTTGGGATAAAACCCTGCATTGTGTGGATGAAGAGGGGAAACCTTTTACATTAAAAGGAAAACCAAAATCCATTGTAGTAAGACAAATATCAGCCTTAAAATTGAAAAGAACGGATAGAAAAGGATACCAAGTCTATGCGGTGCATGTGAAAGAAATATATGGCCCCGGGAAAATTCTTGGATATACCGGTCATCGGGGAGTTTAGTGAAGTCTTTCCCAATCCCCCTCATCTTCCTCCCCAAGGGTGCCTTTTTCTATAGATGCGATGCCGGGGCTTCACATTTCTCGAGCCCCTTATCGGATGAGTCCGCCAGAACTGGTAGAGCTGAAGATGTAGTTGCAAGAATTATTGGATAAGGGTTACATTAGACCAAGTGTATCTCCATGGGGAGCACCTGTTTTATTTGTTAAAAATAAGGATGGAACTTTTAAGGATGTGTGCGTGATTATCGTCAGGCGAGCAAGTTGACCATTAAGAATAGATATCCACTTCCTAGAATTGATGATCTTTTTGATCAAGTGAGAGGAACCTCAGTCTTCTCAAGATAGACCTAAGGCCAGGTATCACCGGGTCGGAAATTAAAGAAGAAGACATCAGCAAAACAGCATTTCGAACCAGGTATGGGCATTACGAATTTGTAGTCCTACCTTTTGGATTGACTAATGCCCCTGCCACATTTATGTGCCTGATGAACAGTGTGTTGAATAAGTACTTGGACAAATTTGTTCTTGTGTTCATAGATGATATTTTAGTTTACTCCAAAAATGAGGAAGAACATAAGGAACACCTGAGGATAGTGTTGCAAACTCTGAAAGAAAATCAGCTATATGCCAAGTTCAGTAAGTGTGAATTTTATAAAGATAAATTTCAATATTTGGGTCATATTATTTCTGAAAAAGGACTTGCAGTTGACCCTGAAAAGATAAAAGCAATTAAGGAATGGCCAATCCCAACTAATGTTTCAGCAGTAAGGTCATTCATGGGGATGGCAGGCTACTATCGTAGATTTTTGGAAAGATTTTCTGCCATAGCACATCCCATCACTTCATTGCAAAGAAAGGGAGTCAAGTTTGTTTGGACTGAAAAATGTCAAAACAGTTTCAAGAAGTTAAAACAAAAACTTATTTTAGCCCCTATACTAAAAATTGCTGATCCTGATAAAGAGTTTGTTGTATACAGTTCTGCATGCCTCACCGTTAGTACGGGAGGAGTCACAGTACATGAGAAATTCAGTCATTGCCTATGAATGCAGGAAGCTGAAAGTACATGAACGGAGATTATAGTGCATATGATTTGGAATTTGACGTGCTATTGCTTTAAAAATGTGGAAAGCCTTATCTTTTGGGAAAAAGTTCCATGACTGATCATATTAGCCTCAAATATTTTTTCTCCCAAACTGACTTGAATGCAAGACAAGCTAGGTGGCTGTCCTTTTTAAGTGAATTTGATATGGACATAAAACATATCAAGGGAAAAGAAAATAAAGTTGTTGATGCATTAAGTAGAAATGCTTGTCAACATTTAAACAGCATTGGGAGGTAGTGCCCCACTTGGATGTAGAGGAATTGGTGGGAAAGGCAGCAACTCAAGATCCTAACTATGAAGCACTCTTGATGAAATTACAGACAAGGGATAAAACATATTACACTAAAAACCCACAAGGGCTTCTCTATTACAAAAACAGGTTGTATATTCCAAACATAGAGTCAGTGAAAAGAGAAATTCTAGATGAATATCATAAACAGCCCTATGCAGGACATCCTGGATATCAAAAGATGTTAACAGCCTTGAAAAAGAGGTTGTTCTGGCCAGGAATGAAGAGAGATGTGGCAGAGTATCTAAGTAAGTGTATGGAATGTCAACTGGTTAAGGTTGAGCATCAACACCCAGCAGGGCTATTACATCCCCTGCCAATTGCAGAATGGAAATGGGACACAGTTTCCATGGATTTTATAACAGGATTACCCAAGACTAAGTATCAACATGATTCGGTGATGGTAGTAGTCGACACTCTTACAAAAGCTGCTCACTTTATACCAGTGAAATCTACTTTCGGAACAGCTCAGGTAGCCAATGTGTTCCTGAAGGAGATAGTAAGGCTTCATGGTGTCCCCAAGGTGATTGTCTCAGATCGGGATGCTAAGTTTACAGCAGCGTTTTGGAAAGGGTTGTTTGCAGGAATGGGTACTAAGCTAAATTTTAGTACTGCCTATCACCCTCAAACTGATGGGCAAACAGAAAGAACAAATCAAATTTTAGAGGATATGTTGAGAATGTACGTGATGGATAGGCCAGCAAAATGGGAAGAGTATCTGCATTTAGCTGAGTTTGCCTATAATAATAGCTACCAATCCTCTATTAAGATGAGTCCATTTGAGGCACTCTATGGGAGGAAGTGCCGTACTCCCTTAAGTTGGAGTCAACCAGAGGATAAACTGGTGTTGGGACCAGATGCATTACAAGAAATGGAAAGAATTGTTAAACAAATACAGAAAAATATAAAAACAGCACAAGACCGACAGAAGAGCTATGCTGATAAGAAAAGGGTGCACCAAGAATTCAAAGTGGGGGATCATGTGTATTTGCGCATCAAACCCAAAAAGAGCACACTTTATGCAGGAAGTTGTGCAAAACTAGCTCCTAGATATTGTGGTCATTTTTAAGTATTAGAAAGGGTGGGACCAGTGGCTTACAAGTTGGCCTTACCACCCCATGTAAGAGTTCATGATGTGTTTCATGTTTCATTATTAAAAAGATATATACATGATGCTTCTCACATAGTGGATTGGAATGTGGTACAGGTGGAACCAGAAGGGGAATTTCTGTCACAACCGCTTCAAATATTGAGCGGGAATGAATTGAGAAACGAACGGTGCATCCAGGTAAAGGTGCAGTGGAAGCACTTTACTGCTGAAGAAGCCACCTGGGAAAGGGAAGTTGAAATGATGGAGCAATATCCATTTTTGTTTAAATGAACTATAGAAGTTGAATAAGAACACCGAGGACGGTGTTTATTTGCAGAGGGGGAATATGTAACACCCCCAAATTGTGTGTTGAATTTTAAAGTTAGACATTGAACTTAATCCTAAGGGGGTGGACCCCAAGGGATGAATATGGTGTGAATGTATTTGCAGATTTTATTTGAGGAAATAAATAAAATGATTTTTTCATTTTGACCAAAAAGAGAATTAGAGATCACTTGCCAAATCCATGAGGATGGATAAGGCAACAAATCCCCAAAAATCTTTCAAAAATCCTTGAAAGAAATTAATTTAGATTTGAGGATGAATCTAAATTTCCCCAATGAAGAGGAGTAGTTGGGAGAGAGAGAGAGGTAGAGAAAAAATTTGGAAAAGTGAAAAAGCACCATGACTTTAAGAAATCGAGATGGGAAGCCTAGGCCTAAGCAAGGAAAGAAAGCATCCTGGTTATTATGGACACGAAATTAGAAACATGCTTTGGGGAATTATGAACTTAAATAGTGCTCCTAGAGGTGATTAGAGGTTGATCGGTGCTAGTAGGTGATCTCACTCGGGGTGAATCTGGGAGAGGATTCTAAGGTTGGGAGGTTGGTCATTTGCAGATTTTGGTATGTTCTGAAATTCTGGTTTATATGTCTTATTACAGTATGAATTCGCTACATATAAAATTTAATTTTATGACAATGAGAAATTTTGGTACTACATTTAACAGAATCCATCTTAAGGTAATCACCTTTTAGATTCTGTCTAGTTGTAGACCAGCAAACCATAGAGTAGAAACCCCAAAATCTCTAAACCAAGGTCGGTTTAAATCTGAAGTTTCTTGGCCTCTACAGATGATTAAATTTTGTTATGTTCCTGTAGAAGAAAAAAAAAAAAAGATATGACATGCTTAGGTGTATACTAGAGAAACATTATAGTATTACTGAAAGATATATACATGGCATGTAGCAGAAGAAAAGCAGATATTAGAGTATAAATTGAAATTATGACATTCTAACACTTAGAACATTTATAGGCTTGCATATAGAACATTCAAACAATGAGGTGTGGATTTCATATCTGAAATATATTCTTACTCCTTGACAAAGCGCTGACATAGAAAAAGCTCGATCATAACAAAGGATGGAATTGAGAATGAAAGTCCTCTAGCGAGCATTATTGAATACATAAAGGTGTACTTCAAAAGAACTAGTAATTAAGAGCAAAAAAAGGACTTTAAGTGGTTATTCTTGTTAAACAAAGAACAAATCTGTAATACATTAAGGTTAACTCACTTATAGCCATTATAGAATGTATTGAAATTTAAAGTTCACCTCTAACCCTTGGGAGAAACGTTAGGATTATGGAGTAAATCTATGTGTAATAAACTCTATCAATTACACTATTGAACATATGCATAGACCTTTAAAACTAAAACATTTTCATATATATATATATCCCCATTCGATTCTACTATATTACAACCAATATTGAGGCTTAGAACCCACGAGTTTATGAGGACTCTACTTTATATAAAAGAAATATCACTAATCAAATTTTGTTATTGAAGATATATATGCAACCACGCCGAGAGCTAAAGTAATCATATATGTGAACAACATAAAAACCAATGCGCCGAAATCATTATTGAATACATACAAGCGCACCGAGAGCTCTAGAAATCATATATATTAGTAACATAAAACAAATGCGCCGTGGAGAAGCATATTTTGGAACCGAACTATATAACCGTATGAAATAAGTGAGAGGTCAACCATACGAAGTCATGATGGTAAATTTCATTTCCTTGACTGGGACTTGCGCTCATAGCGCTTAAATCTCTTTTCAGAGTAGGAACACAAATGACTACTGTAGAATAAACCGAAGATAGGCGTGCATATAAATCTAAAACTATGATGGGTGTATTCATAAACGAAAAAACGAAAATTTAAGAGGCGTCAATATGTTTCAACCCTGCATTATTAAACATACACAGCAAGACGAATTAGGTTGTTTCTATATTGCTACCATCATTATCGCACACCCATGAATTAGTTGGAGCGCCGAGTCAAGGCCTTACACTCCTGTGCGTATAGCTGGGTCGTAACTACCGAACCCTGTGGTAAATCGAAGCTTTATTTAACACCCCCTCGGACGGTCGAATAAACAAAAACAACAGAAATTACGACTCTGCGAATCTGAATGAGGTACACGGCTATCACTATGATTGACATGAAATTTGTGGATAAATATCTCTACTGAGTTAACATAGATATAACCAGAAAATCATCGCTCCAGGAACCATGCGGATACTATTGTAGGTAACAGAGAAAAACACATATACAGAGGGGTGGAATAATGATTCCCTACAACACCTGAGCACTGAAGTAGGGCAGAGGATAGGCTAAACCGCGTAGATAAACAAGACGTCAAATTTCTAACAGAGGGGGAGAGAAATCCTTAGAGTTATATGCATAAAATGGATGAAATAATGATTCATGATTTCATGAGAATCGACCCAACATAACTAGGAAACAAAGTGAGCCGGTGAGGAAGCGACCAAATAATTCAGCGCAAGGTCGTTTCACCTGCCCTCGGTAGGAAACCATGCGACCAGCAGAGTAATGAGCTCGGATGATAGAACATCCTATAGCAGACCCTCAGTGAACATCATCGTGACTGCTATGCCAGTCGTTAGTAGACTCAGCGGTGCACCAGAACCCTATACACCAGAACAATCGAAATAAAAAGTTGCAGCTAGCTAATTAAGCCTGAACAAAAAAAAAATGGCGAGAACGAGACCTATACCCAGAAGGGATCTGCAGATAAGAACTACGTCCCAATAAACCCTGAGAGGGTTCTGAGACGGAAAACACACTCTGTAGCTCAGAAAACCGATCCCTAAAACAAACAAACAATTGGTAGTCTCGCAAAGTTGGAGGAAAGAAACTTAGGGTCTTAGGCGACAAAGAATGGTTAATAATAAGAATAAAACCCTAGAAATCAATCTCCAACCGTACTCACTCTGCAGCCGCATCTTACGAAATCTCAAGAATGATTTGGAGATGCAACTCGAGCTGTAGCAAGTATACCCAACTGTAAATTTAATAATATTTAAAAATGGGATCGACGTACCTGACCGCCGAATTTTTCTTGAGAACTCATAAATGGATCACCACCGAAATGACATTTTCTAGTTCAGATGGCGATGAGTCAGGTTGCGTGTTCTGGAGGGTAGTACCGTTTGAAAGCGAGCCGTCTCGGTCCAGAGTCCGGAAGCCAGTTAAGGTGGAACACGAAAAACTGTGCGAAAAAGGGATGAACGCGTGCACACGGCCCAGCTCAAAAGACTGATCTCAGTTGTACCAATTACTTCTCCTTCCTGCACGTAACCCTGTCACAATAAGAAAACCGTCATTTATCAGTGCACTGGAATTAAATCAATGTCAGTTTCGGTAACAACACGAAAACCAGTGGTAAAAGTTCGGGCGGGTTAGGGTTTGATAACCGACGCCGTTAAACGAAAAAAAATATATAAATAATACACCTCGTAGCCGAACATCGCTACGGGTTGGAGACCGCTAGATGGCAACCGCCGCGATCGTAGCTGCATGAATGGACTACATAATACCTATCTCCATGGTAAGAAAATGTAAACCGAGCTATTTCTGTGGTAATTCCGTTTGATATGTATATACATATAATAAACTCCTTTGACCGCGGCTTGGGTTTCGCAATTTTGATATCCATAGCATTATCGTATTCCAACGTCCCAAGTGGAATATTAGAGAGCTACTTATGAGAGTTAGGTAAGATTAGATATATAGGTTGTTGAAGTTGGATATATATATAAGTTAATGTAGGTATATGGAATATGCATAGTGGCGCTTTCCCATTACCATATACTCAAAGTTGGACCTATGTATATATTATATATATACATAAGTATAGGTGCCATATTCACATAGGCTTATTAAATTAATAAGTTGCCAAAGGCCATGTACATACAAGTAATATATGTGATAGAGATATATATATGATATATATATATATGTGTAGTAAGGGTATTAACTCCATATAGAGGTGGATACATAGATACATAAGGAATTCAAAAACATACAAGTGAAGGTATAAAGTTAGGAGAGGTTATTGAAAAAGGTAGAAGAACCACATCTCTTAATAGTATAAATGGTTAGATATATGTAAATATATATATATAACTATATATATATATGATGGGAAGGAATGTATGTGAAGTGTTAAATGATTATGAGGATGGAAATGCGAGATGGTCAAGGGGAGTTAGATTAAACAGGAAGTAAAGTTAAAAACTCTGAACTTCTCATTCAAATAAATTTTCAATAGTATATTCAAAAAGAGAAAGGAAATGTTTCAAAAAAGCGGAGGTATTCTGAAATTTGTAGGTGGAATAAAATGTGTTGGAAAAATGCGAAGATCTTGATATCTATGAATCCTCCCATCTTGATCTCCCAAAGGAAATAAGTCTCTCTCCTCTGAAGAGCAAGCCAAGAAATGGTGTTTTGGAACCTCAACTTTGTAACACTGCAACACAATGTTATAGTGTGAAATAACGGCCTGTAGTTGGGAGGTGAAGCTGGCCTTAGGCATGAATGTGGAGAAATAAAGTGAAATCCCTCAAGAGACTCTAGATAAGATGATCTAAGAATTCCTTATGCTAAACAACACTACAACTACTGCTAAACAACATGAGGCCAGGAATAGTTTAAGCAAACTAAGAATCATCGTCTTCAAACATGATTCTGATGGATGTCTTGCCCTCATTTTTAAACAAATGCAAGCTCCCTCTCCATGGGTCCCACTCCTTCGGGTTTCCTCCATCAAGGAAAATTCCTCCTCTTTCTTCTTGTTGCCCACAAGATGATCTCCACCTCCCTGTCAACTGCATATTTGACTTGGGTCAAACTTGACCATATCTTGCTGCAATCCTCTTTCTTTGGGGTGAAATCAAACTCCCTCTTGATCTTCTTTCATACGAAGAGGATTTTATTCTATTATACTGAATTATGAACATCTTCCCATTTATTCATTTCTAAGTGAAAACAACAAAAATTAATATTCCATTTAATTTGCATGCTAAAATTGGAATATTACAGTCCTCCCACTCCCAAATGTTGGTTGTCCTCAAGCGCATAAGATAAAATCACTCGAGGATCAAGATGTTTTCTCATCAATATATCTCAAGTTTCCTTCAACATATGCAAAACTAGCTTTAGTGAGAGCATCCCAAATAAGTATCATGTAGAAATAAACATCTATGGAGGCAAAAATTGGTACATCTGAGCCTTTTTGAGGCATGATATTTGACATGAATTGGGATTTACCATCCACATATGAATCTCCCATCCCAAATAAATCATCCATACAAAGTGAGTTACCTCCCAACATGGCAACTCATGGAAATCTCCTTCAAACTTGAGCTCTAGAAATGAAGGTGGAGCTGAAAATTTTCATATGGTAACATCTGCTACGCTATCCTCCTCTCCACTTGTGATAAGTGTAGAGTGTGTTATTATTCGGGCTGTGTGTGTTGCATAAGTGTTTAAACAGAAGAACAATCTCAAGGATCTCCTTCAACATTGGAGAACAAGGTGGCCCAAACATTTCATCCATGATGAACACGACATGGTCATCATAGAGTATCCAAATGGAAACATCTTGAAGGTTTTGCCATGGAAGCTGATGCATGATACAAACAATGTCTCGAGAGGACACAACATAGTCTCATCCATTTGTAACTTCAAAAAATAGCATGGAAAGTAATACTGAAAAAAATCATCACATCTACTAATGAATAGTAAATGGTTGAATGTATCAGCAAATACATGATCAAACACTTGCTCATGGTTATACGGTGAATGGCTATAAAACTCATGGCCCAACCCAAAAACGAATGTGTGGCTATGTTGGACATATCTCCTCCCATGCTCCCATTAGAACATGTAATGCAAAAAAATGTGGGAATTATCTCTCCTCAAGGACACATCCAACTCATGTCCAATTCCCCAATCATGCTCTCAACAAGAATAGAAACAATATCGAGAAAATGAATTCATGATCGATGCAAAGGAATGAAGGAAATGCGTGGCTTCATGTGGTGTTTGAAGATACCAATGGCCTCCTAAGGATGTACAACCACAGTCTTACAAGCTGTTGCTTGAGAAATTTATGGAAAAATGTTTCTTGATACATAGTCAATCATGCATGTCATCATATAGTAAATGGTTGGGTGCAAAAAATAAACATACATGTAATGATAAAACATTTTCCCAAGGGCACATAAAAAAGATGGCTATATGTATCATATAGTTTGGCCCAATTTTGATCATGGATCAATATGAAAAACTTGCCCTCTTGTGGAGAAATACCTTTGCATAGTAATGTTAAGAGCATGAAATTACGTGATGTAATCAATAATTGGATTCTTACCATGTGGAAGTAAGATAACACATGGGTCCATAAATGAGTCCTCCATAGTGGTTTGGTATGCATCCATGGTAATGAACTATGTGTTGCATGAAAGATCCTCCTTCATGCTTGGAAGCCCAAGTCAAGAAGAACATATCATCGTAATAGATGTCTCCATCCACTACCCTATCATCCTTACCTCCTTGCTGCACCAAGGCCTCAAATGTAAGTGATCTAAAGTGATCCATCCTGCCCTTAGAGAGAGTGCACCAAACATGAGATATCATGGAGGGAAACATTATTATTATTATTAGGAAGGGATTTTGATGTCGGATCAAATATTCCATCTTGAAGAGCGGCTTAGACCAGCCTATGTTCAGGAATTTAGTATCAAGCTTTAACAAAGACAAAAATAGCCCACTATGAAAGTTTGTGCATGGGCGTTAAGCATAGATGCATCAGACCCACATGCGGTCTACCTCAAAGAAAAATGGATCCTATTTAGAATCATGATACCCAACCTCTGCGGTTCCTTACCTTTTGCCAACTAATAGGGAACTGTTAAATTTTCAACCACGATCAAGTATGGCGAGACAAAGGAGGAAAATATGGTAGAATTCTACATGCTGTCTCTTGTTGGAAAACTTGAACATTTGGGACCATAATCCTAGAATGGGAGCATGCGGTTAATGGAATTAGCCTCTTAGATGATTAACGAGGAAGCTAGAGCACAAGAAGTAAGAAGGAGGGTCATGAGGAGAGAAATAGAGAGGTGCTACATATGGAAAAAAACTATTTTATTCGTAGGGCATCATCAAAAACCATCTAAAGATAGAAAAAAGATGATGCACTTGTAGAAAGGCATAACACACAAGTACAAGCCATGGCCACATTTTGATGATGCTTCTAGGTTTGGGAGATGAATGCATAATGGCTAGTCAAAAGGAGAAGGAATAGCCTCCCTCACTACCTCATCAACATGGAATACCACACACAAAAAAGATTGAGAATTTCTCTAGAAAGGGCACCACTTATACAAAGAGGGCCATGCAAGCCGGGGAATATTCGGTGGCTTAGTTTGAAACTTAGTCCACCCTTATTTTTGGGACTTAGTGACGAGAGAAAAACCAAGATGAGTAGAAAAAAATTATGATAGGAAGAAGAATAGAATGATGGATTTTACCCTCTAAAGGGGAATCCACACTTCTTCCTTGTGAAGTTAGAGGGTTCATTAATGCTTTGAAAGAGATGCGAATGAAGACTAAGTTGTGAGGATCAGAAAAAATTGGTGAAATTTAATGATGATGTAAGCCATCATTAAATATAAATGGAGAACTCATGCCACATATTTATCCTTATTAAGTCTCTCTTTCTCACATTCAAATTATATTATGGTCTTTTCTTGCTTTAGTGTAGATGGTGATTAAGGTTTGTCATGGTTCCAATACCTAATATGGGTTAAATGGAGGATAATCATGAAGATATTGCACTTTTGATATTGAATATTTTACGATTAAAGCTTGGAGTAGACAATAAGGAGAGATTCTATGGGTATTTTCCACCTCCCTTAACTCCAAAACTTAAGGGATCCTTGAGATTACCTCAACATCTCGAAATCAAAGGCAGCCAAGGAAGTGGGAGATGGAGTGTACCAAAAACCACTTCTCTTATAAATAAAAATCATTCTCACTATTTTTGGGAGGTGATGTTAGATACCATAGGTTAAATATAGGTAGAAAGAGCTCATTAGAATTCAAACTTTGAAGGAAGCTAATAGACTCTTAGCACTTGTAATATGTTTTTGAGATTTTTATGATTATGTAATGAGACTATTTTCTACAATAAGATGAGTATTCATATTCCCCTTCACTAATTTCATTGAGAGGGCTAGGCTTGTGGGTTAGGGCCCAATCCAATTGACCTTAGTCTCTCTTGTGTATTCATTCTGATTTTTATGTCATTGTAGCTACATTTTCTAATGATTTATGATTTGCTTACATTCAATTCACTTTTTAAATTTTTTCTTCCATCTCTTGTTGTCATTGAGCTTGCATAAATGTGGTGATGCTTTTTATAAACTAGAAATTTTTGTGTCAAGCCTCCTCTATCTTTCTGTCTAGAACTGGAGGGAAAATATTTTAAACAAATTTTCTCTTTAATCATGATTTCTTGGAAATAATAGCTAGGTTGTTGTAGTGTCATAGACATGCAGATTAGAGTTAGATTTACGTTTGAATGTTTAAGTAGGCCTTTATTTCAAAATTCAACTCATCTTTTTAGTTTCCTTCATCATAGATTTTCCAATGTTTGTTACTTGAGCATGATTTTCAGAAAAAGACTTTTAATTCAAGTAGCTCAAAAAAATGAGAACTACTTGTTGCCCCTTATCTCTTGTTTCTCCCCCATCAACTAACCTTATTTTCATCAATCTACCTTAGGCCCTTGTTTTTGGGTGCCTTCTACACCATGAAACTGACCTTGAGAAGTGAAGGGCACAGTTCTAAGATATTCAGACTGTAAATCAGGTTGGAACCTTCCATTCATCCAAGTACACCTTCATTCCACCCTCCCCTATCATTTCTCCATCATTTGCACATTGTAAATTTCCTGAACCTATTTCTGTGCCAATTCAAGACTTTCTTGTAGGACTTTAGGAAACCTATAGAAGAATCAATAATAGCACCATTGGATCTATCCTTAAACCCATAAACCAACATCAACGTGATATATACCTATCAAAACCATCAAAGACACCTTCATCCCCACGTCCATGAGTTAAAAACCTTCCTAAACCACCTTAACACCTTCTCCTCCTTCTTTATAAAACAATGCATTTATCAATTAGATTCATGATTAGATTCATAAGTAAAATAATTATAGATAAATAATGAATTATATATATTTCGTTATCCATTTTGCACAACAAATGTGATGATTTTCCTTCCTTACGCAATTTATATTCAACCATTTACTTCATGAAGATCCTAGTTTGCTTATATTTGTGAGAGTTTAATCATCATTATATTTTCTTGAGACATTCAGATGTATTTTCTTTAGAATAGATACATTTGATGGTTAATATATGTGTGGTTTTCAGTTAATAGTGAGTTCTGTAATATCTAATCTAGGAAGATATTGAAAAAATTCTTTCAGAAACCTAAAACCTCTTCTTGCTATCAGATATGAAGAGGACTAACTTTAGTAGAATACATGAACTGTCTATAGCACTTTCTATAATTTTAGAACAGAACAGCAAATCGTACTCTTGGCAAAATTCTAACATTCTGGTACAATACGAGGCTCACAAGAAACCAAGGAAAAGTACATTTGGGATGGAAACCTATCCAAAATTAGCACCACAATCTTGTGGACCATTTGAAACTTAGGACTAGGTTGGATGGATTCAGGACCTTCCTTATCAATTCAGATTTATTTCCCATTCAAAGTTCCTTAATGTTTTCATGATTCTTTCATAAAATATATACATGATAGTTATCACATTATTTATTGGAAAATTATACAACTCAGAATTCAAAGGAGACTCTCGAAGAACATCTTGTGTCTAGAGAGGAAGAGATCTGCTCTAAAATTGAGTAGTTTCATATTAAGTGCAATGGAAGCACTTTACTGCAAAGAGCTACACTGGGGTGAAGGATAGATTCTTGAAAACTATCCAGAAATACTAGGGGAGAAAAGCCCAGAGAATTAAACATCGAAATATAGTTAAAAGGGTGGAAGATGTGATATCCCTATGTTTTTGAAATATTTAATATTGTTATATTTTTCGAATGAAACTACATTGGATTCAATAATTGATTCTTTATTATAAATGAACAATATACATGTGGTTATGAAATCAATAATTACGATTATAAATTAATGGGAATGGAAAATTACTTGAAATGAGACACTTAACTAAAGAGATAATTTCCTAATCTCAATCATAATTAAAGTGAGATAAATATTCCATGATAAATATATGTTTCTAAAATAACAAATTTAATGTATGGAGACAAAGATCCATTAAACATACTAGTAAACTCGGTACATTGAAGGATAAAGAACTCTGAAGACAAGAAAAACTTTAATAACAAAAATACTTCCATAAACGAGGACAATGCTAATGGAAGAAAAGGTATAAAACACCTAGGAGCGAGATGAAAGGGTTGTTGAGCTACGGGGATATTACTTGATATTAATCTGCGCTAGGAGAACTTGTGGTCAATTCATGGGTTTTAGTTGAAAAGTACTCATTTAGTGATTCTTTTGATTCTCTTGTTTAAAAAATTCTAGCAAGTTTATTTTGTTGATGAATAGGTACTTGCATATTGTGTATTGAAGGATGGATTGAACTTAAAAATGGTGATTAGGTTGGCAAGTAAGCATGTGTTTATCTCTATTGAAGAACAAAGATGCAATTTAAATCTTAAATATGTATTGTACTGAAATTATTTATATTTCAAATGGTGTAGACAATATATTTTATGCTTAAAGAGTTTGTATCTCGGTAAATTCTTTAGTGATAGGAATTATATTTTTTGTGATTAATATATAGGTTGAAAAGGATTTTAAAATGGCGTTTTTGTTAAATTTTATTAATACTTGTCATGGAAACATGAGTGTGTAATCTTGTTAATAATTGTTTATTCTTACTATTTTAATATTATTGGTGGTATAGTTGAGCTTTAACTATTTTATTGAGTTTATCGTATATAAAGAAAATAATAATTACTTGTTAGAGTAAATGAAATTTTGAGGAAGTTAAGAGTAATTAGTTAAACCTGAGCATAAGGACCAACATAGGAAACCATGATGGTTAAGAAATGATTGGTATATTTTAGGTAACTTGATGTCATTGTAAATATAGTTAGGAAAAGTAGGTTGTGTTGGAAGATAAAAGATATTATAGACCCCGGGGTAATAATGAGTATGAATGCCTTCCTCGTGCAAAAAAATAGGATATAATTACTTAAGTGAGACGGATGTATTATTGTATATATCAAAAAATTAGATAATTAAATGAAATAATTTTTAAGATAAAGATGTAAAATTAGATGTGAAATGGATTCAACCTCTTGTGTTCAAGCACACCATAAACATAACCTCTGTAGAAATACTTTATTTATTTAATTGATATTTATATCTTATTTCAATTGACCTGATGAATATAGTTTAATATGGGGTATTAGTATGAGCTAAGTTAGTTCACTACGGTTTAATCCATGTGATTGATCATGAACACAATATAATACAATGCACCTATCTTAACCTAGATACTTTCTCTTCTATCTACAATATGCACATCCATATACAAATAAATTGCCCTTAAGTAAGTAATAACCTACCAGTTATAGGATCTCTTCGAGACAATGTAAACAAGATAGCTCATAAAGAATATAAAAAAAATCCTGCAAAAAAAATTAAATAAAATGAAGAAAAAAATATCAAGCAGAAAGGGAATAGACTACCCAACGAATAAAAAATCAGCCATAATTACACAACCATTAACGGAAAATAAAAGAACAAAACACAATTGAGTTATTCATATTTTCCACAATGGAACATGAAAAAATCAAGTGTTGGAAGGTGAAACTTGAGGAGAAGTACTAAAATCATCGACTTGAAAAACTCTATGTTAGGTCGGTTGAAGATGGGTGCAAAGCCTCCATGATGAGAGATAGGGTTTGAGAATTATCTTGTGTACCTTCAAAGTAGATGTCAAATAACAACGAGAATGATGTTGGAAAAACAAATGATATGCATTGTCAAATAATTGGAGTGAATTCCCATTTATATTAGGAGGTATGAGATCATGCATTGGAGCTTGTGTTCTTACCATTTTGTTTGAAAATGGAATATAAGTTAGCTACGAGGTAGGAAAAACCATATCCAAAAAGAATATGTAATGAACAACAACCATATATGCATACATGCGTGGGGAAGATCATTAAATTACCTAAGAAAGTAAAGTAAAACAAAGGATTGATGCCTTTGTGCAATGATTGGTCTTGCATAACACACATAGGCACCTTGCAAGATAGATAAAATTGTTATTGGAAAAGAATCGAACTTTGAAGAATTTTTCCTTTGGCATATATACGAGATTGTAAGAGTAAATATTGTTCTAATAGAAATTTAAAGTAGAATAGGCATAAAAATTCAATTAGTAACTCACTAGTACATACAAAAAAAGGAAAAAAGCGAATTTGTCACCTTATGTAGCCATGGTTCTTGGAGATGAACGATAGACCAACAAGACACATCGACACATTGCTATCACAATAAAATTGAGTATATTACTGTAATTTAAACACCTTTAGGAGGATATGGAAAACCAGAAACCAAATTTAAAGTGATAATAACCATACATTTATTACAAATGGTTGATGTAGAACCCTTCTTGTGAAAAATGAAAAAAAATGAAATAGTGCGATGAACCATAATACCTCGACACCATAAATAGTACGTATGAACATTGTTGTAAAAATAGTCAGTATGTTGGGGGCTATTACCGTTTCCAATTACAGAAGAAAAAATAGAGTGACAACAGCGATACGAAAACCAGAAAAAATGCCGATTAGTTCATAGGAAATGTCTATACAAGCTTAAGGTTTGGGTGGAAAGATAGAACCATTAGATGGACAACGAATCTACGCCCTTCACATAGTCATACGAATCTTGTGCTCATCATGTGTTATCATTTGACTCAGTAGATGGGATAATTATGGCCACATGGATATTAGGGATAATGTACTTGTCATGTGGTGAGTTACTATACATAATTTATGTGATATGACCTAATGGTGTAAATTAATAAATCCACCATATTATGCCAGGAAATAAATAAGAAATGGGGGTTAGATAGTTAGGTTTAAATGTTATAAAGTTCATCTGGAGATGATACTTTATATGATTATCTGAAATGATCCAATTATCGGCATAGGGAAATTAAAGATGCATGAAACATTAGGTAATAAGTGCATAGATATAATTCGTCAGGATCAACTATTTAGCAAATACAATAGAAAATATAGGAATTATATGCCATGAAATAACATATGCAAATGATTATTAAGGAAGTTAAAAAAAATAAACAATGTGATATATGAGAAAAATATTGTTTGAAATTATATTTGCAAAGTAATTATTGGTACCAACTACTATCTATATGTTATATTTTATTATGATATTATTTTATTTATCTCAAAAATGTTGTTGATACATTAATTGAAACAAAATTACAATATAAAAAAAGTGAAATTAAAAATATTATATCAATAACATGTAAGATCTGATGTCTCACATCTAGTCAATATTGGGTTGTAGAAGAGGGCCTCTCATTAGTAATGATTATAAAAGCTATGATTAAATATAGTTTCGTTTTCAACCTTAATTATTTAATGGATGATTGCTAGTATCGATGTCTATTGTGATAAACTCTAATATTTTTAAATTGAGTTCTCCTAATCTTATTATTGGGCTTATATATGTCAAAGTTTGATAAATATTTAATAGGTGTTTAACTAATGTGTAGGAATTGACCACTAAAACTTTATGTTTCACTCTCTCACATCATAGAGTTCATATGAACCTTGTATATCCCATTTTTTTATATAAAAAAATACGTAATCTCATATATATATTCTTTCATTAAACACAAGCTTAAACACACACAAAGGTCTTCCATACCTAGTTTGTTGTGATAGTTCTTTGTTTGCTTTAAAATCATATTATACATAAAAAAAGTATTCATTGTTATTCATAGTGAGTTTTGGATTTCTTTTATTATGTTTACAAGCTGTTTATGTTCTTGCATAAAACTAAAATCACTCATGGATAGCAAGTAGTTGTCAACTAAGTCACCTAATTCATGTTAGTATTCAAGTTTGAGAATATATATGTGTGCGTGTGTGTTTGTGTGTATAATAAAATTATGTATTCTCCTAAACATACGATAAAAATATCACTTGTAATCTAGATCATCTAATTTTAATAATAATCTATTAGGATTTTAAAAACTTTAAAACATAATAAAGATAATAGGTTATTATAAAATTATGATTTTTTTAAAATATTATTCTTATTTATCATTATTTAAATATTTTAATAATAATAAAAGAATTAATTAATTGATTTATATAATGTAACTTGAGACATAATTTAAACTAAAAATATTTAAAAATTAAAATTTAATATTTAATATTTATATTTATACAAAAAATTAATTCACATATTGAAATTATTGGTAATTTTTTCTATACGATTTTGCACCAATTTTGCGTTATGGAACCCGATCAGAACGTGTGATGTCGGTAAATAACATTGTGGAGGTCATTACAATCGGTGACATGGATTATTTAAAATCTAATAGAGAGAGTCTCAAATATCACTGTAACTTCATAGCTCTTTTTTTCAGTGTGGGTCAAATTATATTGAACTTCAACCGCTCTTCATAGTTTTCTAGCATTAATATATGGATTTCGTGGAATTGAGGTTTATTTAAAAATTAAATTTGTAGCAATTGCACCATATGTTGCAGAAAGGAAGCCTTGTGCATCAGATACAACATGAAAAATAGTAGTATAGAAGGATATGTGATATGTTATGTGATTTAATTGAATATTGAACTTATAAATATGATTAATTTATTTAATTAAATTATAGGTTTGGAGAATCATTTGGATAAAAAGAACTGGTTTTTTATAACCTAAGTAGACTCTTCCTTTCATTGATGTCTTATTATGCACTATGAAGCGACATAGTGAGACTATTCTTTGAGTGGCTTAATAATAATAGCATCCATAATGGCCATCTCTTCTTTTATAATGAAATAAAGTAAAACTATTTGAATACTTTGTTGTGAAGCAAAAACATCAAAACTCCCACCTTCAAAAACCCAAAGCTGCCGAGTCTATCTTCAAATCCTTAAAGCCTTAATTTATACTAAATGAAGCCATTAGTGGGAAATGACTTATGGTGAATGGGATGCGGCTAATATCGACTAGAATATGAAGAAAAATTTGTGAGCTTTCGTTCATGTGACATCTATGTGTCACTCTCTTATTTTATCTGGCATACAAATAAAAATATAAAACCCTAATTATCTTACTGTTATTAAAAACATCAAACGTCCTTTCAAAAAACCGCGTTCAATAAATCTTTAAAGCCTTAATTTATATTAGAGGAATAACTAATATCTTTTTTATTTGCATTTTTATTATACACTTACAAAGGAGCTACTAATATCATTTTATCCATTTTAGCATTTTGAGCATGCAATGCTATAAAGTGTTATGCAAACAATGAATGATGAAAAATTAAATGAAACCCTTCTTCTGCATTTTGCTAATGGTAATTTGATTCATCTATAAGTCCGAACTTGCAAATTAGAATGACAGAGAATAACATCTCAAAATTAAATATAACAACAATGACAATCTTTTAAAGAAACACGCTCAATTTCAAATTATTGGATAAAACCATAAAAAAATTAAATCTTCAGAACATTTTCATCTTCCATGGTATATAAAGTTCATCTTCACTAAGATTATATAAAGTCTTTGTATTAAAAAGAGTATTAACGATTGAAAAAGTTCTATTACTGATCATGAGAGCAAAAAACATATAGCGTTACTAGGCCCTGGTGTGGCCCGATACCATATCACACAATCATACAGTGTGTATAGTTGAAACAACATAGTAAACACAGAACAACCACACATAGAGCAGTGAACCACAGACAACTACATACAAAAGCACCTTCTATTCATACCCTAATAGGTATCACAAAAGACCAACATAACTTTCACTTTGACAGATCACCACCACAAATACGATAATATAGTCGACACAACACGGTAAACACGGACAACCACACATATAGCACGGTAAACATAGACAACTACACATACAAAAGCACCTTCTATTCATACCTAATAGGCATCACAAAGAACCAACTAACTTTCACTTCGACGAATCATCACCACAAAAGAGGAAGCGGCCAGAGATGCGGATTAGATTCTTCTCAATGTTATAATCAACGGTACGTCCATCTTTACGGCTACTTTTGAACAAAAATCAGCCTCTCTTGGTCCGGTGGGATGCCCTATTATCTTGGAATTTAGCTTCTTCATTATCAGTGGTGTTAATTTTTTATTTAATAAATTTCTTACTTAAAAAAACAATCCTCATAAGATATAATAAATCCTTTGATAGTGTATACTTCTCCTGTTAATTTCTTAATTTACCTCATATATATTTAATTTAATTGTGAAACACACTTCTCCTCAAAATAGATTTATGTTAACCAAAGATATTTAATATATATTTTTTTATTTATTTTATTATTTTAATACATTTACTTCATATCTATTTAATATTAATTTATTTATTTATATAATTTTAAATAATATATATTTATTTAATTAACCAATCATTCATATATATTCCAACCCTATATCTATATATGTTATATCATGTAATATTCATGATACATTCATTAACTTATAAAATAAATAATTTATATGTTGTTAATTCATTTCTTAACCTAAGACATTGTTATATATTATAAATAAAATATTTAATTTATTTATTTAATATTAATAATTCATATATATTTAACCCTCTATTTATATATATGTTATATCATGTAAATATTATGATGCATTCCATTTAATAATAAAATAAATAATTTATATGTTGTTATTCATGTCTTAAGATAAGACATTTATTATCTTTATAATGCATTCTGTTAATTAATCGTGATTTTCATAGGAGGATAATTTTCAATTTTTATTAAATTGGTGATTAATATTTTATTGGACTGAAATATTTTACGTTATTATTATTCTATTTAATTAATAATTTTTTATTAAAGGGATTGTTTGCAAGTAAATGAAGCACTTAACGATGGGCTATCATGTGTGTTGCCAAGAGGATATTTGATAAGTGTCCATTTTTACTAGTACATATCATTGGTGAATGAAGACGTTCAATCCCTTGCAAGGTTTTCCCGAGGTTCGAGCACGTGGTGTGGATCTTTGCATAATTCTAATACAAAGGCAATATTTCGGACGGATCCCGACTTGGGGAAAATGGTCCACTTCTATCTTTGTCATTAATCCAAGTGAAAGCACCCATGAATTTATTTCTTTGATGGATTATCTATATTGTACAATCTCTTACATATTGTGATAGAATTTTATTGTTATTGTTCATTATTTAGGGTTTATGGCTTGACGGTAATTTTATCACTAAAATAACATCTATTTATTAAAAGTAATTTATCAATACATGTTGTTCAAATGAAAAATTGGATACTATATTTTTAGGTGGAAGATAATATGGGAATATTATTTTATTTATCATTTTAATTTACTTTGATGCATCCAAAATCGCCTATATGTAATTGCAAAAATAATGCGGATGGATTTTTTTAAGAACTAGCGTAGCAAGATTTTTCTATTATAAACCCTACGATACTGTGACATATTTGAGCAGCAGTGATAATGGTATACTCGGTGCCATTGGTATGGATTCTCAAAGGATGAATAATTCTCTCACATGACTAAGCGATAGACTTATTGGGGTGTAAGACCTATATATATAAATATTCTAACATGCTCTTTTTTATATTGTTTGAAATGTGTTATACTCTCAATGTGGAAGTCAAGTTAACTTCTAATTGTTAAAAATAAATAGGATGTAGGAAAAAAGAAGGCTCAATTATAAAAATCAAGCATGGTTTGTTAAGGTGCGGATTATCTTATATAAATATATAAATGTACAGATATATATAATTAATTGATGAATTCCAATAATTATTAGTTGAGTTAGTCTACTTAATTTTGTTAATTCAAATATGTAAAGAAATTTTAATATAATTATCAACTAAATTTAGGTTTGATGGAAACAATTTTAACATTAAATTATAAAATATATTACAATATTCACAGAAAATTATATTGAAAATATTTTATATTAAGAAGCTATGATTCAATCTATGTTAAAATATAAGATCTAATCTTACCTTAACACAAATTTAGTTTAAATCAATTATGATAAGTGAGATATTAAATTAAAAAACTACATGTTTTTACTTTTAAAAAACTCATTTAAATGTTTATAATCATATAATCAATATGTTTTTTAGACATATTATTTCTGAGAAAACTATAAATAATGTACATATGGAACTCTTATAGTAAAAAATTAAAATATTTATAATATTGAGTATTTTAGATATAAAATATGTAAATAAGTATTTAAGATGTAAAATTAAATTAAAACTACATATAAATAATATAGATTATTAACATGAAACAATAAATTAATAAATAAGTAAAAAAACACCTCAACAAATAAATATTTATTTTGTGATATATAGCAACTATTTTAGTTATAAGGAACTTTTAAATTTTATTTATTTATTTACATATAACCATTATTTTAGTTATAACTAATTTTTAAATTTAAGAAAAATATTTTTTAAAGTTTTTAAAAAATAAACTTCCATTTATTAACAATTATATATTAGCTCATCTTCAAAGAAAAATAAAACAACTTTAACCAAAAAAAATACAATTACTAAACCATTTTCATTCCCATTAGTCTTTATCTATGAAAGTGCGGTATGATTCCAGTGCTTGTTTCCTTGTTACCACACAATTAGGGCATAATGCTATAGTTCCTCTTTTTATTCTCTGACACAATTGAACTTTATTGAAAACAAATATAATAGGAATAACGGAGGTCACCATGAAATAAAAGATCAGAGACAACACAGCGAAATTTGCATTTGAAGACATCTTAAAAATGTTAATGACCAAAAATCGAGCATCGAAACAATAAATGAAACCTAACATAGTAAAAAATCTCCAAGTTACTAGCTACACAGAAATCAAGAAAACTTTATGCTAAATTACAAAGCAGACTGACTCTCAAAAATTAGAGAGAAAAATAAATGTAGTTCTACAAAAACCATAAAATACCTAAATTATCAAAAATTTATAGAATTTATAGGATTACAATAATGCAGGGAATAAAAGCAGTGAGTATTGTTTTTTCCAATAACGATCTGGGTACGTCATGAGAAAAAACAGTTACCTAAATAATCCCTCACGACCATAATGTTTCAAATTTTCAAAATTTGAAACCAACTAATAATCTTCAGAATACAATAATCCAATCTTATAAAAGAAATAAGAACAGTTTGCCCATCTGTAAAAAGCAATAAACGTGTCGAAAATATTCACAATGAGATAGAAAAACCAAGCGCGCCTATGAAGATCACGGGAAGGGTGGGTTGTATTTATAGGAACCAAAATTGTATTTATAGGATCAGTGAATGCAAATCGTAGGAACCAAGTTCATCTTTGGCCCCCGAAACGTAGAACCACACACGAGATGGAGCCGCACAAGTGGATTGGCATGCTGCAACCTTCTTCATTGCTGGGAATCGTATCTTGTCATCTGGGCGATGAGGCGTAGTGCCGGGGACCTGACATCCGCTTCGTCCGGCTCCCTTGACATCAAAGCTTCGTCCAGCTCCCTCGGGTCATCCCGAAGGAGAGGCACGAACATGAAGGTAGAAACTTTTGGTATCACATATTTGGAGAAATCTGAGGATTCTTAGACATTTCTTCAATTTCATGGCCACACTTCACTTGTTTAACGATTTCTTATTTTAACGATTAATAACCATTTAATACGTAAGGTCCATAGTGTTTCAATAGTCCAACATCCAAATCAACGTTACACAATAGTACATGTGGAATTTAGGAAAGTTGTTTTCAAATAAGAATGCTTTAGACGTAAATATTTCTAAATTCATATTAGGTTCACAATTTTGGAATTTGGAGGGTAATATGAGAAATTTGATCAGTGACTTTTGATGTCGAGGCCACCTGAAATGACTATGGAAGGTATATATAAATGGCTTCACTTCTATTATTTTTTAACTTAAAAAAATCATATAATAGAATTATCTCATATTTTAAATAACATTATGTCCACTTTTAATCCATTGGTAACTTACATGTGTTTATTTCACTTTTGTCTTTTATATGTTAGAGGTGTTTTTATTAGGGTAGTACCTTTTAAACATTAAGCGAGATCCAAATTAAGAGAGTGGAGGTTCAAAATTTGTACACCCATTTTGGGCAATCAAAATAAAAAGTCCTTAAAAATTCACAATATTATCATACAATGTTGTGACTTCATTTTTCATATAGTAAGCTTTATAAAATCATTCCTACACAAATTGAAGGTACCTAGTTTTAGTAACAAGATAATTATAACAAATATATATCGCAATCATATCATCGTCCATATTTATTAAAGTTAGGTCTTCTATTTTAATTTTCGTTTCTATCCATAATCGATATAACCTTAGACTTATTATTTTAATAGGCTTTGTATTAAATTTAATGACCATATTAGTTTGTTTTTATAATATTTAAACTAAAAATTTCATATATATTATTTAAAACAAATATATTTTAATTAAAACTAAATGATAAAATTGTAATATTATGAAATCTAATATGTTTTAAGTACAATGTAATATTTCCACACATTTCAATACCTTTGTTATTATTATCCTATCATTTTATGCAGTAACTCTTACCATTATCTTTTAATAGAAATATTATAATTTTAATATAAATATTATATTATATATTAATTCTTTTATATTCTAAAAATAGCCCCTAAGCAAGCTCACATTATTGAGATGGAAAATTTCATGCTTTGTTCGGTGACTTCATAATAACTACATGCCTTATCCCATCACCATAATTGATGTTGATGACCATGTAAGTGGATAGAATGTAGTTATGAAAACGATATTAGAAAGTGGATTGTTATATTCCTTTTAACAATGAACAAAAAAATCCAAACATGTAGAAATGATGTGATGCTATCCTTGAAACGGCTAGGAAATCAAATGGCTACGGAGGACATGGCACGGCCACTCACAATTAGTAGTTGATTAAAAAATTTGTGACGAGTTATATGATAAGGATTTTGATTGTGATGTTCTAAGTTAAATTACTTTGTTCTCCTTTGCAAAATTTGGACACGAAATAATGTTTTAAACGACTTGTTGAAGAGACAGTGCAAATGGATCCTCCACCTTGGTGAAGGAAAGAATGCAAATGTTTCGTACGCGTGACTACATCGCGAGCCAACGTGGAGTTCTACGGTGTGGGGATGGGAGTTCTTAGGAGAGAAGTTGGGAGTTTCGACCCAGTAGCTTCTGGACTAGGAGAAGGACGTTTGACATTATGAGAATGAATAAATTAAGATGATGCCCTTCGGTCTTTGGGAGGAGGATCTAGCCATTGGCACTCACCACATCGATCTAATCATCTTATGGATGTGTGCAATATGGAGGAGTAGTATGCTTTTCCTTATTGTCACAAAGAATCCACGAGAAGTCCCCATGTTCCATTACTCAGAAGTGAGATATGGTACTTGAGGATTTGGGAGGCAGGGTGATCGGATTTATGCGGAGACGCAGATAAACATATAACCATAAATACGAGATGCGTGGAAATAACACTTCATTTCATTAATATCAAGCGGGAAATTTGCTTACGGACAAAACCAGAATAAATTAACAGGCGGCTGTAGCTATCTACGAGAAGAGATGTGGCGGCTACGGAGCCTGCGAGCGTGTTACAATGAGGCTCTAGGGCCTATTTGCATATTTAGAAACAATGGGAAATCCTAAGCAGCTCCCTAACCCTAGGAGATGAAGCGCCAAAACATGAATAGTTTGGGTAAATTGGTGTTTCAACTTCCCGACGTAACTTTGGCATACGATCTCGCGTTTGGCCCGCGTACCATACCTCGTTAGAAGAATCTATCAGGGACTACAAATTTGGAATGGGCAACGTTACCAGATGGACCCATGTTGCCCTCCGTTTCCCAAAAAACGTACGTTTAGGGCCTCAAAAGGCAGCTCTGGGAAGTTTAGGACAAAGAAAAAAACATAAAAATAGTAAGCTGATACGAAGCGAAAAGGCGAAATAGACAATGGTAGAGCCCCAAGTGGAATAGGGCGGGTGACCACCAATATCCACGGATCATTCCCCTCCCCCCTTAGGAAGCAATGGTCCCCATTGCGTTAAGTTCCTCCATGAATGAGGAAATTTCGAGTGAACTTGGTCCCTGGTGAACCACTTTCCTTGGTCACCGGGAGTTAGCCGGCTTGACAACCGATATAGTTGGATCTGCTGGCGGCGAGTGTTCTTGATTTGCATGTCCATGATGCAATGCGGTGGCTTTGTTCCATGCGATGCGGATTTAACTACGATTGGTGTGAGTTGCAATGTGGGTGTCCAGTGGGGTGGGAAGTAAGGGCAGAAGGTGATCACCACATTGAATGCGGTGCGAGACCAAGGAATGGTGGAATGCGAGCTCAGATACATTGTTCCTACGGCCTTGGTGGGTATGACCGTATCGGAGCGGCGAGAAGCTTGCGGTGGGGATCCGAGTGGCGCTCATACGCAAATGTAGCCATACTTTTTCACCCACCTAGAAGTTGTGTGGCACACAGGTGTTGATCATGGCGTTGCTTGTACTTAGCATTCGCTTTGTCCAATATATCTATGGACCTGATGACGGAATGTGTTGAATGCGCTCGATGAAATACGGCTTTGTCAACTTCAGGCCGGACCTTGAGGTGGGATGGCTGACATTAATAAATAGCATGGCTAAATCGATGAGACATAGTGTTGGAATCCAAGCCCACACAAGGAAATGGGCTATGGCGGGATTAAGGCTGGCTGGAGAGCGATTATAACTATGTTGTACATAAGGGAGGCTCGTCCATGTGCGTGGATGCTTTAATTGTATCTGCAGTGCTGATCATTACGTTCGCGACCTCTATCCCGCCATCTGTTTGGGATGGAAAGGCGTGGACTGGTGGGCGGTATCCAACATTGACATTGGACAAAATGTCTTGCCCGAGGAACTGCTATCCGTCTGATATGATAGGCGCAGGATCCCAAAGTGCACCCACTCGTTGAAGAAGAGTTTGGTGGCTCTATTTGTGATATTCTTCTTGCGGTCCGCCATAATGGCCATCTTCGAGAAATCTGTCCGATGACCACAAAAACAGTCGACTACTGCTTAGTAGAAGAGCGGGCCGGAGCATGTAATCATGGAGATGAATTCCCAAGGTCGACTATGGGTAGGTAGAGGGAGTATATGAGCCTTGCTTCATGATGGATGTTTGGCATTAACAAGCGATGCGGAGATCGATGACAACTGGAGCATCCTTTCGAAGGTTCGACGATAAATGCTTACACGGGATTTCTCTTTTGTTTTCTCGACCCCAAAATATTTGACTCGAGCGTAGTGTGCTTCCCATATCATCTTGGCACGCTCGCTTGAAGGAACAAGATACATGAGCATAAGGTCATCTTGGAGGTGAAAATTTGGAACTTGCGTGCCCGATTGCCCTTGCATGAGTTTGTAAATGGTCCCGGGTCACTCTCATAAGAAGCGGCCAATCAGTCTCACATGCCCTGGCGTTGAGTACGATTGGTGGTCTGATCGGTGGTGGTGAGGCAATGCGCAACATGATTGGTGCTACCCTTCTATGATGTTGAATGAACTATTGGTCTCTTAGACCCCGCCGATGGCGAACAAATACTACCCAACTTCCTGTGCAGCTGTGAGCTGCGGGGCCTATGGTACGTATGCATGATTGTTTCCTTCCCAAATGTAATGCTTCCATTGTGCGACAAGCTTGCACAATGGAGTACATTTCTTTGTCATATGTGGGGTATACACTTGACGTGTCAGTGATGTCTCCTTTGTGTGAAATGCTGCTTGGATGTCCACATTGAGTAGGCGCTGATAGCATGGCCTTGGAAGCATATGTCTCAATCTCAAATGGTTGTTGCAAGTCGGTAAAGTGAGCAACAGGGTAGAACAAGGTGGCTTTCGGTTACGTAGGCATATACATTGAGGTTCCAACCAAAAAAAATTTCTCTCGCTCCTCCCTTGGTGACTTGACTCAAGGGCCAAGAGTGATGTGGTCCCAACCGAACCTCAGGTAAAGTGCAGACCCGAAAGGCACAGAAGCTTCTGTTATAGTGGTTGGGGGGTGACCAATCCAGGCAATGGATCTGTTTGGATCCACGCCACCCCCTTTCATCAATAATGTATCCAGGATGTTAGACTGGGTCATGCCAAAAGTGCACTTCTCCAAATTGGCACACAACGTGTTGCACGGTGTTTGGAGGACTTGTGGATGTGGTGAAGGTGCTCTTCCCAAGTCTGTTCCTTGAATCGAATGTCATCAGTACACCACAAATGAGTTGGTGAATGGCCGCGAAGATGTCATCCATCATCCTCATGAAGGTGGCGGGGCATTCGTCGGCCAGGCATGACCGGCCATTCAAAAAGGCCTTCCTTGGCTGAGGCGGTCTTCCACACATTGGAGGGTTCAATCGGTACCCACAGTGATACCCGAGACTTGAGGGTCGATCTTGCTGAAATATTTTGCACCTTTGAGTTGGTCCACCAAGGTCATCAATCGCATGGGATTGGGTACCTATTCCGAACCGATCTTGTTCGAGCGCCGATAGTCAATACGAGTCTCCATGTCCCATCCTTCTTACGCCTTAACACGATCGGGCTTCCCACGGGCGATGAACTTGGTCGATGTGACCTTTCGCAACGACTCTTTGAGATAAATCTCTTGATTTCATCATTCTCAGGCTGAAGCGTGATCGTCGGTCCATTGGGTAGCGCGCACGCGGGGTCGAGATCAATCGGTCATGCTTTGTGAGTGCGAGAGAGAGAGAGAGAGAGAGAGAGAGGAACCCACAGTAGGTGAGTGAATATGTCTTCGTACTCCTCCACCACCTTATCCAGCTATTGTTGTTGTCTGAAGGCCACGTGTGGAGGATGTGACCTGATCTTCTTCTTGCCCCGGATTCTCGAGCTTAATTTCTGGTTTTGGGAAATGAGCTTGTTTGCATTTTTTGCGGTAACCCAGAATAAAGCCATGAGAGGTGGTACTCACAGTGCTCTGTACAACTTATTTCCAAAGTAACAATAACGGCACGAGTCGAGACTCATACATAGCATGACGCTTCACGAAACATGGTTGTCCTAATAATATATGAAACATCAATAGGAGCAACGTCACATAGTACCTCATCAAGTGAAGGGCTTGATGCTATAGGGAAGGCGACCTTTGCCCCGGGTGTGGAGATCTGATCCTTGGTGAAGCCACCAGATGGTGTATGGATGTGGGTGAGTGGTCGACAAGCCCAACCCGCCTCTGACATCTGGCGAAATGAGGTTCTTTTGGCTTGACTGTGACAATGAGCTGTCTTGGGAGCCCTTTACCCACATGCAGGAGTGGAAGAGACGTTCTTCCTCCTCTGGATCATGGATTCTGCTTTTTGGATCTTTGCGGTGGCAGCCGGTGGCGTTGGGCTCATAGCATCAATAGTACGACCCTTTTTCATTCACCTTTTCGAGTTGGTAGATCAGGCATGCATGCGGTCGAAGCCCTCATCTCGGCCACTAGCGGCGCCGGCCCGACACTCCCCTTGTGTTGTGAGTGGAGCTCTTATGGAACTCACACCACTTCCCGTGTCCTTCTTTGGCTTTGCGGTGCTGTTCTTTTCTTGTGGCTTCGATGAGTTGTCCTTAGCCACGATGCCTTGGCTCGGTCCTTTGTTCTGTGGTTTGGAAGCACCTTTCCCTTGCTTTTGATTCGCAGATCCAAACTCTCGCTTCTTCTGCTTGAATTTCTGCTCAATCTTGGCAGCATACCGGTATGCCGTACCAAGCGAGGAGATGTCAAGGAACTCCATTTCCTCCTAAATGTATTTGTGCAAACAGCTGCGATACTTTAGCACCAGATGTTTCTCTGAATCTTTGATACCCAACTTTGTGCGCAGGGTATGGAACAGATTCGTCAGCTCATGCACATCTTGATCCCTTTGTTGTCGCAGCGTGGTCCATTGTATGTACTTGTCCTCATAGCTCCCCACGGGATAGTATTGTTCCTTGACGGCGTCTCGGAAAGAATTCCAAGTTGGTACGGCCGAGAACGGAGAGGGTTCTGTCTGGTCCTTGTTCTCACAGTAGGTTTCCCACCAGTCCTTAACATGGGGGGTAGCTTTGAGGAGTGCAAAAATAATCTTCTCCCGGTCTGAAAAGTCATGAACCGAAAAATATCCTTCTAACAGATTCAACCATCTATCTACGGCATCTGCGTCTATTTGACCCTCAAATATGGGAATGTCAAAATTTACTTGTACCTTAAAAGGAGTCGCGCCTCCAGAGTGGCTGCTGGATGCAGATGCGCCGCCGGTGGGTAGCCGTTGAAGGATATGAGCAAAGTTATCCATCATCACGTTCCTTTGTCTTTCGAGGGCCTCCTCGAGCAATATTTTGATAGGATCTCCTGCTCCCTCATCTTTCTTTTCGTCCCCCATGGGCGTCCGTCGAGGTTTGCGAGGCTGATCTTGCAAATGTTCCACCAGATCGAGCCCTAGCTCCTTATACCCCGACCTCGTTGGGGACATGCAAAAGAAGGATCGAGAAAAAGCAGACCCCTCTGATACCACTGATCCGGATTTATGTAGGAACGCAACAGAATAAACATATAAACATAAATACAGAGATGCAGCGGAAATAACACTTCATTTCATTAATATCAACGAACTGAATTTTGCTTACAGACAGACTGGAAATAAAACTAGCTAGGGCGCTGGTAGCTATCTCTGAGAAGAGATGTGGTGGCTACAGGCCTCTGAACTGTGTTACAATGAGGCTCGAGGGCCTATTTATCATTTAGAAACAATGGGAAATCCTAAACGGCCAAAACCCTAACCCTAGGAGATGAAGCGCCAAAACTATGGGCCCCGTTTGGGTAAATTGGTGTTTCAACTTCCCAGGGGCGTAACTTTGGCATACGATCTCCGTTTGACGTGTACCATACCTCGTTAGAAAGATCTATCCGATGACTACAAATTTGGAATGGGAAACATCGGTCCATGGACCCATGTTGCCCTCCGTTTTCCCAAAAAACGTCATTTAGGGCCTCAAAACGGCTCTGGAAGTTTAGGACCCAAAAAACTGCTAAAAATAGTAAACTGTGCCGAAACTGAAAAACTGAAATAGACAATGGTGGAGCCCCAAGTGGAATAGGCGGGTGACCACCAATATCCACCTGGATCAAAATTATTGACTGTGTATACCTTTCCTAAGTGAGGCCGACATCGAGCTGCTTCCACCGGTGAAAATCTATTTACAAGGTTCTCTCTGGCTCTCTGATTCGATTCGTTTTCTAGTAGGTGCCATTTTTCGATTTCTCGGAGGTGTGAAATATTCATTTATATTGCATATTTTTATGATCAATTTCTAAGAAATATGGTAGCACACAAACATGATCTCTATTCTTGTTTCCATTAATGTATAGTTTTATGAGATAAATTTTCGGATTAATCATATTATTAAAATATTTGATTGATAGGGTTTGCACCTTCTTTTAATCAGGATAAGGTTTGCGCCTTCTTTTAATTGCTTTATTTTAAGCCGATGTCTGTCCAATTCAATACACAGGGTCTCCAACAACAAGATAAGATTACAACAAACTGGATCATTGGAGGGAAATAAGGCCATAAAAAAACCTAGTTCCCGCCAGACAAGAAAGGTAAGTTTCTGCCTCTTCATTTTGTATTTCTTGAAGTAAACCCTTTTCTTCATTTTCAAGTGGTTTTATAATTTTTGGATTAATACGGTGTTAGTAATAGCACCTATTTATTCTATTAAAACTCTATTTTCGGTGTCTAAACCAAACCCGGTTTATTCATCTTAGTTTTATTACTCCATTTTCTTTATGGTTTCCTCGGCTCGCCATAGTTTCTTTTTAATTCATTTCAGCCAGGTGTAATCTCTTTGTCTCAAATTTCTTGGTTATAATTTAGATATTTCTTTGTTAGATCTATCAAATCAAATCTCTTATGGATGTGTGGGATATGGATGTGTGTAGTATGGAGGAGCAGTATGCTTTCACTGTTGTCATGAAGAATCCACCACAAAGAATCAGGACGAATGGAGAGCGACGCTCGAAGTCCCCATGTTCCATTACTCCTGTGGAATGCAGGCGGTGATGCTTGCATTGGGAATTTGCGGAGGCAAAGTATCGACGGTATATGGCTTTCATACGCGACATCGACATCGAGCTGCGCTGCTTCCACCGATGCAAATCTATTTATGAAGTTCTCTCTGGCTCTCTGATTGAATTATTTTTCTCTGTTTCGATTCGTTTTCTAGTAGGGTGCCATTTTTGGATTTCTTCCAAGTGCGAAATATTCATTTATATTGATATTTTTATGATCAATTTCTAAGAATTCTGGTAGCACACAAACATGATCTCTATTCTTTTTTTTCCATTGATGTATAGTTTTATGAGATTAATTGTAGTTTTATGAGATTAATTGTAGGATTAACCATATTA
Organism: Pinus albicaulis; assembly: GCA_034641835.2. Lineage (NCBI taxonomy): Eukaryota > Viridiplantae > Streptophyta > Pinopsida > Pinales > Pinaceae > Pinus > Pinus albicaulis. The sequence continues at coordinate 44,953 of JAXQQM020071068.1, forward strand.
TTAAAAGATTTGATTGATAGGGTTTGGGCCTTCTTTTAATTGCTTACTCTATGAGATTAGATGATTTAGATGAGATTATTGGATTTCTTAAAATGATTTTCAATTATGTTTTTATGATTTACAAATATGTTTTTCATTTATGTCTTATAATTTATGTTAGATTTTATTTTCACATTATTACTTTGGTTAAATTCAATGTATTTTAAATTGTATTTTCATACATTTAAATTATTTTAAAGATTTTTTCTTATATTTAAACTTTTATTAATAGCTTTTCATTAATTTATTTTTTGAATGATTTCTTCGTTAATATTCTAATATAGAGTAAAGTACCATAAGCTTGAGTAGCCTTGCCTAAGCTACTAAAGGATAGACTAAGTTAAGCTAGAGTAGGCTAGGTTAGGCTAGAATAGGCAAGAGTAGCTTAGGATAGGCTAGACTAGACTCGGATATCCTAGGTTAGAGTAGGTTAGGCTAGTGTATGCTAGGGTAGGCTAGAGTAGGCTAGGTTAGACTAGGGTAGGTTAAGCTAGGCTAGGGGAGGCTATGTTAAGATAGGATAGGATAGGCGAGGCTAGGTCAAGCTACTATAACGTAGGATAGACTAGGTTAGGCTAGGTTAGGTCAAGATAGGGTAGGTTAGGGTATCTTAGGATAGGCTAGGATAGGCTAGGCTAAGATAGGATATACTATGTTAAGCTAGAATAGGTAAGAGTACACTATGTTAGGATAGGGTATGTTAGGCTAGGCTAGGTTAGCCTAGGTTAGGTTAGGTTAGGTTAGGCTAGTGTAGGCTATGTTAGCTTAGGTTAGGCTGGGTTAGGCTAGGCTATGTTAGGTTAGGTTAGGTTAGGTTAGGTTAGGATAGGATAGGAAAGGATAAGATAGGCTAGAATAGGGTAGGGTAGGTTAGGGCAGGGTAGGATAGATTAGGCTAGTCTAGGCTGGGCCACGATAAGATAGGCTAGGTTAGGATAGGTTAGGATAAGATAGGTTAGGCTATGTTAGGTTAGGCTAGGCTAGGCTAGGCTAGGCTAGGTTAGGTTAGGCTAGGCTAGGCTAGGCTAGGCTAGGTTAGGTTAGGTTAGGCTAGGCTAGGCTAGGTTAGGTTAGGCTAGGTTAGGTTAGGATATGATAGGATAAGATAGGATAGATTAGGCTAGGCTAGGTTAATCTAGGATAAGATAGGCTAGGTTAGGTTAGGATGAGATTGATTAGGCTAGGATAGTTTAGACTAAGATAAGTTAGGCTAGGTTAGGCTAGGCTTGGCTAGGCTAGTCTAGGCTAGGCTAGGTAGGTTAGTTTAGGTTAGGTTAGGATACATTAGGCTAGGCAAGGCTAGCTTAGGCTAGACTAGGCTAGGCCAAGCTAGGTTAGGCTAGGCTAAGTAGGTTAGGATAGGTTAGGTTAGGTTAGGATAGTATAGGTTAGGTTAGGCTAGGTTACGATAGGTTAGGTTAGGGTCAGGCTGGGCTAGGCTACGCTAGGGTATGGTAGTTTAGGCAAGGCTACGGTAGGCTAGTGTAGGATAGGTTAGGCTAGGGTAGGGTAGGGTAGGCTAGCGTAGGGTAGGATAGATTAGGGTAGGTTAGGCTAGGATAGGGTAAGATAGGGTAGGGTAGGGTAGGTAAGGGTAGATTAGGCTAGGATAGGCTAGGGTAGGCTACATTAGGGTAGGTTAGGCTATGCTAGGCTAGGCTATGGTGGGCCAGGTTAGTGTAGGCGAGGCTAGCATAGGGTATGGTAGGGTAGGCTAGGTTAGGGTAGGCTAAGCTAGGCTAGGCTAGGCTAGTGTAAGGTAGAGTAGGGTAGGGTAGGTTAGGGGAGCTTAGGTTAGGTTAGGCTAGGTTAGGTTAGGCTAGACTAGGTTAGGCTAGGGTAGGGTAGTCTAGGGTAGGCTACCCTAGGCTAGGCTAGAGTAGGCTAAGCTAGGGTAGGGTAGGGTAGGGGAAGGTAAGTTAGGCTATGCTAGGCTAGGCTATCCTAGGCTAGGCTAGGATAGGATGGTCTAGGATGGGCTATGCTAGGGTGGGCTACGCTAAGCTGGGTTAGGTTGGGCTAGGCTAGGCTAGGTAAGGTTAGGCTAGGCTAGGATAGGTTAGGTTAGGTTGGGCAATGTTGGGTGAGGCTAGGCTAGGTTAGTTAGGTTAGGTTAGGTTAAGCTAGGTTAGGCTAGGCTATGTTAGGCTAGGGTAGTGTATGGGTAGGGTTGGGTAGGGTAGGGTAGGGTAGGGTAGGTTACAGTAGGTTATGTTAGGTTAGGCTAGGTTAGGCTATGCAATGCTGGGCTAGGCTAGGCTAGGCGAGGTTAGGCTAAGCTAGGCCAGGCTAGGCTAGGCGAGGTTAGGCTAAGCTAGGCTAGGCTAGGCTAGGAAAAGCTAGGTTAGCCAAGGTTACGCTAGGCTAGGCAAGGCTAGGCTAGGCTAGTCTAGGCAAGGCTAGGTTAGTCGATGCTAGGCTAGGCTAGGCGAGGTTAGGCTAGGCTACGCTAGGCTAGGTTAGTCTAGGTTAGGTTAGAATAGGTTAGGTTAGGTTAGGCTAGCTTCGGCTAGGCTAGGTTAAGCTAGGTTAGGCTGGGTTAGGCTACATTAGTTTAGGTAAGGCTAGGTTAGGTTAGGTTAGGTTAGGTTAGGCTAGGCTATGTTAGGATAGGTTGCGGGCGAGGCTAGGCTAGGCTAGTGTAAGATAGTGTAGGCTATGTTAGGATAGGTTAGGTTAGGATATTTTAGGCTAGGTTAGGCTAGTTTATGCTAGGTTATGCTAAGCTACGTTAAGCTAGGATAGATAGGCATGGCTAGGTTAGGGTAGGCTCGGCTAGGTTAGGCTTGGTTAGGTTAGGTTAGGCTAGGTTAGGGTAGGCTATGCATGGTTGGTCATGGTTAGGCTAGGTTACACTATATTATGATAGTCTTGGATAGGTTAGGCTAGGCTAGGCTAGGCTAGGAGATGCTAGGTTAGGTCAGGCTAGGCTAGGCTAGGGTAGGAGAAGTTAGGTTAGGTTAGGCTAGGCTAGGTTTGGCTAAGTTAAGCAAGGCTAGGTTAACTTAGGCTAGTGTAGGTTAGGTTAGGCTAGGATAAGGAAGGTTAGGTTAGGCAGGGTTAGGCTAGGTTAGGCTAGGCTAGGTTAGGTTAGGTTAGGTTAGGTTTTCATTAGGTTAGGTTAGCTTAGGCTATGTTAGGCAAAGCTAGGTTAAGCAAGCTTAGGATATGTTTGGCAAGGCTAGGTTAGGCTTGGCCAGGCTAGGTTAGGCCAAGCTAGGCTAGAGTAGGCTAGGTTAGGTTATGTTAGACATGGCTAGGTTAATCTATTCTAGGATACGATAGGTTAGGCTAGGTTAGGTTTTGCTAGGTTAGGGTAGGTTCGACATGGCTAGGCATGGCTAGGTTAGGCTAGGATAGGCTAGGTTATGCTTGGCTTGGTTAGGGTAAGGTAGGGTAGGCTAGGCATGGCTTGGTTAGGCTAGGGAAGGGTAGGCTATCTGTTAGGCTAGGTTGGGGTAGGTTAAGTTAGGATTTGCTAGATTAGGATAGGTTATGTTACGGTAGGTTAGGCTAGGTTAGGTTAAAATGAGTTATGCTAATTTCTATGAGTTATGTTAAAATGGCTGACTTATATGAGGAATTTGCATGGAATTAAATAGAGTAAATTATTATGGCTATAATTGCATATTCTTGTGTTTATAATGATTATATTCCTGTGTTATATTTTCTAAGTTATATTTTTAGTTTGAGAGAATTCTAACTTAGGCTTTGGAAAGAGAATCTAAATAACTAGATTCTTAGAGTATCTAATATAAAAAGGAGTAAGGTTAACCCTCAATATTAAACACATACATAGAAAGTACAAATTAAAACTAAAATAAATAAGGTAAAACTTCCACTTAAGAGTGAGTTGGAAAAAAATTAAGTGGAACTATTGAGAGTTCTTATAAATGAATATGGGCAATGATTTTAGATAAGGAAACACGAAATATATTTAATATTCTTGTATACCATTTATATTAAGGTTTTTTGTGAGTATGGTTAAATATCTTGATTAGGAGTGGAAACAGTATACTAAATTTGTTATACTAACAAAATCCTTATCTTAGTAAATTATACTAGAGTAGATACTTTAAATTAGTTTTAATAGAATAAATAGTAGGTTAAAGTATGTATACATAATCATAATTAGCATATATATGCATGAATTTGTATACAAACACTTAAATATTAAATTTCATGAAGAATCCCTATCATAGGTAAAGGGACTAGTACAAAGGAGTAGAGACCATGAAGCAACCAGGGAAAGCTTTGTATTTAAGCAGTATAAGAAATTTCATATTAAGATGTGTATTTGAAATTTCAGAAAATTATTTTCTTACTGCAATTACTTTAAATTACATAGGTAAATTATGTGGATTATAATGGAAAAAAAAAAACCTAACAAATACTCACAATGAGCGAATATAACTTTAGGATAGGAAAAATACTCTTAGAAAAGTTAAGGCCTAGCCAATACAAATTTAAGATGACACATGCCTTTACCTTCTTTTAAATATTGAACAATAGATTTATATTTTGTAGAAAATAAATTGAAAGAAAAGAACCCATGTTGGGTGTAGCCTTCCTATTTTTTTTAAAGATAAATTGTTGGTCAATTACATATAATGAATACAAGTATATATGAAAAATATAATAAGAATAACATTGAAAAATATATAAAATAGTGGTAGAGCATAATTACATACTAGCCATAGCCATAGAAAGATAACAATAAACTATGCGTGTACTATTCACACATTACAGAGGAAAACAAGTATACAATTAGGTTCTTAGAAAATAAAATGTGGAAATGGTATATCAACCCAACAATTAAAAGAAACATATATACAATCACGAGGTCTATAAGGACTTGAAAAATTATAATATCTCGACCATATATACCTAATACATAGGTTAACCAACGTATTGCCTAAAATCGTTTGAGGGAAGAATAATATTTTGTTCAAAATAAGATGACTCATAATATAAAGGAATTTTTCCTTTCCCGGGAAATCATAGACCAATACGTCTCAAACATATAGATGAAAAGTACTTAATTAAGCATATACGAATGAACTGTAAGGAAGAGAAAGGAAATAACTTAGTCTTGATTGTCGAAAAGAGTCACGAGATAGCAAAAGTATAGTACAAATGCACTCGATTGAATCGATACCTATATGAGAGTAAAAAACACGAAATTTAAACAAGTGTAAAAGAACGTGATTGTATTTATCAGAACAAATGATGATTTACTTTAATAGAGAATGAACCCAAAGAATATATTCTCAATATTGAATGTGGTGCATCCATTTCTATTACCTTGTAAAGTTCAACAACAAATAAATGTTGGCATAATATCTTAAAGAAAGAGGGTAAGTGAAGAAAGAGGGTAATTATTTTTCAGGAGTGAAGAACTCTATATCAAATTAATGAATGGTGCAACAAAATTATAAGTAATAATACTTTAAATAACCATTTTAAAAGATAGAATAAAAATAATGGAATAATTAGGGTTTAATAATTAAAAACCATGAAGAGAGAGTAATTATTTTCTGCCAAGAATATAAGAATTAGGTGATCTAGATTGATAATTAAGAAAATATTTCAAGCCTCAAAAGGCATGGTCATTACTAGAATAAAAAAAAAAATTCAATAAATAACATTTAGGGTTTCAAGGATAAAAACCTTAGGTAGAAATGCGAAATCAACCTTGTAGTGACAATTGGTTGAATGCAAAGTTAAAGCCAAAATAGAAATTACCAAGGATACCATGGAGGATTAAACAAGCAACTAGTAAGTCAAAGTGAGGTTGAATTCATAGAGAATTAAGGGAAACAAGTATTGATAGAGGAAATTCACCTTGAATCGCTGTATAAGAAGAAAATAATTCCGTAGTGGATCACATTAAGGAATACTTGAGATTGCTGTAATTAAAAACCCCTTCATTTCTACATTTTCTAATGGATAAAAATACACAAGTCAGAAAACCAAATATGAGAATGAGGTGAGTTGAAGTAACAAGAACACGAAAAATGGAATTCAAGTGAAGAATGTTAGCTCTATGACAAATATATCCACAAGCATTCCCTTCTCATGTAAATATGTAAAATAATGGAGAAAGTGAGAATAATAGCTCTGGAATAGGTATAAAATAATAAATATAATATTCAAAATATTTATAAAATGATAAAATAATAAGCATTGTACTCAAAATTTTACAAATGAACCTATGAAATAATTAGGTATCTTCGTCTTTAAAACAAATTGAAGGGTTGCAAAATACTTAATTCAATTTTGTTTTAGGTATCCTCGTCTTTTAAATTGGGTCAAATGGGAGAAGAAAATACCTAGAATTCCATTAGTGCGTCCAAATAATTCCATTTTATTTATAAATTATTTTTTAGGAGTCTCTTAATAACCATAACATCAAAGCATAAGTATTGGTATTGGATGATTAACTTTATAGTTTATTTTTTATGTTTTTTCAATTATGGTTTGAGGATTTTGATTTTATAAATTATATAATATTTATTTCTTTCCAAATAAAAATATTTAGAATATTTATAGATTAATAAAATAATATTTAGAATATTTATAGATTAATAAAATAATAAACATTATGGTGGAAATTTTACAAAGGAATCTATGAAATAATTAGGTAATTTTTTTTGTCAAATAAATTGAGCACCTAATTGTATTGGAAATTGGGTCAAATATGAAATAATTAGGTATCTTTTCTATAAAACAAATTGAATTGGAAATTGGATTTAATTAGAAAAGAAAATACTCAAATTGAAAAATTCCACTAGTATGTCCAAATAATTCCATTTTATTGATAAATTATTCTATTCTTAAGTAGAAATAATTCATTTTTTTTAAATAATTTTTTTTAGGAGCCTTCTAATAACCATAAAGTCAAATCACAAGTATTGGTTGATTAGCTTTATAATTTTGTGAGTTTCTTTTTTTCAATTAAAAATATTAGTTGACTTAACATGTGGTCCTCAAAATCAGTTCTGGATGACCTTTTCTAGTAAAAAAAAATATATTTTCTAATGATTTAGATGAGATTATTTGATTTCTTAAAATAATTTTCAATTATGTTTTTTATGATTTACAATTATGTTTTTCATTTATATCTTATAACTTGTGTTAGATTTTGTTTTTACATTATTATTTTATTTAAATTCATTGTATTTTAAATTGTATTTTCATACATTCAAATTATTTTAAATAATTTTTATTATATTTACAGTTTTATTAATAGCTTTTAATTTATTTTTTTATATGAAAAAATTAGATAATTAAATGAAATAATTTTTAGGAAAATAAAATTATAGAAATTTGAGTACTAGAATAAGTTAACTACTGTATTCAAAGAACACCCATAAACATAACCTCTGTAGAAATACTTTGTTAGTAAATTGATATTGATATCTTAACAAATTGACTAGTGAACCTAGTTTCAACCATCGGTATTAGTATGAGCTAAGTTAATTCACTATGAGTTAATCAACTGAATTTATCATGGACTTGTAATATAAATACCATACACATATATACTATAAAAATCCATATAACTATCACAATATGCATCCATATACAAATAAATTGCCCTTCTAGTAAGCAAGAATACACAGTTATAGGATCTCTTATGAACCCATGAAAACAAGATAGCTCATAAAGAATATCAAAAAAAGTCCATAGTGAAAAATTTAAATAGAAGGAAGAAAAAATATCAAACGAAAGGGAATAAACTACCCAATGAATAAAAATAAGCCATAATTACACAACCATTAAACAAAAAATAAAAGAAAAAAACACAATTGGGTTATTCATATTTTCCACCAGATCGGAAACTTGAAAAAATCAAGTGTTGGAAGGTGAAACTTGAGGAGAAGTACTAAAATAATCGACTTGAAAAACTCTATGTCAAGTCAGTTGAAGATGGGTCCAAAACCTCCATAGTCTGAGACAGGGTTTGAGGGTAGCGTGTGTACCTGCAAAGTAGATCTCATAATCAACAAACGAGAATGATGTTGGAGAAAAAAAAATAATATGTAGTAGCAAATAATTAGCCAGGGTATTCCCATTTATATTACCCAAGTATATGTCAATGGAGCTTGCGTTCTTCACCATGTTGCTGAAAATGGAATATAAGTTAGCTCTGAGGTAGGAAAACCCTATCCAAAAGAATATGTAACGAAAAACAACCATACACGCATACATGCAATAGGAAGAGCCATTAAATTACCTAAGAAAGTAAAGTAAAATAAAGGATTGATGCCTTTGTGCGGTGATTGGGTCTTATGGCTATAGAGACACCCTACAAGGCCGAGTAAAATTGTTATCAGGAAATAATTTAACTTTGTGGAATTTTCCTTTGCCATATATAAAACCCTGGTGCTTGTAAGAGTAAAGATTGTTCTAATGGAAATTGAAAGCAGAATAGGCATAAAAATTCAATTAGTAACTCACTAGTACATACGAAGAGGGAGGAAGTGAATTCGTCACCTTATGTAGCCATGGTTCTTGGAGATGAACCAATGAACCCAAAAAGACACATCGAATTGTTAACCTATACATTAGAAACTGAGTATTGATGACCATAATTTCACATCTTTAGGAGGATATGGAAAACCAAGGAACTGAATTTCAAAGTGATAATAACCAGTCTTAGAATATTTAAATTTACAAAATGACCAAGTATGGAACCCTTACTGTGGAAAATGAAAAAAACATGAAATTGTCTATTGAACCATAATACCTGGGCTCCATAAATAGTGCACTATTGTTGGGCTGTAAAAATACGTTGGTAGATTTGTGGCTATTACTAGTTTCCAATCACAGGAGAGAAAACTGTCGATTAGTTCACAGGAAATGTCTATACAAGCTTAAGGTTTGGGTGGAAAGATAAGAACCATTACATGGGGAAAACAAATCTACACCATTCACGTATTCATACCATACCTTCTGCTCATCATGTGTTATCATTCGCTCATTAGATGGGATAGCGTTGGATGCATGGACGCATTAGGGGTAATGTACTTGTCATGTGGCGAGTTACCATACATAATTTATGTGATATGACCTAATGGTATAGGAATTAATAAATGACCATATTACTTGGGGAAATAAGTAAGAAATGGGGATTGGATAGTTAGGTTTAAATGTTATAAGATTCATCTAGGGAGATGATCCTTCCATATAGTAATTCTGAAAATGATCCAATTATAATCATAGGGGAAATTAAACATGCATGAAACATTAGGTAATAAGTGCATAGATATACTTCGGATGCGGATGATGGCTCGGAGTGATGGGACTTCCGCCCCTTGGTAGATCCCGAGGGCATTCGCTTGCTGCGGCCATATGGCCCCCTACAGTGCCATTACTCACACATTAACTTCACCAACCTGTTCTGCTTTAACACTGTTCACCGCGCCTGTCATTTACCTCGCCTTGCTGGTTCATTTGGCTATGGATTTCATTCTCGAGAATTCGTCTGCTCATTGTGTTTTTTGTAGTCATCCTTCTCTCGTCTGTGGTAGTTGCCCCCCTGCTTGCACTGTTCCAAGTGAACGCACCCAAACAGGTCGACGTTGCTCCATCCTGGGATGCTTGGAAACTCTTCCAGGTTTCCACTTCACCCAGGACCAGCTACTTTCATCTCAATTTCTGTTTTCCTTCTCACGCAGCTGATTTTCAGAGATCTTCATTGCATCCTGACTGCTCCTTCTGCCCCAAGCCCTCCTGGCTTCATGCGGCTTCAATGCCTCGGCTCAATCAGAGAATGCGTTGCAGGCACAGAACGAGCAGAGGGCGCTCTTCCCACCCTCGCCCTTCCATTAGCTCGCCCTCGACATCTTCTGAGGAGGATGTAGATTAGAGTTTGCATTTGGATTTGGGCATCGGAGAGGCATCTCCTACCCTCCTGGAAGCACTCACTCTGTTCCGCCTTCACAACCTCCTACGCCTGTCTCTCAACCTGCCTCCCCTGCTTCTAATTTTCCCACCAACCCAGCCCTTTTCCAGTCTTCACAAAGGGCGGAATTCCGCTTCAATTGCTCCTCAAACATGCCTGTTCTCACTGCTTTCATCATTGTTACTGTTTGCGAAGAATCCCCTATCCTAGCTCCAGCTTCAATGCCCCGCCCTGCCCCTATTCCACCTAACCCTTAGCCCTAACATGCAAATATTGACATTCCATCCCCTGTTGAGCTAGTCAGCATTGGTCATTCCATTCTTGGAATGGAAAATTTGTTGGTGGACTTCTTCAGCAAGAGTGGCGCGCCAGAGAAGGACAACGATGATGGAGAAGCTGAGTTTGGTTGCAGGATCGTGGAAGAACTGGAGTCCCCTACTCCTGAACGGTGACATTGATCCCCCTCAGCTTGCTTTGGTACAAATTTTTGACCTCATGGAAGAATTTTTTGGTTTTTTGAGTTTATATTCAGCTATAAAAGCTATAGGCTATTCCAGTTTACTGTCTCTTGTTGTATCACAGTACTTTTACTATTTTACCGGTTTCCCTTCTAAGGGCGGTGGAATTTATTACAAAATAACTGGTTTCCCACTCTGGGCAGTTAAGTTGCTAAGTTTAAGCTTGGACATCAAACCCAGTTCTCAGGCTCACACAACTGAAACTAGCGCACTTTTGTACTATTATGTTTTATAAATAGATTTAGTTTTACCGAGAAAAAAAAATAAGTGCATAGATATAATTCATCAAGATCAACTATTTACCAAATACAATAAGAAAATATAGGAATTATATGCCATGCAATAACATATACAAATGATTAGTAAGGAAGTTAAAAAAACAAAATAATGTGTGATATATGAAGAGAAGATGTGACATTTTAATTTATATGGTAAAATCGATGTTAATTTATAACTACTATCTATATGTTATATATTTTAATGGCATACGATTTTATTTTATCTAAAAGAAATGTTAGTAATTTTATCAATTAGAAACAAAATAACAATAAAAAAAAAACTGAAATTAAAAAATATTTACATCTAGCTTCTAGCATGTAAGATGCAATGTCTACACATCTACTCAATATTGGGTTGTACAAGGCCTCTCTGTGTAATGATTATAAAAGCTATGATTAAATATAGTTTTCGTTTTCAACTTTAATTATTTAATGGATTATTACTAGTATCCATGTCTATGTGTGAAAAACTCTAATATTTTTAAATTGATTCTCCTAATCTTATTATTGGGCTTATATAAGTCAAATTTTGATAAATATTTAATAGGTGTTTAACTAATGTGTAGGAATTGACCACTACAACTTTATGTTCCACTCTTTCACATCATAAAGTTCATATGAACCTTGTATATCCCATTTTTTTATATAAAAATGCATTATTCTCACACACTATATATTCTTTCAGTCAAAAATAAGCTTAAACACACACAAAGGTCTTCCATAATAGTTTGACCACAATCTAGTTCTTTGTTTCACTTTAAATTCCATAGTATCCACATAAAAAATATATTCATTTTTATTCATGTCTGATTTTGATTTCTTTTATTATGTTTACAAGCTTGTTATGTTCTTGCATAAAACTAAACTCACTCATGGATAGCAAGTAGTTGTCAACTAAGTCACCTAATTCATGTTAGTGTTCAAGTTTGAGAATATATGTGTGTGTGTGTGTATTTGTGAGATAAAATTATGTATTCTCCCTAAACATATGATAAAAATATCACTTGTAATCTAGATCATCTAATTTCAATAATAATTTGGTAGGATTTTAAAAACTTCAAAACATAATAAAAATAATAAGTTATTATAAAATTATGATTTTTTTTAAATATTATTCTTATTTATAAAAAAAAATTATTATTTAAATATTTTAATAATAATAAAATAATTAATTAATTTTATTTATATAATGTAAACCAGACTTAATTTAGACTAAAAATATTTAAAATTTAATATTTAAAATTTAATATTTATGTTTATACAAAAATTAATTTATATTGAAATTATTAAATTAAATTGTATCTATACGTTGTACCGATTTTAGTGTTATGGAACCAATCAAGGACTGATGGTGATGTCACTAAAATAACATTGTCGAGGTCATTACAATGAGTGAGTATGGAGTTGTTCAATAAAAATTCCTTAAAAATTCACAATATTATCATACAAAGTTGTGACACAATTTTTCATATAGTAAGCTTTATAAAACCATTCCTAACACAATTGGAGGTACTTTGTTTTAGTAATAATATAGTTATAACAAATACATATCATACATAATCCTTAATATCTATGGTCCATAATCTATTAAACTTAGGTCTTATTATTTTAATTTTCTTTTCTATCTATAATCAATATAACCTTAAACTTATTATTTTAATCAGCTTTGTATTAAATTTAATGACCATATTAGTTTGTTTTTATAATATTTAAACTAAAAAGTTCATATATTATTTAAAACAAATATATTTTAATTAGAACTAAATAATAAAATTGTAATATTATTAAATCTATTATGCTTAAGTACAATGTAATGCTATTTTACATTTCAATAACTTTATTCTTGTGTCCCTATCAACATATGCAACAAATCTTACCATTATCTTTTAAAAGAAATATTATAATTTTAATATAAATATTATAATTTTTTAATAATTCTTTTATATTCTAAAAATAACCCTAAGCAATCACATTATTGAGATGGAAAATTTTATGGTTTGTTCTGTGACTTCATAATAACTACCTGCCTTATCCCATCACCATAATTGATGTTGATGACCATGTAAGTGGATAGAATGTAGTTATGAAAACAATATTAGAAAGTGGATTGTTATATTCCTTTTAACAATGAACAAAAAATCCAAACAGGTAGAAATGATGTGCTGCTATCCCTTCAAACGGCTAGAAACCAAATAGCTAGGGAGGACATGGCACATCCACTCACAAATTAGCCGTTGATTAAAAAAGCTACAAGGCAGAGTTATATAATGAGGATTTTGATTATGATGTTCACAAGTTAAATTACTTTTGATTCTCCTCTTCAAAGCTGGACACAGAAATAACGTTTTTTTTAAACGACTTGGTGAAGGAGACCGTGCGAATGCATCCTCCCCTACTTGGTGAAGGAGAGCCTGCAAATGTTTCGTGTGACTACATCCCCGCGAAGGCCAACGTGGAGTTCTATAGTGTGGGGATGGGGAGTTTCGACCCCAGCTCTTCCTAGACTAATGAGAAGGACGTTGACATTACGAGAGTGAATAGAATTAAGATGATGCCCTTCGGTGCTGGGAGGAGGATTTGGCCATTGGCACTCACCACATCAATCTAATCATCTTATGGATGCATGCAATATGGAGTAGTATGCTTTGACTATTGTCACAAGTAATCCACCAGAAGTCCCCATGTTCCATTACTCCTGTGGAATGCAGCGCGGGGATTTGTGGAGGCAAAGTATCGATTGTATATACCTTTCCTAAGTGAGGCCGACATCGAGCTGCTTCCGCTGGTGTAAATCTATTTATGAGGTTCTATCTGGCTCTTTGATTCGATTCGTTTTCTAGTAGGTGCCATTTTTGGATTTCTGGGAGGTGTGAAATATTCATTTATATTGCATATTTTTATGATCAATTTCTAAGAAATATGGTAGCACACAAACATGATCTCTATTCTTGTTTCCATTAATGTATAGTTTTATGAGATTAATTTTCGGATTAATCATATTATTAAAAGATTTGATTGATAGGGTTTGCACCTTCTTTTAATCAGGATAAGGTTACGCTAGGTTACACTAGGTTAGGTTAGGTTAGGGTAGGATAGATTAGCATAGTCTAGGTAGGGCCACGATAAGATAGGCTAGTTTAGGATAAGATAGGTTAGGCTAGGTTAGGTTAGGCTCTGCTAGGCCAGGCTAGGTTAGGTTACGCTAGGTTAGGTTAGGATATGATAGGATAAGATAGAATAGACTAGGCTAGGCTAGGTTAGGCTAGGATAATATAGGCTAGGTTAGGTTAGGATGAGATTGATTAGGCTAGGATAGTTTAGGCTAAGATAAGCTAGGCTAGGTTAGGTTAGGCTTGGCTAGGCTAGTCTAGGCTAGGGTAGGCTAGGCTAGATAGGTTAGGATAGGTTATTTTAGCTTAGTTTAGTTTAAGTTAGGATACATTAGGCTAGGCTAGGCTAGCTTAGGCTAGATTAGGCTAGGCTAAGCTAGGTTAGGTTAGGCTACGTAGGTTAGGATAGTATAGGTTAGGTTAGGGTTAGGCTGGGCTAGGCTATGCTAGGATAGGGTAGGTTAGGCAAGGCTAGGGTAGGGTAGTGTAGGCTAGGTTAGGATAGGGTAGGGTAGGCTAGGCTAGAATAGGGTAGGATCGATTAGGGTAGGTTAGGCTAGGATAGGGTAGGATAGGGTAGGGTAGGTAAGGGTAGGTTAGGCTAGGATAAGCTAGGGTAGGCTAGGTTAGGGTAGGTTAGGCTACGCTAGGTTAGGCTATGGTGGGTCAGGGTAGTGTAGGCTAGGCTAGCATAGGGTAGGCTAGGCTAGGATAGGTTAGGCTAGGGTAGGCTAGGCTAGGCTAGGCTAGTTTAAGGTAGAGAGGGTAAGGTAGGCTAGGGGAGCTTAGGTTAGGTTAGGCTAGGCTAGGCTAGGCTAGGGTAGTCTAGGGTAGGCTACCCTAGGCTAGGCTAGAGTAGGCTAAGCTAGGGTAGGGTAAGGTAGGGGAAGGTAGGTTAGGCTAGGCTAGGATAGGCTATCTTAGGCTAGGCTAGGATAGGATGGTCTAGGGTGGGCTAGGCTAGGGTGGGCTAGGCTAGGCTTGGTTAGGTTAGGCTAGGTTGGGCTACGCTAGGCTAGGTAAGGTTAGGTTAGGCTAGGATAGGTTAGGTTAGGTTGGGGCAAGGTTGGGTGAGGCTAGGCTAGGTAAGGTTAGGTTAGGCTAGGTTAGGCTAAGTTAGGTTAGGTTAAGCTGGGTTAGGTTAGGTTATGTTAGGTTAGGGTAGGCTAGGCTACGTCGAGGTAGGGTAGGGTAGGGTAGGTTACGGTGGGTTATGTTAGGTTAGGCTAGGTTGGGCTAGGCAATGCTAGGCTAGGCGAGGCTAGGCGAGGTTAGGTTAAGCCAGACTAGGCTAGGCTAGGCTAGGTTAGGCTAGGCTAGGCTAGGTTAGGCTAGGCTAGGCTAGGTTAGCCAAGGTTATGCTAGGCTAGGCAAGGCTAGGCTGGGCTAGGCTAGGCAAGGCTAGGTTAGCCGAGGCTAGGCTAGGCTAGGCTAGGCTAGGCTAGGTTAGTCTAGGTTAGGTTAGGGTAGGTTAGGTTAGGTTAGGCTAGGTTAGGCTAGGCTAGGTTAAGCTTGGTTAGGCAGGGTTAGGATAGGTTAGTTTAGGTAGGCCTAGGTTAGGTTAGTTTAGGTTAGGCTAGGCTATGTTAGGATAGGATAGGTTAGGCTAGGCTAGGCTAGGCCAGGGTATGTTGGGGTTGGCTATGTTAGGCTATGCTACGGTTGGGTATGTTAGGCTACGCAAGGTTAGGATAAGGTAGGTCACATTAGTATAGGGTAGGCTATTTTAGGCGCGGTAAGCTAGGCTAGGCTAGGTGTAATATCCCAAAATGGGAACTATGACCAAGGGATGCCTGAAAAATGCATTTTTCAGGAATGAATCCTAGAGGATTTGAAACCAAGACCTGGATCCCTTAGATCAATGTATCTATGACGGAAATCCAAGAGGAGGCTCCAAAAAAATCACTCTAGGTGGGTTGAACAGATCTCCCACACCTAATTGTCTTGAAAAAGTGCCCAATGAAGGGACTGCAACTATGTATGAGCAAGGGATAGAGTAACAACGCTATTTTTATGAGCCTGAATACATGAAGATGTAGGTAGCCAAAAAATTTATAATATAGTAGCAAGAGAGTACAATTCCTTGACGAAAGAGTCTGATCCGGATTTATGCAGGAACGCAACATAATACAGAAATAACCATAAACGTAGAGATGCAGCGGAAATAATGCGTCATTTCATTAATATCAAATAACAGAAATATTCTTACAGACATAATGAAAATAAAATAGCTAGGGTGCTGGTAGCTATCTCTGAGAAGAGATGTGGCGGCTACAGCCCTCTGAACTGTGCTACAATGAGGCTCGAGGGCCTATTTATTGTTGAGAAACAATGCAAAATTCAAAACATCCAAAAACCTAACTGTAGGAGATGAGGCGCCAAAACTGTGGGTGCCCGTTTGGGTAAATTGGTGGTTAAACTTCCCGGGGGTGTAACTTTGGCATCCGATCTCCATTTGACGCGCTCAATAGCTCGTTAGAAAGATCTATCCGAGGATCGCAACTTTCAGGACGAATTGGATGATCCAATTCCCTGGTAAAATGATACCCAAAAAACGTCGTTTAGGGCCTCAAAACGGCTCCGAAAGTTCGGGACCCGAAAAACTGCTAAAAATAGTAAGTTATGCCGAAACTAAAAAACTGAAAGAACTGGAGATGGGGGTTCAAACGGAATAGGTGGGTGGCCACCAGTATCCACCTGGATTATTAAGCCCCCAAAATGGCTCCGAGAGTGGAGGACCTGAAAACCTGCTAAAAGTAGTAAGTTGTGCTGAATGTGAAAAGCTGCAAGAATTGATGGTGCTGGTCCAAATGGAATAGGTGGGTGGCCACCGATATCCACCTCGATCATTCCTCCCTCCTTAGGAAGCAATGGTCCCCATTGCATTGAGATCCTCCATGAGATGAGGCAAATTCTATTTAACTGAGTATGCTGGATGCATTTAGTAAATTTGGTTTCTTTATCAGCCTCAGACAGTACATGTTTGGATTCTGTATGTGTAGTTGCAGGATGTATGGAAACATCAGGCGGTGGTGCGTTGGGAGTCAGATCAATGGAGTGCTTGTCCTGACAGTGTAGAGGAACCTCTATGAGCGAGGAGAAATTGTCATCGTATTTGTCCATCTGCTGCAGCCGTGCAAGGGAGCCCTGTTTCAAGGTTGTGGCCACAATATTCTTTTTTCCCTGTGAGTGAGTCGTAAGGAAAATGAATTTTCTGGTTTGGGAAACGATCTTACTGCGTTGTTTTGCAGTAGTCAAAGAGATGACAGGAGGCGGTACTACCTCCAGTATCCTGTACAAGTTATTTTCCAAAGTAATAATAACAGCACGAGGCCTAGACTCATACACAGCATGTCACCTCCATAACTATGGTTGGCCCAATAATACGTCAGCTACATCAAGAGGAGCAACATCACACAATACCTCATCCGTGAATGGCTTGATACTGTATGGAAGGTGGCACTGCTAGCGAATGCGGAGATCTCTCCCTGGGTGGAGCCACCCGATGTTATATGGCTGCGGGTGGGATATGGTCGGTAGGCCAAGCCGCTTCACGACCTCTGCTGAGATGAGGTTCTTTTGGCTTCTGCTATCGACGACAAATTGCAGCGGAGAACCCTTTACCCACATCTGCGACTGGAAGAGGCACTTCCCCTCCTCTGGATCCTCTGGACCCTCCTTCTGGATCTTGGTGGTGGCAACAATGGCACTGCGATCCGCATCAATGATCTGCTTCGCTTTGTCATTGCCTTTTTCTAGTTCTAACTCAGGATCAGAAAATGCATCTAATTCAGGTGCCTTTAGTTCGGCCACTAAAGACTGTTTGGCCCGACACTCGTTTGTACTGTGAGTGGGGCTGTTATGAAATTCACACCACTTCCCTGTTGTCAACGAAGTCACCTAATTCATGTTAGTATTCAAGTTTGAGAATATATATATGTGTGTGTGTGTTTGTGTGTATAATACAATTATGTATTCTCCCTAAACATATGATAAAAATATCACTTGTAATCTAGATCATCTAATTTTAATAATAATCTGGTAGGATTTTAAAAGCTTCAAAACATAATAAAGATAATAAGTTATTATAAAATTATGATTTTTTTTTTAAATATTATTCTTATTAAAAAAAAAATCATTATTTAAATATTTTAATAATAATAAAAGAATTAATTAGTTTGATTTATATAATGTAAACTAGACATAATTTAAACTAAAAATATTTAAAAATTAAAATTTAATATTTAATATTTATATTTATACAAAAATTAATTCATATTGAAATTATTAAATTAAATTTTATCTATACGTTGCACCGATTTTATTGTTATGGAACCAATCAAGGACTGATGGTGATGTCAGTAAAATAACATTCTGGAGGTCATTACAATTTAGTGAGTATGGATTTGTTCAAAAGCTAACAAAGAGGTCTCAAATATCACTAAGCTTCACCGCCCTTTTTTTTTGAAAAAAAAAAAAATTGTGGGTCAAATTCTGTTGAGCTTCAACCGCTCTTCATAGTTTTTCTAGCATTAATATATGGATTTCATTAGAGATTGAGGTTTATTTAAAATTGAATTTACTGGCAATTGCAGCATATGTTGCAAAGGAAACGCTGTAAAGCAGTAACATAGAAAATAGTAGTATAGAGGAAAAAATATGTGATATGTTATGTGATTTAATTGAATATTGAACTTATAAATATGAATTAATTTATTTAAATTAAATTATAGGTTTGGAGAATTGTTTGGATAAAAAAATTGGTTTCTTATAACCTAGGCAGGCTCTTCCTTTCATAGTGATGTCTTATTATGCACTATGGGCCACATGGCAGACTATTCTCTGGTGAAACAAAAATAATAGCATCCATAACGGCCATCTCTTCTTTTATAATACAAAATAAAAAATTGAAACCCTGAATACTTTTGTTGTTGTGAAGTAGAAACATCAAAACTTCCCACTTCAAAAACCCAAAGCTTGCAGTCTATCTTCAAAGCTTTAAAGCCTTAATTTATACTGAATGAAGCCACTAGTGGGAAATGGTTTATGGTGAATGAGATGCAACTAATATCTGACCAGAATATGAAGAAAAAATTTAGCCTTAATTTATATTAGAGGGAATAACTAATATCTTTTTATTTACATTTTTATTATACACTAAAAGAGCTACTAATATCGTTTTATCCTTTTTAGCATTTTGAGCATGCAATGCTATAAGAGTGTTATAAGTCCTCACAAACAATGAATGATGAACAATTAGGTAGAAACCCTGCTTCCTGCATTTTTCTAATGAAGTAATTTGATTCATCTAGAAGTACCGAACTTGCAAGTGTCTAAATGACAGAGGAATAACATCTCAAAATTAAATATAACAACAATGACAATCCCATCTTCCATAAGGTATATAAATTTCATCTTCCATAAGGTATATAAAGTCTTTTTATTAAAAGAGTATTAACCATTGAAAAAGTTCTATTGCAGTGCCGAGAAAAAACACTACAGTACTAGACCTAGTGTTGGCTTCAGCCCACCACATATACACAAATACGCACGATAATATAGTTGACACAACATAGTAAACACAGACAACCACACATAGAGCACAGTAGACACACACAACTACACATACAAAAGAAGCTTCTAGTCATACCCTAATAGGTATCACAAAAGACCAACATAACATTCACTTGGACGAATCACCACCACAAGTACACACGATAATATAGTCGACACAACACAGTAAACACAGACAACCACACATACAGCACAGTAAACATAGACAACTACACATACAAAAGCACCTTCTATTCATACCCTAATAGGCATCACAAAAGACCAACATAACTTTCACTTCGACGAATCATCACCACAAAGACGGAGCACCAGATGCAGATTAGATTCCTTCTCAATGTTATAATCAGCCAGAGTATGTCCATCTTCCAGCTACTTATGAACAAAAATTAGCCTCTGTTGGTCAGGAGGGATGCCCTCCTTATCCTGAATCTTAGCGTTCACATTATCAATGGTGTCTAGTTTTTTTTATTTAATAAATTTTACAGACTTAAAAAAACAATCCTCATAAGATATAATAAATCCTTTGATAATCGTATCAATACCTCATATATATTTCTTAATTGCCTCGTATATATTTCTTAATTTCATTGTGAAATACACTTCTCTTCAAAATAGATTTATGCTAACCAAAAATCTTATTATATTTTTATTTATTTATTTTATTATTGTAATACATTTACTTCATATCTATTTAATATTAATTTGTTTATTTATATAATTTCAAATAATATATATTTATTTAATTAATATTAATCATTCATATATATTCAACCCTATATCTATATATGTTATATCATGTAATATTCATGATGCATTCCATTTAACCTATAAAATAAATAATTTATATGTTGTTAATTCATTTCATAACCTAAAACATTGTTATATTTAAAATGCATTCTATTTAATTTATTTAATTAATATTAATCATTCATATATATTAAACCCTCTATTTATATATGTTATATCATGTAATATTCATGATGCATTCCATTTAACCAATAAAATAAATAATTTATATGTTGTTAATTCATGTCTTAAGATAAGACATTGTTATCTTTATAATGCATTCTATTTAATTAATCCTGATTTATATTGGAGGATAATTTTCAATTTTTATTAAATTGGTGATTAATATTTTATTGGGATGAAATTTTTTACGTTATTATTATATTTAATTAATATTTTTTTATTAAAAAGGGATTGTTTGCAGGTAAATGAAGCACTTAACGATGGGCTATCATGTGTGTTGCCAAAAGGATATTTGATAAGTGTCCATTTTTTACCAGTACATATCATTGAGTGATTGAAGGGCAGATTTTCAGTCCCCTATAAGGTTGCGAGGTTCGAGCACGTGGTGTGGATGCTGCATAATTCTAATCCAGAGGCAATATTCAGACAGATCCCAGCTTGGGGAAATTGGTCCACTTCTATCTTTGTCATTAATCCAAGTGAAAGCACCCTGAATTTATTTCTTTCATCGATTATCTATATTGTACAATCTGTTACATGTTATTGATAGGAATTTTATTGTTATTTTTCATTACTAGGGTTTTATGAGCGACCGTAATTTTATCACTAAAATAACATCTATTTATTAAAGTAATTTATCAATACATGTTGTTCAAATGAAAGATTGGATACTATATTTTCGGTGGAAGATAATATAGGAATATCATTTTATTTATCATTTTAATTTACTTTGATGCATCCAAAATCTATCTATATGTAATTGTAAACAACAACAACTAATGCGCATGGATTTTTTTTAAGAACTAACACTCTTAGATTCTTTCTATTATAAACCCTCTGATACTCATGACTTGTAGTTGAGCAACCAATGATAATGGTATATTCAGTGCCATTTGTATCAGATTTACTCAAGGATGAATAATTCTCTCACATGACACAACTGATGATAACCAAGGTGTAAGACCTATATATATATATATATTATTTTGTCACTATTTTTTTATATTGTTTGAAATGTGTTACTCTCTCAATGTGGAAGTCAAGTTGACTTATAATTCATTAAAATAAATAGGCTGTAGGAAAAAAGAAAGGCTCAATTATAAAAATCAAGCATGGTTTTGTTAAGGTGCAGTTATCTTATATAAATATATAAATTTTTGAATATATATAATTAATTGATATTTATTGATGTTAGTTGAAGTTAGTCTGCTTAATTTTATTTAATTCAAAATATGTAAAGAAATTTTAATATAATTATCAGCTAAATTTAGGTTTTTGATAGATAATTTTAACATTAAATTATAAAATATATTACAATATTACAGAAAATTATATTGAAAATATTTTATATTAAGAAGCTATGATTCAATCTGTGTTAAAATATGAAGTCTATCTACTTACCTTAACACAAATTTAGTTTAAATCAATTATGATAAGTGAGATATTAAATTAAAAACTACATGTTTTTACTTTTATAAAACTCAGTTAAATGTTTATAATCATATAATCATATGTTTTTTAGACATATTATTTACAGAAAACTATAAATAATGTATATATGGAACATATAGTAAAATTTTCAGAAAATATTTATAATATTCAGTATTTTAGATATCTGAAAATATATGATAATAAGTATTTAAGATGTAAATTAAATCAAAAAATACATATAAATGATATAGATTATTAATGAAACAATAAATTAATAAATAAGAAAAAAAAACACCTCAACAAATAAATATTTATTTTGTGATATATAGCAACTATTTTAGTTATAATGAACTTTTAAATTTTATTTATTTATTTACATATAAACTTCCATTTTATTAACAATTATATATTAGCTCATCTTCAAAGAAAAATAAAACAAATTTAACCAAAAAAAAATACAATTACTAAACCATTTTCATTCCATTAGTCTTTATCTATAAAAGTGCAGTATGATTCAGTGCGTACATTTCATCCATTACCACATAATTTCGGCATAATGCTATAATTCATTATAGTTCTCAGCACAGTTGAACTTTCCGGCATAATGCTATAGTTCCTCTTTTATTCTCAGCACAATTAAACTTTCTTGAAGACAAATATATAATAGGAATAACAGAGTCACCATGAAACCAAAGATCAAGAGACAACACACAACGAAACTTGCATTTGAAGACATCTTAAAAATATTGCAACCATGACCAAAAATCAAGGCATCAGAAACAATAAATGAAACCTAACATAGTAAAAAATCTCCAAGTTCATAGCTTTATAGGAAATCAAGAAAACTTTTTTATGCTAAATTACAAACCCGAACGACTCTCAAAAATTGAAAAATAAATGTACTTCTACAAAAACCATAAAATACCTAAATTATCAAAACTTTATAGAATTTATAGGATTACAATACTCTGGAATAAGACAGTGTAGATATTGGTTTTTCCAATAACAGTCATGGGTACGTCATGAGAAAAACAACACAGTTACCCTAATAATGCTCAACCATAATGTTTCAAATTTGTCAAAATTTAACGAGAAGCAACAAATATTCTTCCCAAACACACAGCAATCAAATCTTATAAAGAAATAAAGAAGGCTGAGTTGCCATACCTGTAAATAAAAGCTGTCGAAAATATTCACAATGAGATAGAAAACCCAAGCGCGCCTATGAAGATCACGGGAAGGGTGGGTTGTATTTATAGGAACCAAAGTTGTATTTATAGGATCCGTGAATGCAAATCGTAGGTACCAAGTTCATCTTTGTAGCCCCAAAACATAGAACCACACACAGATGGAGCCGCACAAGTGCATTGGCATGCTGCAACCTTCTGCACCACCTGAATCGTATCTTGGCATCTTGGCTGATGAGGCTGTAGTGCTAGGGTTTTGACATCCACTTCATCCAGCTCCCTCGACATCCGCTTCGTCCAGCTCCCTCCGGTCGAAATCTAAGGAGAGGCACAGAACATGAAGGTAGAAACTCTGGTATCAAAGATTTTGGAGAAATCAAAGGATTCGTAGACATTTCTTTCAATTTCATGGCCACACTTCACTTGTTTAACGGTTTTCTTATTTTAACTAATTAATAACCATATTTAATCATAAGGTCCATAGTGTTTCAATCGTCCAACATCCAAATCAACGTTACACAATAGTACATGTGGCATTTGAGGAAAGTTGTTTTCAAATAAGAACGCTTTACAGCGTAAATATTTTTAAATTCATATTAGGTTCACAATTTTGGAATTTGGAGGGTAATATTAGCTGATCCTAGTGACTTTTGATGTCAAGGCCACCTAGTATTTATGGAGGTCTATGTAAAATGGCTTCACTTCTATTATTTTTTTTAATTTAAAAAAAATCATATAATAGACATTATCTCATATTTGGAATAACATTATGTCCACTTTTAATCCATTGGTCACTTACATGTCTATTTCCACTTTTGTGCTGCACATGTTAGGTGTTTTTATTAGGGTAGTACCTTTTAAGCTAGTGGTAGATCCCAATTAAGAGAGTCGAGGTTCAAAATTTGTACACCCATTTTGGGCAATCAAATAAAAATTTCTTAAAAATTCACAATATTATCATACAATGTTGTGACACAATTTTTCATATAGTAAGCTTTATAAAACCATTCCTACCACAATTGGAGGTACCTTGTTCTAGTAATAAGATAGTTATAACAAATATATATCATACAAAATCCTTAATATCTATGGTCCATAATCTATTAAAGTTAGGTCTTATTATTTTAATTTTCGTTTCTATCCATAATCGATATAACCTTAGACTTATTATTTTAATCGACTTTGTATTAAATTTAATGACCATATTAGTTTGTTTTTATAATATTTAAACTAAAAATTTCATATATATTATTTAAAACAAATATATTTTAATTAAAACTAAATGATAAAATTGTAATATTATGAAATCTAATATGTTTAAGTACAATGTAATGCTATTTTACATTTCAATACCTTTATTGTGTGTCCCTATCAACAGATGCAACAACTCTTACCATTATCTTTTAATATAAATATTATAATTTTAATATAAATATTATAATTTTATAATAATTCTTTTATATTCTAAAAATAGCCCTAAGCAAGCTCACATTATTGAGATGGAAAATTTTATGCTTTGTTCCATGACTTCATAATAACTACATGCCTTATCCCATCACCATAATTGATGTTGATGACCATGTAAGTGGATAGAATGTAGTTATGAAAACAATATTAGAAGTGGGTTGTTATATTCCTTTTAACAATGAACAAAAAATCCAAACTGGTAGAAATGATGTGATGCTATCCCTTCAAACGACTAGAAATCAAATGGCTACAGAGGACATGGCACGGCCACTCACAAATTAGCCGTTGATTAAAAAGTCTACGAGGCAGAGTTATATGATAAGGATTTTGATTATGATGTTCACAAGTTAAATTACTTTTGATTCTCCTCTGCAAAGCTGGACACAGAAATAATGTTTTTTTTATACGACTTGGTGAAGGAGACCATGCGAATGGATCCTCCCCTAATTGGTGAAGGAAAGCCTGCAAATGTTTCGTGTCACACTGTGACTACATCCCGGCGAAGGCCAACGTGGAGTTCTACAGTGTGGGGATGGGGAGTTCTTAGGAGAGAAATTGGGGAGTTTCGACCCCAGCGCTTCCTGGACTAGGAGAAGGACGTTGACATTACGAGAATGAATAGAATTAAGATGATGCCCTTCGGTGCTGGGAGGAGGATCTAGCCATTGGCACTCACCACATCAATCTAATCATCTTATGGATGCGTGCAATATGGAGGAGTGGTATGCTTTCACTGTTGTCACAAAGAATCCACCAGAAGTCCCCATGTTCCATTACTCCTGTGGAATGTAGCGCGGGGATTTGCAGAGGCAAAGTATCGACTATATATACCTTTCCTAAGTGAGGCCGACATCGAGCTGCTTCCACCGGTGCAAATCTATTTACGAGGTTCTCTCTGGCTCTCTGATTCGATTCGTTTTCTAGTAGGTGCCATTTTTCGATTTCTCGGAG
Source organism: Pinus albicaulis (assembly GCA_034641835.2). Classification (NCBI taxonomy): domain Eukaryota; kingdom Viridiplantae; phylum Streptophyta; class Pinopsida; order Pinales; family Pinaceae; genus Pinus; species Pinus albicaulis. The sequence continues at coordinate 70,387 of JAXQQM020071068.1, forward strand.
GTGTGAAATATTCATTTATATTGCATATTTTTATGATCAATTTCTAAGAAATATGGTAGGACACAAACATATCTTTATTCTTGTTTCCATTAATGTATAGTTATATGAGATAAATTTTCGAATTAATCATATTATTAAAAGATTTGATTAATAGGGTTTGCACCTTCTTTTAATCAGGATAAGGTTTGCGCCTTCTTTTAATTGCTTTATTTTAAGCCGATAGTCTTTCCAATTCAATACGCAGGGTCTCCCACGACAAGATAAGATTACAACAGACAAGAAAGGTAAGTTTCTGCCTCTTCGTTTTGTATTTCTTGAAGTAAACCCTTTTCTTCATTTCCAAGTGGTTTTATAATTTTTGGATTAATACGGTGTTAGTAATAGCACCTATTTTTTCTATTAGAACTCTATTTTCGGTGTCTAAACCAAACCCAGTTTATTCATGTTAGTTTTATTATTCCATTTTCTTTATGGTTTCCTGGGCTTGCCATAGTTTCTTTTTAATTCATTTCAGCCAGTTGTAATCTCTTTGTCTCAAATTTCTTGGTTATAATTTTGATATTTCTTTGTTAGATCTATCAAATCAAATCTCTTATGGATGTGTGGGATATGGATGTGTGTAATATGGAGGAGCAGTATGCTTTCACTGTTGTCACGAAGAATCCACCAGAAAGAATGTGGACGAATGGAGAGCGGCGCTCGAAGTCCCCATGTTCCATTACTCCTGTGGAATGCACGCGGTGATGCTTGCATTGGGAATTTTCTGAGGCAAAGTATCGACGGTATATGCATTTCATACGCGACATCGACATCGAGCTGCGTTGCTTCCACCGATGCAAATCTATTTATGAGGTTCTCTCTGGCTCTCTGATTTGATTATTTTTCTCTGTTTCGATTCGTTTTCTAGTAGGGTGCCATTTTTGGATTTCTTCCATGTGAGAAATATTCATTTATATTGCATATTTTTATGATCAATTTCTAAGAATTCTGGTAGCACACAAACATGATCTCTATTCTTTTTTTTCCATTGATGTATAGTTTTATGAGATTAATTGTAGGATTAACCATATTATTAAAAGATTTGATTGATAGGGTTTGGACCTTCTTTTAATTGCTTACTCTATGAGATTAGATGATTTAGATGAGATTATTGGATTTCTTAAAATGATTTTCAATTATGTTTTTATGATTTACAAATATGTTTTTCATTTCTGTCTTATAATTTATATTAGATTTTATTTTCACATTATTACTTTGGTTAAATTCAATGTATTTTAAATTGCATTTTCATACATTTAAATTATTTTAAAGATTTTTTCTTATATTTAAACTTTTATTAATAGCTTTTAATTAATTTATTTTTTGAATGATTTCTTCATTAATATTCTAATATAGAGTAAAGTACCATAAGCTTGAGTAGCCTAGCCTAAGCTACTAAAGGATAGACTAAGTTAAGCTAGAGTAGGCTAGGTTAGGCTAGTGTATGCTAGGGTAGGCTAGAGTAGGCTAGGTTAGACTAGGGTAGGTTAAGCTAGGCTAGGGGAGGCTATGTTAAGCTAGGCTAGGCTAGGCGAGGCTAGGTTAGGCTACTATAGCTTAGGATAGACTAGGTTAGGCTAGGTTAGGTCAAGATAGGGTAGGTTAGGGTATCTTAGGATAGGCTAGGATAGGCTAGGCTAGGATAGGTTATACTATGTTAAGCTAGGCTAGGTAAGAGTAAACTATGTTAGGCTAGGGTATGTTAGGCTAGGCTAGGTTAGCCTAGGTTAGGTTAGGTTAGGTTAGGCTAGGGTAGGCTATGTTAGCTTAGGTTAGGCTGGGTTAGGCTAGGCTATTTTAGGTTAGGTTAGGTTAGGTTAGGATAGGATAGGCAAGGATAAGATAGGCTAGAATAGGGTAGGGTAGGTTAGGGTAGGGTAGGATAGATTAGGCTAGTCTAGGGTGGGCCACGATAAGATAGGCTAGGTTAGGCTAGGTTAGGATAAGATAGGTTAGGCTAGGTTAGGTTAGGTTAGGCTAGGCTAGGCTAGGCTAGGCTAGGTTAGGTTAGGCTAGGCTAGGCTAAGTTAGGTTAGGTTAGGTTAGGATATGATAGGATAAGATAGGATAGATTAGGCTAGGCTAGGTTAGGCTAGGATAAGATAGGCTAAGTTAGGTTAGGATGAGATTGATTAGGCTAGGATAGTTTAGGCTAAGATAAGTTAGGCTAGGCTTGGCTAGGCTAGTCTAGGCTAGGCTAGGCTAGGCTAGGTAGGTTAGTTTAGGTTAGTTTAGGTTAGGTTAGGCTACATTAGGCTAGGCTAGGCTAGCTTAGGCTAGACTAGGCTAGGCTAAGCTAGATTAGGCTAGGCTAAGTAACTTAGGATAGGCTAGGTTAGGTTAGGATAGTAAAGGTTAGGTTAGGTTAGGTTATGATAGGTTAGGCTAGGGTTAGGCTGGGCTAGGCTAGGCTAGGGTATGGTAGGTTAGGCAAGGCTATCGTAGGCTACTGTAGGATAGGTTAGGCTAGGGTAGGGTAGGGTAGGCTAGCGTAAGGTAGGATAGATTATGGTAGGTTAGGCTAGGATAGGGTAAGATAGGGTAGGGTAGGGTAGGTAAGGGTAGATTAGGCTAGGATAGGCTACATTAGGGTAGGTTAGGCTAGGCTGTGGTGGGCCAGGTTAGTGTAGGCTAGGCTAGCATAGGGTATGGTAGGGTAGGCTAGGTTAGGGTAGGCTAGGCTAGGCTAGGCTAGGCTAGTGTAAGGTAGAGTAGGGTAGGGTAGGTTAGGGGAGCTTACGTTAGGTTAGGCTAGGTTAGGCTAGGCTAGGTTAGGCTAGGGTAGGGTAGTCTAGGGTAGGCTACCCTAGGCTAGGCTAGAGTAGGCTAAGCTAGGGTAGGGTAGGGTAGGGGAAGATAGGTTAGGTTAGGCTAGGCTAGGCTATCCTAGGCTAGGCTAGGATAAGATGGTCTAGGATGGGCTATGCTAGGGTGGGGTACGCTAGGCTCGGTTAGGTTAGGCTAGGTTCGGCTAGGCTAGGCTAGGTAAGGTTAGGCTAGGCTAGGATAGGTTAGGTTAGGTTGGGCAAGGTTGCGTGAGGCTAGGCTAGGTTAGGCTAGGTTAGATTAGGTTAAGCTAGGTTAGGTTAGGTTATGCTAGGTTAGGCTAGGCCATGTTAGGCTAAGGTAGTCTATGGGTAGGGTTGGGTAGGGTAGAGTAGGGTAGGGTATGTTATAGTAGGTTATGTTAGGTTAGGCTAGGTTAGGCTAGGAAATGTTGGGCTAGGCTAGGCTAGGTGAGGTTAGGCTAAGCTAGTCTAGGCTAGGCTAGCCTAGGCAAAGCTAGGTTAGCCAAGGTTACGATAGGCTAGGCAAGGCTAGGCTAGGCTAGTCTAGGCAAGGCTACGTTAGTCGAGGCTAGGCTAGGCTAGGTTAGTCTAGGTTAGGTTAGGATAGGTTAGGTTAGGTTATGCTATGTTAGGCTAGGCTAGGTTAAGCTAGGTTAGGCCGGGTTAGGCTAGATTAGTTTAGGTAAGGCTAGGTTAGGTTAGGTTAGGTTAGGTTAGGCTAGGCTATGTTAGGATAGGTTGCGGGTGAGGCTAGGCTAGGCTAGTGTAAGATAGTGTAGGCTATGTTAGGATAGGTTAGGCTAGGCGAGGCTAGGCTAGGCTAGTGTAAGATAGTGTAGGCTATGTTAGGATAGGTTAGGTAAGGATATTTTATGCTAGGTTAGGCCAGTTTATGCTAGGTTATGCTAAGCTAGGTTAAGCTAGGATAGATAGGCATGGCTAGCTTAGGGTAGGCTCGGCTAGGTTAGGCTTGGTTAGGTTAGGTTAGGCTAGGTTAGGGTAGGCTATGCATGGTTGGTCATGGTTATCCTAGGTTAGGCTATATTATGATAGTCTTGGATAGGTTAGGCTAGGCTAGGCTAGGCTAGGAGATGCTAGGTTAGGTCAGGCTAGGCTAGGCTAGGGTAGGAGAAGTTAGGTTAGGTTGGCTAGGCTAGGGTAGGAGAAGTTAGGTTAGGTTAGGCTAGGCTAGGTTTGGCTAAGTTAGGCAAGGCTAGGTTAACTTAGGCTAGTGTAGGTTAGGTTAGGCTAGGATAAGGAAGGTTAGGTTAGGCAGGGTTAGGCTAGGTTAGGCTAGGCTAGGTTAGGTTAGGTTAGGTTAGGTTTTCATTAGGTTAGGTTAGGTTAGGCTATGTTAGGCAAAGCTAGGTTAAGCAAGCTTAGGATATGTTTGGCAAGGCTAGGTTAGGCTTGGCTAGGCTAGGTTAGGCCAAGCTAGGCTAGAGTAGGCTAGGTTAGGTTATGTTAGACATGGCTAGGTTAATCTAGGCTAGGCTACGATAAGTTAGGCTAGGTTAGGTTTTGCTAGGTTAGGGTAGGTTAGGCATGGCTAGGCATGGCTAGGTTAGGCTAGGATAGGCTAGGTTATGCTTGGCTTGGTTAGGGTAAGGTAGGGTAGGCTAGGCATGGCTTGGTTAGGCTAGGCAAGGGTAGGCTATCGGTTAGGCTAGGTTGGGGTAGGTTAAGTTAGGATATGCTAGATTAGGATAGGTTATGTTACGGTAGGTTAGGCTAGGTTAGGTTAAAACGAGTTATGTTAATTTCTATGAGTTATGTTAAAATGGCTGACTTATATGAGGAATTTGCATGGAATTAAATAGAGTAAATTATTATGGCTATAATTGCATATTCCTGTGTTTATAATGATTATATTCCCGTGTTATATTTTCTAAGTTATATTTTGAGTTTGAGAGAATTCTAACTTAGGCTTTGGAAAGAGAATCTAAATAACTAGATTCTTAGAGTATCTAATATAAAAAGGAGTAAGGTTAACCCTCAATATTAAACACATACATAGAAAGTACAAATTAAAACTAAAATAAGTAAGGTAAAACTTCCACTTAAGAGTGAGTTGGAAAAAAATTAAGTGGAACTATTGAGAGTTCTTATAAATGAATATGGGAAATGATTTTAGATAAGGAAACATGGAATATATTTAATATTCTTGTATACCATTTATATTAAGTTTTTTTTTGAGTATGGTTAAATATCTTGATTAGGAGTGGAAAAAGTATACTAAATTTGTTATACTAACAAAATCCTTATCTTAGTAAATTATACTAGAGTAGATACTTTAAATTAGTTTTAATAGAATAAATAGTAGGTTAAAGTATGTATACATAATCATAATTAGCATATATATGCATGAATTTGCATACAAACACTTAAATATTAAATTTCATGAAGAATCCCTATCAGAGGTAAAGGGAGTAGTACAAAAGAGTAGAGACCATGAAGCAACCAGGGAAAGCTTTGTATTTAAATAGTATAAGAAATGTCATATTAAGATGTGTATTTGAAATTTCAGAAAATTATTTTCTTACTGCAATTACTTTAAATTACATAGGTAAATTATGTGGATTATAATGGAAAAAAAAACCTAACAAATACTCACAATGAGGGAATATAACTTTAGGATAGGAAAAATACTCTTAGAAAAGTTAAGGCCTAGCCAATACAAATTTAAGATGACACATGCCTTTACCTTCTATTAAATATTGAACAATAGATTTATATTTTGTAGAAAATAAATTGAAAGAAAAGAACCCATGTTGGGTGTAGCCTTCCTATTTTTTTTAAAGATAAATTGTTGGTCAATTACATATAATGAATAAAAGTATATATGAAAAATATAATAAGAATAACATTGAAAAATATATAAAACATTGGTAGAGCATAATTACATACTAGCCATAGCCACAGAAAGATAACAATAAACTATGCGTTTACTATTCACACATTACAGAGGAAAACAAGTATACAATTAGGTTCTTAGAAAATAAAAATGTGGAAATGGTATATCAACCCAACAATTAAAAGAAACATATATACAATCACAAGGTCTATAAGGACTTGAAAAATTATAAGATCTCGACCATATATACCTAATACATAGGTTAACCAACGTATTGCCTAAAATCATTTGAAGGAAGAATAATATTTTGTTCAAAATAAGATGACCCATAATATAAAGGCAGTTTTCCTTTCCCGGGAAATCATAGACCAATACGTCTCAAAAATATAGATGAAAAGTACATAATTAAGCATATACGAATGAAGTGTAAGGAAGAAAAAGGAACTAACTTAGTCTTGATTATCGAAAAGAGTCACGAGATAACAAAAATATAGTACAAATGCACTCGATTGAATCGATACCTATATGAGAGTAAAAAACACGGAATTTAAACAAGTGTAAAAGAACGTGATTGTATTTATCAGAACAAATGATGATTTACTTTAATAGAGAATGAACCCAAAGTATATATTCTCAAGATTGAATGTGGTGCATCCATTTCTATTACCTTGTAAAGTTCAACAACAAATAAATGTTGGCATAATATCTTAAAGAAAGAGGGTAAGTGAAGAAAGAGGGTAATTATTTTTCAGGAGTGAAGAACTCTATATCAAATTAATGAATGGTGCAACAAAATTATAAGTAATAATACTTTAAATAACCATTTTAAAAGAGAGAATAAAAATAATGGAAGAATTAGGGTTTAATAATTAAAAACCATGAAGAGAGAGTAACTATTTTCTGCCAAGAATATAAGAATTAGGTGATCTACATTGATAATTAAGAAAATATTTCAAGCCTCAAAAGGCATGGTCATTACTAGAATAAAAAAAAAAAATCAATAAATAACATTTAGGGTTTCAAGGATAAAAACCCTAGGTAGAAATGTGAAATCAAACTTGTAGTGAAAATTGGTTGAATGCAAAGTTAAAGCCAAAATAGAAATTACCAAGGATACCATGGAGGAGTAAACAAGCAACTAGTAAGTCACAGTGAGGTTGAATTCATAGAGAATTAAGGGAAACAAGTATTGATAGAGAAAATTCACCTTGAATCGTTGTATAAGAAGAAAATAATTCGGTAGTGGATCACATTAAGGAATACTTGAGATTGCTCTAATTAAAAACCCCTTCATTTCTACATTTTCTAATGGATAAAAATACACAAGTCAGAAAACCAATTTCTACATTTTATAATCGATAAAAATACACAAGTCAGAAAACCAAATATGAGAATGAGGTGAGTTGAAGTAACAAGAACAAGAAAAATGGAATTCAAGTGAAGAATGTTAGCTCTATGAAAAATAGATCCACAAGCATTCCCTTCTCATGTAAATATGTCAAATAATGGAGAAAGTGAGAATAATAGCTCTGGAATAGGTATAAAATAATAAATATAATATTCAAAATATTTATAAAATAATAAAATAATAAGCATTGTACTGAAAATTTTACAAATGAACCTATGAAATAATTAGGTATCTTCGTCTTTAAAACAAATTGAAGGGTTGCAAAATACTTAATTCAATTCTATTTTAGGTATCTTCGTCTTTGAAATTGGGTCAAATGGGAGAAGAAAATACCTAGAATTCCATTAATACGTCCAAATAATTCCATTTTATTTATAAATTATTTTTTAGGAGTCTCTTAATAACCATAACATCAAAGCATAAGTATTGGTATTGGATGATTAACTTTATAGTTTATTTTTTATTTTTTTTCAATTATGCTTTGAGGATTTTGATTTTATAAATTATATAATATTTATTTCTTTCCAAATAAAAATATTTAGAATATTTATAGATTAATAAAATAATAAACATTATGGTGGAAATTTTACAAAGGAATCTATGAAATAATTGGGTAATTTTTTCTGTTAAATAAATTGAGCACCTAATTGTATTGGAAATTGGGTCAAATATGAAATAATTAGGTATCTTTTCTATAAAACAAATTGAATTGGAAATTGGATTTAATTAGAAAAGAAAATACTCAAATTGAAAAATTTCACTAGTATGTCCAAATAATTCCATTTTATTGATAAATTATTCTATTCTTAAGTAGAAATAATTCAATTTTTTTTAAATATTTTCTTTTAGGAGCCTTCTAATAACCATAAAGTCAAATCACAAGTATTGGTTGATTAGCTTTATAATTTTGTGAGTTTTTTTTTTTTTTCAATTAAAAATATTAGTTGACTTAACATGTGGTCCTCAAAATCAGTTCTGGATGACCTTTTCTAGTAAAAAAAATATATATTTTCTAATGATCTAGATGAGATTATTTGATTTCTTAAAATAATTTTCAATCATGTTTTTTTATGATTTACAATTATGTTTTTCATTTAAAAATAAATTTTCATTTATATCTTATAACTTGTGTTAGATTTTGTTTTTACATTATTATTTTCTTTAAATTCATTGTATTTTAAATTGTATTTTCATACATTCAAATTATTTTAAATAATTTTTATTATATTTACAATTTTATTAATAGCTTTTAATTTATTTTGTTATATGAAAAAATTAGATAATTAAATGAAATAATTTTTAGGAAAATAAAATTATAGAAATTTGAGTACTAGAATAAGTTAACTACTATATTCAAAGAACACCCATAAACATAACCTCTGTAGAAATACTTTGTTAGTAAATTGATATTGATATCTTAACAAATTGACTAGTGAACCTAGTTTCAACCATGGGTATTAGTGTGAGCTAAGTTAATTCACTATGAGTTAATCAAATGAATTTATCATGGACTTGTAATATAAATACCATAGGCATATATACTATAAAAAGCCATATAACTATCATAATATGCATCCATATAAAAATAAATTGCCCTTCTAGTAAGCAAGAACACACAGTTATAGGATCTCTTATGAACCCATGAAAACAAGATAGCTCATAAGGAATATCAAAAAAAGCCCATAGTGAAAAATTTAAATAGAAGGAAGAAAAAATATCAAACGAAAGGGAATAAACTACCCAATTTATAAAAATAAGCCATAATTACACAACCATTAAACAAAAAATAAAAGAACAAAACACAATTGGGTTATTCATATTTTCCAACAGATCGGAAACTTGAAAAAATCAAGTGTTGGAAGGTGAAACTTGAGGAGAAGTACTAAAATAATCGATTTGAAAAACTCTATGTCAAGTCAGTTGAAGATGGGTCCAAAACCTCCATAGTCTGAGACAGGGTTTGAGGGTAGCGTGTGTACCTGCAAAGTAGATCTCACAATCAACAAACGACAATGATGTTGGAGAAAAAAAAATAATATGCAGTAGCAAATAATTAGCCAGGGAATTCCCATTTATATTACCCAAGTATATGTCAATGGAGCTTACGTTCTTCACCATGTTGCTGAAAATGGAATATAAGTTAGCTCTGAGGTAGGAAAACCCTATCCAAAAGAATATGTAACGAAAAACAACCATACACGCATACATGTAGTAGGAAGAGCCATTAAATTACCTAAGAAAGTAAAGTAAAACAAAGGATTGATGCCTTTGTGCGGTGATTGGGTCTTATGGCTATAGAGACACCCTGCAAGGCCGAGTAAAATTGTTATCAGGAAAGAATTGAACTTTGCGGAATTTTCCTTTGGCATATATAAAACCCTGGTGCTTGTAAGAGTAAAGATTTTTCTAATGGAAATTTAAAGCAGAATAAGCATAAAAATTCAATTAGTAACTCACTAGTACATACGAAGAGGGAAGAAGTGAATTCGTCACCTTATGTAGCTATGTTTCTTGCAGATGAACCAATGAACCCAAAAAGACACATCGAACTGTTAACCTATACATTAGAAACTGAGTATTGATGACCATAATTTCACATCTTTAGGAGGATATGGAAAACCAAGGAACCGAATTTCAAAGTGATAATAACCACTCTTATAAAATTTAAATTTACAAAACAACCAAGTGTAGAACCCTTACTATGGAAAATGAAAAAAACATGAAATAGTCTATTGAACCATAATACCTGGGCTCCATAAATAGTGCACTATTGTTGGGCTGTAAAAATAGCGTTGGTATATTTGTGGCTATTACTAGTTTCCAATCACAGGAGATAAAAATTTCGATTAGTTCACAAGAAATGTCTATACAAGCTTAAGGTTTGGGTGGAAAGATAAGAACCATTACATGGGGACAACGAATCTACACCCTTCACGTAGTCATACCATACCTTGTGCTCATCATGTGTTATCATTCGCTCATTAGATGGGATAGCGTTGGCTGCATGGACGCATTAGGGGTAATGTACTTGTCATGTGGCGAGTTACCATACATAATTTATGTGATATGACCTAATGGTATAGGAATTAATAAATGACCATATTACTTGGAGAAATAAATAAGAAATGGGGGTTGGATAGTTAGGTTTAAATGTTATAAGATTCATCTAGGGAGATGATTCTTCCATATAGTAATTCTGAAAATGATCCAATTATAATCATAGGGGAAATTAAACATGCATGAAACATTAGGTAATAAGTGCATAGATATACTTCAGATGCAGATGATGGCTCGGAGTGATGGGACTTCCGCCCCTTGGTAGATCCCGAGGGCGTTCGCTTGTTGCGGCCATATGGCCCTCTACAGTGCCATTACTCACACATTAACTTCACCAACCTATTCTGCTTTAACACCGTTCACCGCGCCTGTCATTTACCTCGCCTTGCTGGTTCATTTGGCTATGGATTTCATTCTGGAGAATTCGTCTGCTCATTGTGTTTTTTGTAGTCATCCTTCTCCCGTCTGTGGTGGTTGCCCACCTGCTTGCACTGTTCCAAGTGAACGCACCCAAACAGGTCGACGTTGCTCCATCCTGGGATGCTTGGAAACTCTTCCAGGTTTCCACTTCACCCAGACCAGCTACTATCATCTCAATTTATGTTTGCCTTCTCACGCAGCTGATTTTCAGAGATCTTCGTTGCATCCCGAGTGCTCCTTCTGCCCCAAGCACTCCTGGATTCATGCGGCTTCGATGCCTCGGCTCAGGCAGAGAATACGCTGCAGGCATAGAATGAGCATAGGGCGCTCTTCCCGCCCTCGCCCTTCCATTAGCTCGCCCTCGGCATCTTCTGAGGAGGACGTAGATTGGAGTTTGCATTTGGATTTTGGGCATCGGAGAGGCATCTCCTACCCTCCTGGAAGCACTCACTCTGTTCCACCTTCACAGCCTCCTCCGCCTGTCTCTCAACCTGCCTCCCCTGCTTCTAATTTTCCCACCAACCCAGCCCTTTGCCAGTCTTCACAAAGGGCGGAATTCCGCTTCAATTGCTCCTTAAACATGCATGTTCTCACTACTTTCATCACTCTTACTATTTTCGAAGAATCCCCTATCCCAGCTCTAGTTTAAATGCCCCGCCCTGCCCCTATACCGCCTAACCCTTAGCCCTCACATGTAAATATTGACATTCCAGCCCCTGTTGAGCTAGTCAGCATTGGTCATTCCATTCTTGGAATGGAAAATTTGGAGGTGGACTTCTTCAGCAAGAGTGGCGTGCCAAAGAAGGACAACGATGATGGAGAAGCTGAGTTTGGTTGCAGGATCGTGGAAGAACTGGAGTCCCCTACTCCTGAATGGTGACTTTGATCCCCCTCAGCTTGCTTTGGTACAAGGTTTTGACCTCATGGAAGAATTTTTTGGTTTTTTGAGTTTATATTCAGCTGTAAAAGCTATAGGCTATTCCAGTTTAATGTCTCTTGTTGTATCACAATACTTTTACTATTTTACCGGTTTCTCTTCTAAGGGCGGTGGAATTTATTTTAAAAGAACTGGTTTCCCACTCTGGGCAGTTCAGTTGCTAAGGTTAAGCTTGGACATCAAGCCCAGTTCTCAGGCTCACACAACTGAAACTAGCGCAGTTTTGTACTATTATGTTTTATAAATAGATTTAGTTTTACCGAGAGAAAAAAAATAAGTGCATAGATATAATTCATCAAAATCAACTATTTACCAAATACAATAAGAAAATATAGGAATTATATGCCATGCAATAACATATACAAATGATTAGTAAGGAAGTTAAAAAAACAAAATAATGTGTGATATATGAAGAGCAGATGTGACATTTTAATTTATATGGTAAAATCGATGTTAATTTATAACTACTATCTATATGTTATATATTTAATTTATAACTACTATCTATATGTTATATATTTTAATGGGATACGATTTTATTTTATCTAAAAGAAATGTTAGTAATTTTATTAATTAGAAACAAAATAACAATAAAAAAAAACTGAAATTAAAAAATATTTACATCTATCTTCTAGCATGTAAGATGCAATGTCTACACATCTACTCAATATTGGGTTGTACAGGGCTGTGTAATTATTATAAAAGCTATGATTAAATATACTTTTCGTTTTCAACTTTAATTATTTAATGGATTATTACTAGTATCAATGTCTATGTGTGAAAAACTCTAATATTTTTAAATTGTTTCTCCTAATCTTAATATTGGGCTTATATAAGTCAAATTTTGATAAATATTTAATAGGTGTTTAACTAATGTGTAGGAATTGACCACTACAACTTTATGTTCCGATCTTTCACATCATAAAGTTCATATGAACCTTATATATCCCATTTTTTTATATAAAAATGCATTATTCTCACACACTATATATTCTTTCAGTCAAACATAAGCTTAAACACACACAAAGGTCTTCCATAATAGTTTGACCACAATCTAGTTCTTTGTTTCACTTTAAATTCCATAGTATCCACATAAAAAATATATTCATTGTTATTCATGACTGATTTTGATTTCTTTTATTATGTTTACAAGCTTGTTATGTTCTTGCATAAAACTAAACTCACTCATGGATAGCAAGTAGTTGTCAACTAAGTCACCTAATTCATGTTAGTGTTCAAGTTTGAGAATATATGTGTGTGTTTGTGTATGTGTGAGATAAAATTATGTATTATCCCTAAACATATGATAAAAATATCACTTGTAATCTAGATCATCTAATTTTAATAATAATTTGGTAGGATTTTAAAAACTTCAAAACATAATAAAAATAACAAGTTATTATAAAATCATGAGTTTTTTAAAATATTATTCTTATTTATAAAAAAAAAAATTATTATTTAAATATTTTAATAATAATAAAAAAATTAATTAATTTGATTTATATAATGTAAACCAGACTTAATTTAGAATAAAAATATTTAAAAATTAATATTTAAAATTTAATATTTATGTTTATACAAAAATCAATTCATATTGAAATTATTAAATTAAATTGTATCTATACTTTGTACCGATTTTAGTGTTATGGAACCAATCAAGGACTGATGGTGATGTCACTAAAATAACATTGTCCAGGTCATTACAATGAGTGAGTATGGAGTTGTTCAATAAAAATTCCTTAAAAATTCACAATATTATCATACAAAGTTGTGACACAATTTTTCATATAGTAAGCTTTATAAAACCATTCCTAACACAATTGGAGGTACTTTGTTTTAGTAATAAGATAGTTATAACAAATACATATCATACATAATCCTTAATATCTATGGTCCATAATCTATTAAACTTAGGTCTTATTATTTTAATTTTCTTTTCTATCTATTATCAATATAACCTTAAACTTGTTATTTTAATCCACTTTGTATTAAATTTAATGACCATATTAGTTTGTTTTTATAATATTTAAACTAAAAAGTTCATATATTATTTAAAACAAATATATTTTAATTAGAACTAAATAATAAAATTGTAATATTATTAAATCTATTTTGCTTAAGTACAATGTAATGCTATTTTACATTTCAATAACTTTATTCTTGTGTCCCTATCAACATATGCAACAACTCTTACCATTATCTTTTAAAAGAAATATTATAATTTTAATATAAATATTATAATTTTTTAATAATTCTTTTATATTCTAAAAATAACCCTAAGCAAGCTCACATTATTGAGATGGAAAATTTTATGGTTTGTTCCGTGACTTCATAATAACTACCTGCCTTATCCCATCACCATAATTGATGTTGATGACCATGTAAGTGGATAGAATGTAGTTATGAAAACAATATTATAAAGTGGATTGTTATATTCCTTTTAACAATGAACAAAAAATCCAAACGGGTAGAAATGATGTGCTGCTATCCCTTCAAACGGCTAGAAACCAAACGGCTAGGGAGGACGTGGCACAACCACTCACAAATTAGCCGTTGATTAAAAAAAGCTGCGAGGAAGAGTTATATAATGAGGATTTTGATTATGATGTTCACAAGTTAAATTACATTTGATTCTCCTCTGCAAAGCTGGACACAGAAATAACGTTTTTTTTAAACGACTTGGTGAAGGAGACCGTGCGAATGCATCCTCCCCTACTTGGTGAAGGAGAGCGTGCAAATGTTTCGTGTCACACTGTGACTACATCCCCGCGAAGGCCAACGTGGAGTTCCACAGTGTGGGGATGGGGAGTTTCGACCCCAGCGCTTCCTGGACTAATGAGAAGAACTTTGACATTACGAGAGTGAATAGAATTAAGATAATGCCCTTCGGTGCTGGGAGGAGGATCTGGCCATTGGCACTCACCACATCAATCTAATCATCTTATGGATGCATGCAATATGGAGTAGTATGCTTTGACTATTGTCACAAATAATCCACCAGAAGTCCCCATGTTCCATTACTCCTGTGGAATGCAGCGCGGGGATTTGCGGAGGCAAAGTATCGATTGTATATACCTTTCCTAAGTGAGGCCGACATCGAGCTGCTTCCACTAGTGTAAATCTATTTATGAGGTTCTCTCTGGCTCTTTGATTCGATTCGTTTTCTAGTAGGTGCCATTTTTAGATTTCTGGTAGGTGTGAAATATTCATTTATATTGCATATTTTTATGATCAATTTCTAAGAAATATGGTAGCACACAAACATGATCTCTATTCTTGTTTCCATTAATGTATAGTTTTATGAGATTAATTTTCGGATTAATCATATTATTAAAAGATTTGATTGATAGGGTTTGCACCTTCTTTTAATCAGGATAAGGTGTGCACCTGCTTTTAATTGCTTTCTTTTAAGCTGATGTCTGTCCAATTCAATATGCAGGGTCTTCCACAACAAGATAAGATTACAACAAATTGGATCATTGGATGTAAATAAGACCCTAAAGAAACCTAGTTCCGGCTAGACAAGAAAGGTAAGTTTCTGCCTCTTCATTTTGTATTTCTTGAAGTAAACCCTTTTCAATGAATTATATGTAGTCTTTTCTTCATTTTCAAGTGGTTTTATAATTTTTGGATTAATACGGTGTTAGTAATAGCATTATTAAAACTCTATTTTCGGTGTCTAAACCCAATCTATTCATCTCAGTTTTATTAGTAAAACCCAGTTTATTCATCTCAGTTCTATTATTCCATTTTTTTTATGGTTTCCTGGGCTCGCCATAGTTTCTTTTTAATTCATTTCAGCCAGTTGTAATCTCTTTGTCTCAAATTTCTTGGTTATAATTTAGATATTTCTTTGTTAGATCTATCAAATATCAAATCAAATCTCTTATGGATGTGTGGGATATGGATGTGTGCAATATGGAGCAATATGCTTTCACTGTTGTCACGAAGAATCCACCAGAAAGAATCTGGATGAATGAAGCGCGGCGCACGAAGTCCCCATGTTCCATTACCCCTGTGGAATGCAGGCGGTGATGCTTGCATTGGAAATTTGCGGAGGCAAAGTATCGACTGTATATGCCTTTCGTACGCGACATCGAAATCGAGCTGCGCTGCTTCCACCGATGCAAATCTATTTATCAGGTTCTCTATGGCTCTTTGATTTGATTCTTTTTCTCTGTTTCGATTCGTTTTCTAGTAGGATGCAATTTTTGGATTTCTTCCAAGTGCGAAATATTCATTTATATTGCATATTTTTATGATAAATTTCTAAGAATTCTGGTAGCACACAAACATGATCTCTATTCTTTTTTTTGCCATTGATGTATAGTTTTCTATTTTTTTTTCCATTGATGTATAGATTTATGAGATTAATTGTAGGATTAACCATGTTATTAAAAGATTTGATTGATAGGGTTTGGGCCCTTTTTTTAATCAGGATAGAGATTGGGCCTTATTTTAATTTCCTACTCTATGAGATTAGATGATTTAGATGAGATTACTGGATTTCTTAAAATGATTTTCAATTATGCTTTTATGATTTACAAATATGTTTTTCATTTGTCTTCTAATTTATGTTAGATTTTATTTTCACATTATTACTTTGGTTAAATTCAATGTATTTTAAATTGTATTTTCATACATTTAAATTACTTTAGAGAAGTTTTCTTATATTTAAACTTTTATTAATTGCTTTTAATTAATTTATTTTTTGAATGATTTCTTCATTAATATTCTCATATAGAGTAAAGTACCATAAGCTTGAGTAGCCTAGCCTAAGCTACTAAAGGATAGACTAAGGTAAGTTAGAATAGGCTAGGTTAGGCTAGAATAGGCAAGAGTAGCTTGGGGTAGGCTAGACTAGACTAGGATAGGTTAGGTTAGAGTAGGTTAGGCTAGTGTATGCTAGGGTAGGCTAGAGTAGGCTAGGTTAGACTAGGGTAGGTTAAGCTAGGCTAGGGGAGGCTAAGTTAAGCTAGGCTAGGCTAGGGGAGGCTAGGTTAGGGTACTATAGTGTAGGATAGACTAGGTTAGGCTAGGTTAGGTCAAGATAGGGTAGGTTAGGGTATCTTAGGCTAGGCTAGGATAGGCTAGGCTAGGATAGGTTAGACTATGTTAAGCTAGGCTAGGTAAGAGTACACTATGTTAGGCTAGGTTAGGTTAGGTTAGGTTAGGGTAGGATAGATTAGCATAGTCTAGGTTGGGCCACGATAAGATAGGCTAGGTTAGGATAAGATAGGTTAGGCTAGGTTAAGTTAGGCTATGCTAGGCCAGGCTAGGTTAGGTTAGGTTAGGCTAGGCTAGGCTAGGTTAGGTTACGCTAGGTTAGGTTAGCATATGATAGGATAAGATAGGATAGACTAGGCTAGGCTAGGTTACGCTAGGATAAGATAGGCTAGGTTAGGTTAGGATGAGATTGATTAGGCTAGGATAGTTTAGGCTAAGATAAGCTAGGCTAGGTTAGGTTAGGCTTGGCTAGGCTAGTCTAGGCTAGGGTAGGCTAGGCTAGATAGGTTAGGATAGGTTAGTTTAGGTTAGTTTAGTTTAGGTTAGGATACATTAGGCTAGGCTAGGCTAGCTTAGGCTAGATTAGGCTAGGCTAAGTTAGGTTAGGTTAGGCTACGTAGGTTAGGATAGTATAGGTTAGGTTAGGGTTAGGCTGGGCTAGGCTATGCTAGGATAGGGTAGGTTAGGCAAGGCTAGGGTAGGGTAGTGTAGGCTAGGTTAGGATAGGGTAGGGTAGGGTAGGCTAGAATACGGTAGGATAGATTAGGGTAGGTTAGGCTAGGATAGGATAGGATAGGGTAGGGTAGGTAAGGGTAGGTTAGGCTAGGATAAGCTAGGGTAGGCTAGGTTAGGGTAGGTTAGGCTACGCTAGGTTAGGCTATGGTGGGTCAGGGTAGTGTAGGCTACGCTAGCATAGAGTAGGCTAGGCTAGGATAGGTTGGGCTAGGGTAGGCTAGGCTAGGCTAGGCTAGTTTAAGGTAGAGAAGGGTAGGGTAGGGTAGGGGAGCTTAGGTTAGGTTAGGCTAGGGTAGGCTAGGCTAGGCTAGAGTAGGCTAAGCTAGGGTAGGGTAGGGTAGGGGAAGGTAGGTTAGGCTAGGCTAGGATAGGCTATCTTAGGCTAGGCTAGGATAGGATGGTCTAGGGTGGGCTAGGCTAGGGTGGGCTAGGCTAGGCTCGGTTAGGTTAGGCTAGGTTGGGCTACGCTAGGCTAGGTAAGGTTAGGTTAGGTTAAGATAGGTTAGGTTAGGTTATGTTAGGTTAGGGTAGGCTAGGCTACGTCAGGGTAGGGTAGGGTAGGGTAGGTTACGGTGGGTTATGTTAGGTTAGGCTAGGTTGGGCTAAGCAATGCTAGGCTAGGCGAGGCTAGGCGAGGTTAGGCTAGGCTAGGCTAGGCTAGGCTAGGCTAGGCTAGGTTAGCCAAGGTTATGCTAGGCTAGGCAAGGCTAGGCTGGGCTAGGCTAGGCAAGGCTAGGTTAGTCGAGGCTAGGCTAGGCTAGGCTAGGCTAAGCGACGCTAGGCTAGGCTAGGCTAGGCTAGGTTAGTCTAGGTTAGGTTAGGATAGGTTAGGTTAGGTTAGGCTAGGTTAGGCTAGGCTAGGTTAAGCTTGGTTAGGCAGGGTTAGGCTAGGTTAGTTTAGGTAGGCCTAGGTTAGGTTAGTTTAGGTTAGGCTAGGCTATGTTAGGATAGGATAGGTTAGGCTAGGGTAGGCTAGGGTAGGCTAGGCTAGGCTAGGGTATGTTGGGGTTGGCTATGTTAGGCTATGCTACGGTTGGGTATGTTAGGCTACAGAAGGTTAGGATAAGGTAGGTTACATTAGTATAGGGTAGGCTATTTTAGGCCCGGTAAGCTAGGCTAGGCTAGGTGTAATATCCCAAAATGGGAACTATGAGCAAGGGATGCCTGAAAAATGCATTTTTCAGGAATGACTCCTAGAGGATTTGAAACCAAGACATGGATCCCTTAGATCAATGTATCTATGACCGAAATCCAAGAGGATGCTCCAAACAAATCACTCTAGGTGGGTTGAACAGATCTCCCACACTTAATTGTCTTGAAAAATTTCCCAATGAAGGGACTGCAACTATGTATGAACAAGGGATAGAGTAACAGCATTATTTTTATGACCCTGAATACATGAAGATGTAGGTAGCAAAAAAAATTATAATATAGTAGCAAGAGAGTACAATTCCTTGACGAAAGAGTCTGATCCGGATTTATGCAGGAACGCAACAGAATACAAAAATAACCATAAACATAGAGATGCAGTGGAAATAATGCATCATTTCATTAATATCAAATAACAGAAATATGCTTACAGACATAATGAAAATAAAATAGCTAGGGTGCTGGTAGCTATCTCTGAGAAGAGATGTGGCGGCTACAGCCCTCTGAACTGTGTTACAATGAGGCTCGAGGGCCTATTTATTGTTGAGAAACAATGTAGAATCCAAAATGTCTAGAAACCTAACTGTAGGAGATGAGGCGCCAAAACTGTGGGCGCCCGTTTGGGTAAATTGGTGGTTCAACTTCCCGGGGGCGTAACTTTGGCATCGGATCTCCATTTGACGCGCTCAATAGCTCGTTAGAAAGATCTAGCCGAGGACCGCAACTTTCAGGATGAATTGGATGATCCAATTCGCTAGTAAAACGATACCCAAAAAACGTCGTTTAGGGCCTCAAAACTGCGCCAGAACTTCAGGACCCAAAAAACTGCTAAAAATAGTAAGTTATGCCGAAACTGAAAAACTGAAAGAACTGGAGATGGGGGTTCAAACGGAATAGGTGGGTGGCCACCAGTATCCACCTGGATTATTAATCCCCCAAAATGGCTCCGAGAGTGGAGGACCTGAAAACCTGCTAAAAATAGTAAGTTGTGCTGAATGTGAAAAGCTGCAAGAATTGATGGTGCTGGTCCAAATGGAATAGGTGGGTGGCCACCGATATCCACCTGGATCATTCATCCCTCCTTAGGAAGCAATGGTCCCCATTGCGTTGAGATCCTCCATGAGATGAGGCAAATTCTGTTTAACTGAGTATGCTGGATGCATTTAGTAAATTTGGTTTCTTTATAAGCCTCAGATAGTACATGTTTGGATTCTGTATGTGTAGTTGAAGGATGTATGGCAACATCAGGCGGTGGTGCGTTGGCAGTCAGATCAATGGAGTGCTTGTCCTGATGTAACACCCCCAATTTGTGTGTTGAATTTTTTAAAGTTAGACATTTGAACTTTAATCCTAAGGGGGTGGACCCCAAGGGATGAATATGGTGTGAATGTATTTTCATATTTTATTTGAGGAAATAAATAAAATGATTTTGCATTTTGACCAAAAAGACAATTAGAGATCACTTGCCAAATCCATGAGGATGGATAAGGCAACAAATCCCCAAAAATCTTTCAAAAATCCTTGAAAGAAATTAATTTAGATTGAGGAGGAATCTAAATTTCCCCAATGAAGAGGATTAGTTGGGAAGAGGTGAGAAAAAGCTGGAAAAGCTGAGGAAAAGCTTAAAGCAGCTTTAAAGAATCCCAAAATGGGAAGCCTAGGCTAAACAGGAAAGAAAGCATCCTGCTATTCTGGACGCAGAATTAGAAACATGCTTTGGGGAATTATGAGCTTAAATAAGCTACTCCTAAGCAGATCAGTGGTTGGTATGTTGGAGGAGGTGATCTCTGCTCGGGGGTGAGTCCTGGGAGACAAAGAGGACTCTAAGGTTGGGAGGTTGGTCATTTTGCAGATTGTGGTATGTTCTGAAATTTTTGTTATTATGTCTTATTATAGTATGAATTGGCTACATATAAAATGGAGTTTTATTAAAATGAGAAATTTTGGGAACTACCTTTACTATAATCGTCTTGAGGCATTTACCTCTCAGACTTGGTTTAGTGGCAGACCAGAAATCCATAGAATAGAATCCTGCAGAAACTCTAAACCCAAAAAGGTCTAAATCTGCAGGAACTTAGTTCTATAGAGAATTAAATTATTAAATGATTTCCTTTATATACATCCAAAGGTGAGATTTCATGCTTATGTATGCTAGATAAATAGGGTAGGGAAACTAAATTCTCTTAGTACAAATCCCAAAAGGAATGAAGTAAAACATTGTAATATACACTTCGAAGCCAATGCTAGAAACATAACATTCTAATATATAGGATTCTCTTGTATATATAGCATTTATATGTTATGAATTCACTTCTAACCTTATATGTTCCTATAGTGTATCTTGATAGTAATTAGCATAGCCAAGATCGAAACAGTGGGTATATATATATGAACATCAAGTAAATCGAAATTTGGAAGAGCAATGCCGTGAGCTAACATAGTTACAAGATATACATCTGCGTGTATCTATCCAAGGATAGGATATAAAAGCCGTGGATAAAACAATCAGTAATTGTAACAATAATTACAAATGAATATATGAGCAGGGTGAGAGTCCCAGTGAACCAGGTAGCCACTACGATTCATATAAAATCATCATGGTTAGTTAACGTGCTGGGTAGTGCGCCTGTGTCAAATCAAATCGTAAAACCCTAGCATGTTGTAGAAAATATTATTCATACTTTCGGTAATTACGGAATTTATAAAACAAAAAGGGGCGTAACATGTGACAATCATTGAAGAACCGCACTGAAGCAAGTGAGGGAAAAATCAACAGAGAAGGGGAAAGTTCATTCGAAAAAAGAAAAGCCATATAGTGTTCCAGCTAGACTTGTAACAGTCGCGAAAATCTTATGTATGGAAATGCATACATAGTATGTTACTACGTACAGGGTTAGCAAAAACGAACTTATATCAGAATTTTATAAAACCAGACACGACAATATTACGACCAATATGACTACAGAATGCCTCATATATGGAAACAGCGTACCAGCAAAAGAAAACATAGTGACCATATCTCTGTAACTGAATATGACTAAATAAAATACTTAGCTTCATATTCCTCGAGTTCGAAAGTGAAATAATGAGTTGAGAATAACTCTATAAAACCGACAGAGAAGGGTAATATGAGAAACCAATTAATAGTACGTGGGGTAGGCTGCCATGGAAATACCTGTAGCATAAGCGTCTGGGGTAGATCTCAAACAAAAACATATATCCGTGGAACAACAAATAGAGCACATAGTTGCGGAAAGGTTGTACGATGACGATTTAAGGCATCGCCATTTGCAGATACTGCAGAAAGTCTAAGTGTATGCAGTAGGAGCTTAACGAATATTACAAGGTATAGCCACGATAGAACGCGACCAAAAATAAAAATCATTCACGGCTGAGTCGAGTTGACTCACGCCAAGGACCTGTATAAGGAGACCAACGCCATCAATACACTCCAGTGTCGGCACTCTTCTCGGTTCCTGTAGGAGAAATGGGATAATTATCAAGAGCTATTTTCGGAGTCCTGAAAAAAAAAATTATATAGATATAACCGAAATAAATATACAGAGGGCAAACCATACTTTCAAAACTAACAAAAGGCCTCGGTTAAGAATAGAATACGCCCACCTCCGGCGTTCTTCCTTGGCTGATGGCCGTCCTGTGAGTTAGGCAAACCGAAGCCGGCATAACGCCTCTGACATACACAGAGGTTAAGTTCAGCTATTTAATTTACTAGGGTTTTAATCAACATCTACGCTCTGGAAACCAAAACACAACCACATAAATTAGAACTGATGCTCGGAAAGGGAGGATTACAAATCCTGAGTCATCCTAAGTGTAGTGTTGGGTTACCTGACCGATAGGAAATGAGAAATTCCACGCAGAAGCAATCGCACCGTAGCTCCCGACGCTCGAATGTAGCAGAACTCAGAATGAACTTGGCTTATCTAAAGCCTTCCAGATGGAGTCACCGGAACACTTCACGCCCTTTCCATCCACCTGTTGACTCGGCAGTGGAAAGAATCCTTATGAGATTTGAAACCTCTGCAGGGAGCGCATCAGTACCCATGATCTGAAAAAAATAATCAAATACATCGCCGCTCTGTTCGCAAGAGAATGTACAATTAGGGCTTCAGCAAATCAAGTCCAAAAATTAATTTCACAGAGGAGCTGGTAGAAGTATCAGATTCGAGGGAGGTGGAATTTAAGAGTTCTGCGCAAGTACAGGAGCAGGTACCTGCATGGCATGCGAAGTACTGGGGAGTTGGGAGCCATTCGGCTACGCTCGAGCTGAGCTCTCGTCCCATAGCCGGAGAATAGAAACACGCAAACCCTATCATTTAATTTTGTCTGGTTAAAAAGATCGCCTCGTGATTTGGTTGATACGTTCGACCGTCAGACGAACTATCACCGTGAATGTGCATCACTTTTATGCCGCGTGGGGTATGTCAAACTGCAACCTGAACGTTAATACTATGCATACCGAGAGGAAACCGATCGTATAGGATAAGAGATGAGAATTCGTCGATGGTTGATTCACTCAAATGCATCGTTTCACTTCAATATCGCTTGATTTTTGTGAACAAAGCAAAACCATTATGGGTATTATCGAATGATTAATATGTATATGTACACCTTCGGCTTATACCCTTAAGGGTTAATGCATATCGAAAGTAGCCACGTGAAATAAATATATATATATGTTATATATATATACATAGGCGGATTTGTGATATATGTATGTATAGGTAGTATATATACGCAGAGTTAGCAATGTGGTGATAATTATATCAAGGTATATACGTGAGGTCAAAATGGGTGATATAAATGTGTTCCATATAGATATATTTGGTGCATCATTGAAAAACAGGAATGATCATATTATAGTTAGGGGGAATACCCTAGGTTAATACCAAGAATTCTGGAGGGTATTTATATAGCTACAATGTATACCAAGAGAGAAATTCTCTGTTTCCAAAAAGGGGATATTGGACAGTAACTAATTAATAGGTAAAGAAAAAAAAAAAATTCAAAATCTAGAGGTGTTACAAATGGTATCGGAGCACTAGTTACAACAAATTGGGCTGTCGTTTTGTGCTCACTGCTTATTACATATTTTGTTTTTCTGAAATTTATAAACTTCACTAATCTGTGTTGTAAGTGTGTACAGTTGAAATGGCTGAAGGTGAAGGGATTTATGTGGATCTGCGGGATGAGTTCGCTACTCCAGATCCCAATGCCCCGGTACTGGCTATGTTGCACAGGATGCAACAAGAGTTGGCTGAATTAAGAAGACAAAATGACATGTTTTCATCAGCCAGTAAGGAGCAGGAAAAGCTCATCAGAGAGCTAACTTCCCGGAACAGCCAGGAAGGCGAAGGTTCTGGAAAAAGAAAGATGGATGAGTCTGATGATGATGATGCTGCTAGACAACAACATAAACAGAAAAGAGAATTGCAGGGAGAATTTAGAAAGATCAAACCTCCTTCCTATGATGGGGAAAAGGAGGAGGATGCTGAAGCTTGGTTGCTGAACATGATCAAGTATTTCCAAGTTTATGAATATGAGAGCAATCTGAAGGCTAGATTAGAAATGTACCAGCTACAAGGGAAAGCTACACTGTGGTGGGAAGAGACAAAAATGGTGCATGCCATTGATGAAAAGACAATTACTTGGGAAGATTTCCAGGTTAAGTTCAAAAATCGCTATTTGAATGAACGTTACTATGATGATAAAGCAAAAGAATTCCATGAACTGAGATTAGGACAGCTCACTATTGATGAGTTTGTCACTAAGTTTACTAATTTACTGAGGTATGTTCCTTACATTAGGGAAGAAAAAGCAAAGGTTCAAAGGTTTTTAAATTGTTTGCCTACTGTCTATAAGGAGAAAATTGAGTTTGACAACCCAAAGACCATGGATGAAGCTGTTAGAAAAGCAAGACTATGCTATCAGCAGTTTAAGGGTAAAGCTGAACAAGGGAAGAGCTGGGTGAACAAAGGTGAGTTCAAAGGTAAAAGACCAAAACCAGCATATCTAAGAAATTTTGGTAGAGATCATTAGCGGAAAAATTTCAATAAACCAAGAGAAAGTCAAACTGCTCAGTCCCAAGTGGCATCAAAACCAGTTGAAGGCAATAAAAAGGAAGGGACAGTCAGAATGAAGGAACCTTTGAAGTGTTGGGGCTGTGGAGAACCCCATATGATGAGGGACTGCCCCCATCGAAATATACACATGATCAGCAGGGAGCGAGAGGCAACAACAGTCAATGACATAGCCAGAAACATACCAACTATCAGTGCAGCCTTGGAAAATCGGCAAGCAGAACATCAAGCCACCATGGTGGAAATGGAGGGTAAGATTTATGACTTACCTGTTACTGTTTTGATTGATCCAGGTGCTTCCTTAAGTTACATTAGTCCTGGAATTGTAGAAAAAGGTAAAATTAAACCTGAAAAATTTCAGCAGTCATGGTTGGTACAGCTGGCCACTGGAACTAAGAGAAAAGTCACACATAAATTGCCTAAAACAGAAATACAACTAAATGGCTTTACAACAGAAGCGAATCTGAACATATTGCCATTAGGATCCTATGATCTGCTGATAGGAATGGATTGGCTGGAAAAGAAGAAAGCTTTGATGAACTGCTGGGAAAAAACCCTGCATTGTGTGGATGAGGAAGGGAAACCTTTTACACTAAAAGGGAAACCAAAACCCATTGTTGTAAGACAAATATCAGCCTTACAATTGAAAAGAACAGCTAGAAATGGATACCAAGTCTATGCAGTACATGTAGAAGAAATAGAACAGAAAACTGAGAAAGAGCTACTGGATGCTATACCAGTCATCAGAGAGTTTAAGGAAGTTTTTCCCAAGGAAATCCCTCATCTTCCCCCCAAAAGAGAGATTGATTTTTCTATAGATCTGGTGCTAGGAGCTACACCTATTTCCCGAGCTCCTTATCGGATGAGCCCGCCAGAACTGATGGAGCTGAAGATGCAGCTGCAAGAATTATTGGATAAAGGTTACATTAGGCCAAGTGTGTCTCCATGGGGAGCACCTGTTTTATTTGTTAAAAAGAAGGATGGAACTTTTAGGATGTGCATTGATTATCGTCAACTGAACAAGTTGACCATTAAGAATAGATATCCACTTCCTAGAATTGATGATATTTTTGATCAAGTGAGAGGAGCTTCAGTCTTTTCCAAGATTGACCTAAGAACTGGTTATCACCAGCTCAGAATTAAAGAAGAAGACATCAGCAAAACAACATTCTGAACCAGGTATGGGCATTACGAATTTGTATTCCTACCTTTTGGTTTGACAAATGCCCCTGCCACCTTTATGTGTCTGATGAACAGTGTGTTGAATAAGTATTTGGACAAATTTGTTCTTGTGTTCATAGATGATATCTTAGTTTATTCCAAAAATGAGGAAGAACATAAGGAACACCTGAGAATAGTGTTGCAAACTTTGAAAGAAAATCAGCTATATGCCAAGTTCAGTAAATGTGAATTTTATAAAGATAAAATTCAATATTTAGGCCATATTATTTCTGAAAAAGGGCTTGCTGTTGACCCTGAAAAGATAAAAGCCATAAAAGAATGGCCAGTTCCCACTGATGTCTCAACAGTAAGATCATTTATGGGAATGGCAGGCTATTATCGCAGATTTGTGGAGAGATTTTCTGCTATAGAAAATCCCATGACCTCATTACAAAGGAAGGGTGTCAAGTTTGTGTGGACTGAAAAATGTCAAAACAGTTTCGAACAATTGAAACAGAAACTTATTTCAGCTCCTATATTAAAAATTGTTGATCCTGATAAAGAGTTTGTGGTATGTATAGATGCTTGCGGAGAGGGGCTAGGAGGAGTCCTATTGCAAGAAAATTCAGTTATTGCCTATGAGTCTAGGAAATTGAAAACTCATGAACAGAATTATAGTGCATATGATTTGGAATTTGCAGCTGTTATTCATGCGTTAAAAATGTGGAGGCACTATCTGCTGGGGAAGAAGTTCACATTGATGACTGATCATATTAGCCTTAAATATTTCTTTTCCCAAACTGACCTGAATGCAAGACAAGCCAGATGGCTGTCTTTTCTAAGTTAATTTGATATGGACATAAAACATATCAAGGGAAAATAAAATAAAGTTGCTGATGCCTTAAGTATAAATGCTTGTCAACATGTAAACAACGTTGGGAGTAGTGCTCAGATGGAGATAG
Source organism: Pinus albicaulis (assembly GCA_034641835.2). Lineage (NCBI taxonomy): Eukaryota > Viridiplantae > Streptophyta > Pinopsida > Pinales > Pinaceae > Pinus > Pinus albicaulis. The sequence goes on from JAXQQM020071068.1 coordinate 97,006, forward strand.
AGGAATTGGTGGGAAAAGCAGCAACTCAAGATCCCCACTATGAAGCACTCTTGGTGAAATTATAGACAAGGGATAAAACAGATTACACAAAAAACCCACAAGGGCTGCTCTATTACAAAAACAGGTTGTATATTCCAAATATAGAGTCATTGAAAAGAGAAATTCTAGATGAATATCACAAACAGCCCTATGCAGGACATCCAAGATACCAGAAGATGTTAACAGCTTTAAAGAAGAAGCTGTTCTGGCCAAGAATGAAGAGAGATGTGGCAGAGTATCTAAGTAGGTGTATGGAATGTCAACTAGTCAAAGTTGAGCATCAACACCCAGCAGGGCTTTTAAATCCCCTACCAATTGCAGAACGGAAATGGGACACAGTTTCCATGGATTTTATAACAGGATTACCCAAGACTAAAGATCAACATGATTCTGTGATGGTAGTAGTAGACACTCTCACAAAAGCTGCTCACTTTATACCAGTAAAATCTACCTTTGGAACAGCTCAAGTAGCCAATGTTTTCCCGAAGGAGATAGTAAGACTTCATGGAGTTCCCAAAGTAATTGTTTCAGATCGAGATGCTAAGTTTACAGCAGCATTTTGGAAGGGATTGTTTGGAGGGATGGGTACTAAGCTGAATTTTAGTACTGCCTATCACCCTCAAACAGATGGGCAGACAGAAAGGACGAATCAAGTCTTGGAAGATATGCTGCGAATGTATGCGATGGATAGACCATCAAAGTGGGAAGAGTATCTGCATCTAGTTGAGTTTGCCTATAATAATAGCTACCAATCCTCCATTAAGATGAGTCCATTTGAGGCACTCTATGGGAGGAAGTGCCGTACTCCCTTGAGCTGGAGTCAACCAGAGGATAAACTGGTGTTGGGACCAGATGCACTACAAGAAATGGAAAGAATTGTTAAACAAATACAGAGAAATATAAAGACAACACAAGACCGACAGAAGAGCTATGCTGATAAGAAAAGGGTGCACCGAGAATTCAAAGTGGGGGATCATGTGTATTTGCGCATTAAACCCAAAAAGAGCACACTTTATGCGGGAAGTTGTGCAGAACTGGATCCTAGATATTGTGGGCCTTTTGAGGTGTTAGAAAGGGTGGGACCAGTGGCTTACAAGCTGGCCTTACCACCCCATGTTAGAGTGCATAATGTATTTCATGTTTCATTATTAAAAATATATGTGCATGATGCTTCTCACATAGTTGATTGGAATGTTGTACAGGTGGAACCAGAAGGGGAGTTTCTGCCAGAACCACTTCAAATATTGGAGCGGGAAGAAATTGAATTGAGAAACAGAACAGTGGCCAGAGTAAAAGTGCAGTGGAAGCACTTTACTGCTGAAGAAGCCACCTGGGAAAGGGAAGCTGAAATGATGGAGCAATATCCATTTTTGTTTAAATGAACTCTAGTAGTTGAATAAGAACACCGAGGACGGTGTTCATTTTCAGAGGGGGAATATGTAACACCCCCAATTTGTGTGTTGAATTTTTTAAAGTTAGACATTTGAACTTTAATCCTAAGGGGGTGGACCCCAAGGGATGAATATGGTGTGAATGTATTTGCATATTTTATTTGAGGAAATAAATAAAATGATTGTGCATTTTGACCAAAAAGAGAATTAGAGATCACTTTCCAAATCCATGAGGATGGATAAGGCAACAAATCCCCAAAAATCTTTCAAAAATCCTTGAAAGAAATTTATTTAGATTTGAGGAGGAATCTAAATTTTCCCAATGAAGAGGAGTAGTTGGGAAGAGGTGAGAAAAAGCTGGAAAAGCTGAGGAAAAGCTTAAAGCAGCTTTAAAGAATGCCAAAATGGGAAGCCTAGGCTAAACAGGAAAGAAAGCATCCTGCTATTCTGGACGCAGAATTAGAAACATGCTTTGGGGAATTATGAGCTTAAATAAGCTGCTCCTAAGCAGATCAGGGGTGGGTCTGTTGGAGGAGGTGATCTCTGCTCGGGGGTGAGTCCTGGGAGACAAAGAGGACTCTAAGGTTGGGAGGTTGGTCATTTTGCAGATTGTGGTATGTTCTGAAATTTTTGTTATTATGTCTTATTATAGTATGAATTGGCTACATATAAAATGGAGTTTTATTAAAATGAGAAATTTTGGGTACTACCTTTACCATAATCTGTCTTGAGGCATTTACCTCTCAGACTTGGTTTAGTGGCAGACCAGAAATCCATAGAATAGAATCCTGCAGAAACTCTAAACCCAAAAAGGTCTAAATCTGCAGGAACTTAGTTCTATAGAGAATTAAATTATTAAATGATTTCCTTTATATACATCCAAAGGTGAGATTTCATGCTTATGTATGCTAGATAAATAGGGTAGGGAAACTAAATTCTCTTAGTACAAATCCCAAAAGGAATGAAGTAAAACATTGTAATATACACTTCGAAGCCAATGCTAGAAACAAAACATTCTAATATATAGGATTCTCTTGTATATATAGCATTTATATGTTATGAATTCACTTCTAACCTTATATGTTCCTATAGTGTATCTTGATAGTAATTAGCATAGCCAAGATCGAAACAGTGGGTATATATATATGAACATCAAGTAAATCGAAATTTGGAAGAGCAATGCCGTGAGCTAACATAGTTACAAGATATACATCTGCGTGTATCTATCCAAGGATAGGATATAAAAGCCGTGGATAAAACAATCAGTAATTGTAACAATAATTACAAATGAATATATGAGCAGGGTGAGAGTCCCAGTGAACCAGGTAGCGACTACGATTCATATAAAATCATCATGGTTAGTTAACGTGCTGGGTAACGTCCCTGTGTCAAATGAAATCGTAAAACCCTAGCATGTTGTAGAAAATATTATTCATACTTTCGGTAATTACGGAATTTATAAAACAAAAAGGGGCGTAACCTATGACAATCCTTGAAGAACCGCACTGAAGCAAGTGAGGGAAAAATCAACAGAGAAGGGGAAAGTTCATTCGAAAAAAGAAAAGCCATATAGTGTTCCAGCTAGACTTGTAACAGTCGCGAAAATCTTATGTATGGAAATGCATACATATTATGTTACTACGTACAGGGTTAGAAAAAACGAACTTATATCAGAATTTTATAAAACTAGACACGACAATATTACGACCAATATGACTACAGAATGCCTCATATATGGAAACAGCGTACCACCAAAAGAAAACATAGTGACCATATCTCTGTAACTGAATATGACTAAATAAAATACTTAGCTTCATATGCCTCGAGTTCAAAAGCGAAATAATGAGTTGAGAATAACTCTATAAAACCGACAGAGAAGGGTAATATGAGAAACCAATTAATAGTATGTGGGGTAGGCTGCCATGGAAATACCTGTAGCATAAGCGTCTGGGGTAGATCTCAAACAAAAGCATATATCCGCGGAACAACAAATAGAGCACATAGTTTCGGAAAGGTTGTACGATGACGATTTAAGGCATCGCCATTTGCAGATACTGCAGAAAGTCTAAGTGTATGCAGTAGGAGCTTAACGAATATTACAAGGTATAGCCATGATAGAACGCGACCAAAAATAAAAATCATTCACGGCTGAGTCGAGTTGACTCACGCCAAGGACCTGTATAAGGAGACCAACGCCATCAATACACTCCACTATCGGCACTCTTCTCGGTTCCTGTAGGAGAAATGGGATAATTATCAAGAGCTATTTTCGAAGTCCTGAAAAAAAAAATTATATAGATATAACCGAAATAAATATACAGAGGGCAAACCATACTTTCAAAACTAACAAAAGGCCTCGGTTAAGAATAGCATACGCCCACCTCCGGCGTTCTTCCTTGGCTGATGGCCGTCCTGTGAGTTAGGCAAACCGAAGCCGGCATAACGCCTCTGACATACACAGAGGTTAAGTTCAGCTATTTAATTTACTAGGGTTTTAATCAACATCTACGCTCTGGAAACAAAAACACAGCCACAGAAATTAGAACTGATGCTCGGAAAGGGAGGATTACAAATCCTGAGTCATCCTAAGTGTAGTGTTGGGTTACCTGACCGATAGGAAATGAGAAATTCCACGCAGAAGCAATCGAACCGTAGCTCCCGACGCTCGAATGTAGCAGAACTCGGAATGAACCTGGCTTATGTAAAGCCTTCCGGATGGAGTCACCGGAACACTCCACGCCCTGTCCATCCACCTGTTGACTCGGCAGTGGAAAGAATCCTTACGAGATTTGAAACCTCTGCAGGGAGCGCATCAGTACCCATGATCTGAAAAAAATAATCAAATACATCGCCGCTCTATTCGCAAGAGAATGTACAATTAGGGCTTCAGCAAATCAAGTCCAAAAATTAATTTCGCAGAGGAGCTGGTAGAAGTATCAGATTCGAGGGAGGTGGAATTTAAGAGTTCTGCGCAAGTACAGGAGCAGGTACCTGCGTGGCATGCGAAGTACTGGGGAGTTGGGAGCCATTCGGCTACGCTCGAGCTGAGCTCTCGTCCCATAGCCGGAGAATAGAAACACGCAAACCCTATCATTTAATTTTGTCCGGTTAAAAAGATCGCCTCGTGATTTGGTTGATACGTTCGACCGTCAGACGAACTATCACCGTGAATGTGCATCACTTTTATGCCGCGTGGGGTATGTCAAACTGCAACCTGAATGTTAATACTATGCATATCGAGAGGAAAACCGGATCAGAGCAGGATAAGAGATGAGAATTCCGTCGATTCATAATTCACTCAGCGTACTGTTCATATCGCTTGATTTTGGTGAACAAAGCAAAACCATTATGGGTATTATCGAATGATTAATATGTATATGTATACCTTCGGCTTATACCCTTAAGGGTTAATGCATATCGAAAGTAGCCACGTGAAATAAATATATATATATGTTATATATATATACATAGGCGGATTTGTGATATATGTATGTATAGGTAGTATATATACGCAGAGTTAGCAATGTGGTGATAATTATATCAAGGTATATACGTGAGGTCAAAATGGGTGATATAAATGTGTTCCATATAGATATATTTGGTGCATCATTGAAAAACAGGAATGATCATATTATAGTTAGGGGGAATACCCTAGGTTAATACAAAAAATTCTGGAGGGTATTTATATAGCTACAATGTATACCAAGAGAGAAATTCTCTGTTTCCAAAAAGGGGATATTGGACAGTAACTAATTAATAGGTAAAGAAAAAAAAAAAAAAATTCGAAATCTAGAGGTGTTACACCTGACAGTGTAGAGGAACCTCTATGAGCGAGGATAAATTGTCATCGTATTTGTCCATTTGCTGCAGCCATGCAAGGGAGCCCTGTTTCAAGGTTGTGGCCACAATATTCGTCTTTTCCTGTGAGTGAGTCGTAAGGAAAATGAATTTCTTGGTTTGGGAAACGATCTTACTGCGTTTTTTTGCAGTAGTCAAAGAGATGATAGGAGGCGGTACTACCTCCGGTATCTTGTACAAGTTATTTCCCAAAGTAATAATAACAGCACGAGGCCTAGACTCATACACAGCATGTCGCCTCCATAAGTATGGTTGGCCCAATAATACATCAGCTACATCAAGAGGAGCAACATCACACAATACCTCATCCGTGAATGGCTTGATACTGTATGGAAGGCGGCACTGCTGGTGAATGCAGAGATCTCTCCCTGGTGGAGCCACCCGATGGTATACGGCTGCGGGTGGGCTATGGTCGGTAGGCCAAGCCGCTTCACGACCTCTGCTGAGATGAGGTTCTTTTGGCTTTTTCTATCGACGAGAAATTGCAGTGGAGAACCCTTTACCCACATCTGCGACTGGAAGAGGCGCCCCCCCTCCTCTGGATCCTCTGGACCCTCCTTCTGGATCTTGGTGGTGGCAACAATGGCACTGGGATCCGCATCAATTATCTGCTTCCCTTTGTCATTTCCTTTGTCTAGTTCTAACTCAGGATCAGAAAATGCATCTCATTCAGGTGCCTTTAGTTCGGCCACTAAAGACTGTTTGGCCCGACACTCGTTTGTGCTGTGGGTGGGGCTGTTTTGAAATTCACACCACTTCCCTATTGTCAACTAAGTCACCTAATTCATGTTAGTATTCAAGTTTGAGAATATATATATCTGTGTGTGTGTTTGTGTGTATAATAAAATTATGTATTCTCCCTAAACATATGATAAAAATATCACTTGTAATCTAGATCATCTAATTATAATAATAATATGGTAGGATTTTAAAAGCTTCAAAACATAATAAAGATAATAAGTTATTATAAAATTATGATTGTTTTTTTTAAATATTATTCTTATTAAAAAAAAAATCATTATTTAAATATTTTAATAATAATAAAAGAATTAATTACTTTGATTTATATAATGTAAACCAAACATAATTTAAACTAAAAATATTTAAAAATTAAAATTTAATATTTAATATTTATATTTATACAAAAATTAATTCATATTGAAATTATTAAATTAAATTTTATCTATACGTTGCACCGATTTTAGTGTTATGGAACCAATCAAGGACTGATGGTGATGTTAGTAAAATAACATTGTGGAGGTCATTACAATCAGTGAGTATGGATTTGTTCAAAAGCTAACAGAGAGGTCTCAAATATCACTAAGCTTCACCGCTTTTTTTTTCAAAAAAAAAAAAAGTTTGTGGGTCAAATTCTGTTGAGCTTCAACCGCTCTTCATAGTTTTTCTAGCATTAATATATGGATTTCATTAGAGATTGAGGTTTATTTAAAATTGAATTTACTAGCAATTGCACCATATGTTGCAAAGGAAATGCTGTAAAGCAGTAACATAGAAAATAGTAGTATAGAGGAAAAAATATGTGATATGTTATGTGATTTAATTGAATATTGAACTTATAAATATGAATTAATTTATTTAAATTAAATTATAGGTTTGGAGAATTTTTTGGATAAAAAAATTGGTTTCTTATAACCTAGGCAAGCTCTTCCTTTCATATTGATGTCTTATTATGCACTATGGGCCACATGTCAGACTATTCTCTGGTGAAACAACAATAATAACATCCATAATGGCCATCTCTTCTTTTATAATACAAAATAAAAAATCAAAACCCTCAATACTTTTGTTGTTGTGAAGTAGAAACATCAAAACTTCCCACTTCAAAAACCCAAAGCTTGCAGTCTATCAAAGCTTGTTGGGAAATGATTTATGGTGAATGAGATGCAACTAATATCTGACCAGAATATGAAGAAAAAATTTGTGAGCTTTCTAGTTAAAAAACAACAGTAGCATCCATAATGTCCATCTCTTATTTTATCATACAAATTAAAATATCAAAACCCTAATTACTCTTACTATTGTGAAGCAGAAACATCAAAACGTCCCACTTCAAAAACCCAAAGCTTTCAATATGTATTCAAAGCCTTAATTTATATTAGAGGGAATAACTAATATCTTTTTATTTGCATTTTTATTATACACTAAAAGAACTACTAATATCCTTTTATCCTTTTTAGCATTTTGAGCATGCAATGCTATAAGAGTGTTATAAGTCCTTGCAAACAATGAATGATAAACAATTAGGTAGAAACCCTGCTTCCTGCATTTTGCTAATGAAGTAATTTGATTCATCTAGAAGTCCCAAACTTGCAAGTCTCTAAATGACAGAGGAATAACATCTCAAAATTAAATATAACAACAATGACAATCTTTAAAGAGCACGCTCATTTCAAATTCTTGAATAAGAACCATAAAAAGAATTAAATCTTCTGCAAATAACATTTTCATCTTCCATAAGGTATATAAAGTTCATCTTCCATAAGGTATGTAAAGTCTTTGTATTAAAAGAGTATTAACGATTGAAAAAGTTCTATTGCAGTGCCGAGCAAAAACACTGCAGTACTAGGCCTAGTGTTGGCTTCAGCCCACCACATATACACAAATACACACGATAATATAGTTGACACAACATAGTAAACACAGACAACCACACATAGAGCATAGTAGACACAAACAACTACACATACAAAAGCACCTTCTATTCATACCCTAATAGGTATCACAAAAGACCAACATAACTTTCACTTCGACGAATCACCACCACAAATACACACGATAATATAGTCGACACAACACAGTAAACACAGACAACCACACATACAGCATAGTAAACATAGACAACTACACATACAAAAGCACCTTCTATTCATACCCTAATAGGCATCACAAAAGACCAACATAACTTTCACTTCGACGAATCATCACCACAAAGACGGAGCACCAGATGCAGATTAGATTCCTTCTCAATGTTATAATCAGCCAGAGTACGTCCATCTTCCAACTACTTGTGAACAAAAATCAGCCTCTGCTGGTCAGGAGGGATGCCCTCCTTATCCTCAATCTTAGCCTTCACATTATCAATGGTGTCTAGTTTTTTTTATTTAATAAATTTTACACACTTAAAAAAACAATCCTCATAAGATATAATAAATCCTTTGATAATCGTATCAATACCTCATATATATTTCTTAATTGCCTCATATATATTTCTTAATTTCATTGTGAAATACATTTCTCTTCTAAATAAATTTATGCTAACCAAAAATCGTATTATATATTTATTTATTTATTTTATTATTGTAATACATTTACTTCATATCTATTTAATATTAATTTGTTTATTTATATAATTTTAAATAATATATATTTATTTAATTAATATTAATCATTCATATATATTCAACCCTATATCTATATATGTTATATCATGTAATATTCATGATGCATTCCATTTAACCTATAAAATAAATAATTTTTATGTTGTTAATTCATTTCTTAATCTAAGACATTGTTATATTTATAATGCATTCTATTTAATTTATTTAATTAATATTAATCATTCATATATATTGAACACTCTATTTGTATATGTTATATCATGTAATATTTATGATGCATTCCATTTAACCAATAAAATAAATAATTTATATGTTGTTAATTCATGTCTTAAGATAAGACATTGTTATCTTTATAATGCATTCTATTTAATTAATCGTGATTTATATTGGAGGATAATTTTAAATTTTTATTAAATTGGTGATTAATATTTTATTGGACTCGAATGTTTTACGTTATTATTATATTTAATTAATATTTTTTTATTAAAAAGGGATTTTTTGCAAGTAAATGAAGCACTTAACGATGGGCTATCATGTGTGTTGCCAAGAGGATATTTGATAAGTGTCCATTTTTTACTAGTACATATTATTGAGTAAGTGTCCATTTTTTACTAGTACATATCATTGAGTGATTGAAGGGCAGACTTTTAGTCCCCTACAAGGTTGCCAGGTTCGAGCACGTGGTGTGTATGCTGCATAATTCTAATACAAAGGCAATATTCAGACGGATCCCAGCTTGGGGAAATTGGTCCACTTATATCTTTGTCATTAATCCAAGTGAAAGCACCCTGAATTTATTTCTTTCATGGATTATCTATATTGTACAATCTGTTACATGTTATTGATAGGAATTTTACTGTTATTGTTCATTACTAGGGTTTTATGAGCGACGGTAATTTTATCACTAAAATAACATCTATTTATTAAAGTAATTTATCAATACATGTTGTTAAAATGAAAGATTGGATACAATATTTTCGGTGGAATATAATATGAGAATATCATTTTATTTATCATTTTAATTTACTTTGATGCATCCAAAATTTGTCTATATGTAATTGTAAACAACTAATGCGCATGGATTTTTTTTAAGAACTAGCGCCCTTAGATTTTTTCTATTATAAACCCTCTGATACTCGTGACTTGTAGTTGAGAAACCAATGATAATGGTATACTCAGTGCCATTGGTATCGGATTTACTCAAGGATGAGTAATTCTCTCACATGACACAACTGATGATAACCAAGGTGTAAGACCTATATATATAAATATTCTTTTGTCACTATTTTTTTATATTGTTTGAAATGTGTTACTCTCTTAATGTGGAAGTCAAGTTGACTTATAATTCATTAAAATAAATAGGATGTAGGAAAAAAGAAAGGCTCAATTATAAAAATCAAGCATGGTTTTGTTAAGGTGCAGTTATCTTATATAAATATACAAATTTTTGAATATATATAATTAATTGATATTTATTGATGTTAGTTGAAGTTAGTTTGCTTAATTTTATTTAATTCAAAATATGTAAAGAAATTTTAATATAATTATCAATTAAATTTAGGTTTTTGATAGATAATTTTAACATTAAATTAATAAATATATTACAATATTACAGAAAATTATATTGAAAATATTTTATATTAAGAAGCTATGATTCAATCTATGTTAAAATATGAAGTCTATCTACTTACCTTAACACAAATTTAGTTTAAATCAATTATGATGAGTGAGATATTAAATTAAAAAACTACATGTTTTTACTTTTATAAAACTCATTTAAATGTTTATAATCATATAATCATATGTTTTTTAGACATTTTATTTACAGAAAACTATAAATAATGTATATATGGAACATATAGTAAAATTTTCAGAAAATATTTATAATATTGAGTATTTTAGATATCTCAAAATATATGAAAATAAGTATTTAAGATGTAAATTAAATTCAAAAATACATATAAATAATATAGATTATTAATGAAACAATAAATTAATAAATAAGAAAAAAAAAACACCTCAACAAATAAATATTTATTTTGTGATGTATAGCAACTATTTTAGTTATAACGAGCTTTTAAATTTTATTTATTTATTTACATATAACCATTATTTTAGTTATAACTAATTTTTAAATTTAAGAAAAATATTTTTTAAAGTTTTTAAAAAATAAACTTCTATTTTATTAACAATTATATATTAGCTCATCTTCAAAGAAAAATAAAACAACTTTAACCAAAAAAAATACAATTACTAAACCATTTTCATTCCATTAGTCTTTATCTAGGAAAGTGCAGTATGATTCAGTGCGTACATTTCATCCATTACCACACAATTCCGGCATAATGCTATAGTTCGTTATAGTTCTCAGCACAGTTGAACTTTCCGGCATAATGCTATAGTTCCTCTTTTATTCTCAGCACAATTGAACTTTCTTGAAGACAAATATATAATAGGAATAACAGAGTCACCATGAAACCAAAGATCAAGAGACAACACACAGCGAAATTTTCATTGGAAGACATCTTAAAAATATTGCAACCATGACCAAAAATCAAGGCATTAGAAACAATAAATGAAACCTAACATAGTAAAAAATCTCCAAGTTCATAGCTTTACAGGAAATCAAGAAAACTTTTTTATGCTAAATTACAAACCCGAACGACTCTCAAAAATTGAAAAATAAATGTAGTTGTACAAAAACCATAAAATACCTAAATTATCAAAACTTTATAGAATTTATAGGATTACAATACTCTGGAATAAGACAGTGTAGATATTGGTTTTTCCAATAACAGTCATGGGTACATCATGAGAAAAACAACATGAGAAAAACAACACGGTTACCCTAATAATGCTCAGCCATAATGTTTCAAATTTGTCAAAATTTAACGAGAAGCAACAAATATTCTTCCCAAACACACAGCAATCCAATATTATAAAGAAATAAAGAAGGCTTTGTTGCCATACCTGTAAATAAAAGCTGTCGAAAATATTCACAATGAGATAGAAAACCCAAGCGCGTCTATGAAGATCACGGGAAGGGTGGGTTGTATTTATAGGAACCAAAGTTGTATTTATAGGATCCGTGAATGCAAATCGTAGGAACCAAGTTCATCTTTGTAGCCCCAAAACGTAGAACCACACACAGATGGAGCCGCACAAGTGGATTGGCATGCTGCAACCTTCTGCATTGCCTGAATCGTATCTTGGCATCCTGGCTGATGAGGCTGTAGTGCCAGGGTTTTGACATCCGCTTCGTCCAGCTCCCTCGGGTCTAAATCGAAGGAGAGGCACAGAACATGAAGGTAGAAACTCTGGTATCAAATATTTTGGAGAAATAAAGGATTCTTAGACATTTCTTTCAATTTCATGGCCACACTTCACTTGTTTAATGGTTTTCTTATTTTAACTAATTAATAACCATATTTAATCGTAAGGTCCATAGTGTTTCAATAGTCCAACATCCAAATCAACGTTACACAATAGTACATGTGGCATTTGAGGAAAGTTGTTTTCAAATAAGAACGCTTTACATCGTAAATATTTCTAAATTCATATTAGGTTCACAATTTTGGAATTTGGAGGGTAATATTAGCTGATCGTGACTTTTGATGTCAAGGCCACCTAGTATTTATGGAGGTCTATGTAAAATGGCTTCACTTCTATTATTTTTTTTAACTTAAAAAAAATCATATAATAGAGATTATCTCATATTTTAAATAACATTATGTCCACTTTTAATCCATTGGTCACTTACATGTCTATTTCCACTTTTGTGTTGCATATGTTAGGTGTTTTTATTAGGGTAGTACCTTTTAAGCTAGTGGTAGATCCCAATTAAGAGAGTGGAGGTTCAAAATTTGTACACCCATTTTGGGCAATCAAATAAAAATTCCTTAAAAATTCACAATATTATCATACAATGTTGTGACACAATTTTTCATATAGTAAGCTTTATAAAACCATTCCCACCATAATTGGAGATACCTTGTTTTAGTAATAAGATAATTATAAAAAATATATATCATACATAATCCTTAATATCTATGGTCCATAATCAATTAAAGTTAGGTCTTATTATTTTAATTTTCGTTTCTATCCATAATCGATATAACCTTAGACTTATTATTTTAATCGGCTTTGTATTAAATTTAATGACCATATTAGTTTGTTTTTATAATATTTAAACTAAAAATTTCATATATATTATTTAAAACAAATATATTTTAATTAAAACTAAATGAAATCTAATATGTTTAAGTACAATGTAATGTTATTTTACATTTCAATACCTTTATTGTGTATCCCTATCAACATATGCAACAACTCTTACCATTATCTTTTAATAGAAATATTATAATTTTAATAGAAATATTATAATTTTATAATAATTCTTTTATATTCTAAAAATAGCCCTAAGCAAGCTCACATTATTGAGATGGAAAATTTGATGCTTTGTTCCATGACTTCATAATAACTACATGCCTTATCCCATCACCATAATTGATGTTGATGACCATGTAAGTGGATAGAATGTAGTTAGGAAAACAATATTAGAAAGTGGATTTTTATATTCCTTTTAACAATGAAAAAAAAATCCAAACAGGTAGAAACGATGTGATGCTATCCCTTCAAACGGCTAGAAATCAAACGGCTATGGAGGACATGGCACGGCCACTCACAAATTAGCCGTTGATTAAAAAAGCTGTGAGGCAAAGTTATATGATAAGGATTTTGATTATGATGTTAACAAGTTAAATTACTTTTGATTCTCTTCTGCAAAGATGGACACAAAAATAATGTTTTTCTTAAACGACTTGGTGAAGGAGACCGTGTGAATAGATCCTCCCCTACTTGGTGAAGGAGAGCCTAAAAATGTTTAGTGTCACACTGTGACTACATCCCGGTGAAGGCCAACGTGGAGTTCTACAGTGTGGGGATGGGGAGTTCTTAGGAGAGAAGTTGGGGAGTTTCGACCCCAGCGCTTCCTGGGCTAGGAGAAGGACGTTGAAATTACGAGAATGAATAGAATTAAGAAGATGCCCTTCAGTGGTGGGAGGAGGATCTAGCCATTGGCACTCACCACATCAATCTAATCATCTTATGGATGCGTGCAATATGGAGGAGTAGTATGCTTTCACTGTTGTCACAAAGAATCCACCAGAAGTCCCCATGTTCCATTACTCCTGTAGAATGTAGCGCGGGGATTTGCAGAGGCAAAGTATCGACTGTATATACCTTTCCTAAGTGAGGCCGACATCGAGCTGCTTCCACTGATGCAAATCTATTTACGAGGTTCTCTCTGGCTCTGTGATTCGATTCGTTTTCTAGTAGGTGCCATTTTTCGATTTCTCAGAGGTGTGAAATATTCATTTATATTGCATATTTTTATGATCAATTTCTAAGAAATATGGTAGCACACAAACATGATCTCTATTCTTGTTTCCATTAATGTATAGTTTTATGAGATTAATTTTCAGATTAATCATATTATTAAAAGATTGGATTGATAGGGTTTGCACCTTCTTTTAATCAGGATAAGGTTTGCGCCTTCTTTTAATTGCTTTATTTTAAGCCGATGTCTCTCCAATTCAATACGCAGGGTCTCCCACGACAAGATAAGATTACAAAAAATTGGATCATTGGAAGGAAATAAGGCCCTAAAAAAACCTAGTTCCCGCCAGACAAGAAAGGTAAGTTTCCGCCTCTTCATTTTGTATTTCTTGAAGTAAACCCTTTTCTTCATTTTCAAGTGGTTTTATAATTTTTGGATTAATACGGTGTTAGTAATAGCACCTATTTTTTCTATTAGAACTCTATTTTCGGTGTCTAAACCAAACCCAGTTTATTCATCTTAGTTTTATTATTCCATTTTCTTTATGGTTTCCTGGGCTCGCCATAGTTTCTTTTTAATTCATTTCAGTCAGTTGTAATCTCTTTGTCTCAAATTTCTTGGTTATAATTTTGATATTTCTTTGTTAGATCTATCAAATCAAATCTCTTATGGATGTATGTAATATGGAGGAGCAGTATGCTTTCACTGTTGTCACGAAGAATCCACCAGAAAGAATCTGGACGAATGGAGAGCGGCGCTCGAAGTCCCCATGTTCCATTACTCCTGTGGAATGCAGGCGGTGATGCTTGCATTGGGAATTTGCGGAGGCAAAGTATCGACGGTATATGCCTTTCATACGCGACATCGACATCGAGCTGCGCTGCTTCCACCGATGCAAATCTATTTATGAGGTTCTCTCTGGCTCTTCGATTTGATTATTTTTCTCTGTTTCGATTCGTTTTCTAGTAGGGTGCCATTTTTGGATTTCTTCCAAGTGCGAAATATTCATTTATATTGCATTATTTTATGATCAATTTCTAAGAATTCTGGTAGCACACAAACATGATCTCTATTCTTTTTTTTTTCCATTGATGTATAGTTTTATGAGATTAATTGTAGGATTAACCATATTATTAAAAGATTTGATTGATAGGGTTTGGGTTTGGGCCTTCTTTTAATTGCTTACTCTATGAGATTAGATGATTTAAATGAGATTATTGGATTTCTTAAAATGATTTTCAATTATGTTTTTATGATTTACAAATATTTTTTTCATTTATGTCTTATAATTTATGTTAGATTTTATTTTCACATTATTACTTTGGTTAAATTCAATGTATTTTAAATTGTATTTTCATATATTTAAATTATTTTAAAGATTTTTTCTTATATTTAAAATTTATTAATAGCTTTTAATTAATTTATTTTTTGAATGATTTCTTCATTAATATTCTAATATAGAGTAAAGTACCATAAGCTTGAGTAGCCTAGCCTAAGCTACTAAAGGATAGACTAAGTTAAGCTAGAGTAGGCTAGGTTAGGCTAGAATAGGCAAGAGTAGCTTAGGATAGGCTAGACTAGACTAGGATAGCCTAGGTTAGAGTAGGTTAGGCTAGTGTATGCTAGGGTAGGCTAGAGTAGGCTAGGTTAGACTAGGGTAGGTTAAGCTAGGCTAGAGGAGGCTATTTTAAGATAGGATAGGCTAGGCGAGGGTAGGTTAGGCTACTATAACGTAGGATAGACAAGGTTAGGCTAGGTTAGGTCAAGATAGGGTAGGTTAGGGTATCTTAGGATGGGCTAGGATAGGTTATACTATGTTAAGCTAGGCTAGGTAAGAGTACACTATGTTAGGCTAGGGTATGTTAGGCTAGGCTAGGTTAGCCTAGATTAGGTTAGGTTAGGTTAGGCTAGGGTAGGCTATGTTAGCTTAGGTTAGGCTCAGTTAGGCTAGGCTATGTTAGGTTAGGTTAGGTTAGGTTAGGATAGGATAGGCAAGGATAAGATAGGCTAGAATAGGGTTGGGTAGGTTAGGGTAGGGTAGGATAGATTAGACTAGTCTAGGCTGGGCCACGATAAGATAGGGTAGGTTAGGCTAGGTTAGGATAAGATAGGTTAGGCTAGGTTAGGTTAGGTTAGGCTAGGCTAGGCTAGGCTAGGCTAGGTTAGGTTAGGTTAGGCTAGGCTAGGCTAGGTTAGGTTAGGCTAGGTCAGGTTAGGATATGATAAGATAAGATAGGATAGATTAGGCTAGGATAGGTTAAGCTAAGATAAGATAGGCTAGGTTAGGTTAGGATGAGATTGATTACGCTAGGATAGTTTAGGCTAAGATAAGTTAGGCTAGGTTAGGCTAGGCTTGGCTAGGCTAGTCTAGGCTAGGCTAGGTAGGTTACTTTAGGTTATTTTAGGTTAGGTTAGGCTACATTAGGCTAGGCTAGGCTAGCTTAGGCTAGACTAGGCTAGGCTAAGCTAGGTTAGGCTAGGCTAAGTAGGTTAGGATAGGTTAGGTTAGGCTAGGATAGTATAGGTTAGGTTAGGTTAGGTTAGGTTAGTCACTGGGCTACGCTATGGCCATGGGAGCAGATAAAGGTTAGGCTAGGGTAGGGTAGGGTAGGCTAGCGTAGGGTAGGATAGATTAGGGTAGGTTAGGCTAGGATAGGGTAAGATAGGGTAGGGTAGGGTAGGTAACGGTAGATTAGGCTAGGATAGGCTAGGGTAGGCTACATTAGGGTAGGTTAGGCTATGCTAGGCTAGGCTATGGTTGGCCAGGTTAGTGTAGGCTAGGCTAGCATAGGGTATGGTAGGGTAGGCTAGGTTAGGGTGGGCTAGGCTAGGCTAGGCTAGGCTAGTGTAAGGTAGAGTAGGGTAGGGTTGGTTAGGGGAGCTTAGGTTAGGTTAGGCTAGGTTAGGTTAGGCTAGGCTAGGTTAGGCTAGGGTAGGGTAGTCTAGGGTAGGCTACCCTAGGCTAGGCTAGAGTAGGCTAAGCTAGGGTAGGGTAGGGTAGAGGAAGGTAAGCTAGGCTAGGCTAGGCTAGGATAGGATGGTCTCGGATGGGCTATGCTAGGGTGGGCTATGCTAGGCTCGGTTAGGTTGGGCTAGGCTAGGCTAGGTAAGGTTAGGCTAGGCTAGGATAGGTTAGGTTAGGTTGGGCAATGTTGGGTGAGGCTAGGCTAGGTTAGGCTAGGTTAGATTAGGTTAAGCTAGGTTAGGTTAGGTTATGTTAGGTTATGCTAGGCTATGTTAGGCTAGGGTAGTGTATGGGTAGGGTTGGGTAGGGTAGGGTAGGGTAGGGTAGGTTACAGTAGGTTATGTTAGGTTAGGCTAGGTTAGGCTAGGCAATGCTGGGCTAGGCTAGGCTAGGTGAGGTTAGGCTAAGCTAGGCTAGGCTAGGCTAGGCGAGGTTAGGCTAAGCTAGGCTAGGCTAGGCTAGGCTAGGCAAAGCTAGGTTAGCCAAGGTTACGCTAGGCTAGGCAAGGCTAGGCTAGGCTAGTCTAGGCAAGGCTAGGTTAGTCGAGGCTAGGATAGGCTAGGCGAGGTAAGGCTAGGCTAGGCTAGGGTAGGTTAGTCTAGGTTAGGTTAGGATAGGTGTTATAGCATCATTTCTCACCTTGACATGATTCATGATTGCTTTGATGGTTTTGGGCACCCATTCCTACAGACTTGGACAAATTCACTTAAAAAAAGTGTAAAAATCCCCATACGCGACTATGCCCGTAATTTTCCACGTGTATACGCGAGTCCAACGAGAATTTTCCACGTATGCCATTAAAAATGATTAAAAAATATATAATTATTCCCTATTTTCGGGCTGGGTTGATGGTTACTGAGGTAGTTCAACCACCCCAGCACGTGGCCAACTGTTTCCAACTGTTGAAACTACTTGGAGGGAGTATAAAAACCCCTCATGTGTATGCCCTAAAGGAGAGAGAGAATTATTGATATTATACTCTGTTGGTATTCCCTATCCAAGTCTGAATCCCCGTGCCTCCTGCACTTTCCCAGTTCATTATAGGAAACCGTTGTTTCCTTGAGATGCACATCTCCCTATATGTCATCTCGTATGCACCAGTTTGGAAGGAGTCTTAGCGAGGCAAGGGCTAGATGGATCCAAACGACGGTCTACTCGAAGGTCGTGGAAGGATCAGGTGATCTCTCCACTCGTTACTTTTGTACATGCTATTTATAATACAGAAGTATCATGTTGTTCCCGAAATAAACGTGTTAGTGTATGCTTATATGTATCAGAATATTTGTTATACAAGCATTCATTATGATTTATTTAATGTTTTATATGAATATCACTAACATTTAGAGTAGATATATGCTGTACAACCAGTCCTTTGTGCTTGTTTGTGCTTGTCTTTCAGGTTAAGAAGGAAGGACGGTTGCTGGGGGTTTGAGCCCTGCGGGATCTTCTTCAACCGTAGGACCTACGGGTAACTTTCTCATTCTACTCTATTTAGTTTTTCTGAACATGCATGGTTGTGTGAGTCTCTGTTAAGTAGCATGCCCCTGCTATGTGGAGGTTGTAACCCAACGAACCTCTAGGGTGGTAATTCCCCGAAACAATAGGTTAGGTTAGGTTAGGCTAGGTTAGGCTAGGCTAGGTTAAGCTAGGTTAGGATGGGTTAGGCTACATTAGTTTAGGTAAGGCTAGGTTAGGTTAGGTTAGGTTAGGTTAGGCTAGGCTATGTTAGGATAGGTTGCGGGCGAGGCTAGGCTAGGCTAGTGTAAGATAGTGTAGGCTATGTTAGGATAGGTTAGGCTAGGCGATGCTAGGCTAGGCTAGTGTAAGATAGTGTAGGCTATGTTAGGATAGGTTAGGTTAGGATATTTTAGGCTAGGTTAGGCTAGTTTATGCTAGGTTATGCTAAGCTAGGTTAAGCTAGGATAGATAGGCATGGCTAGGTTAGGGTAGGCTCGGTTAGGTTAGGCTTGGTTAGGTTAGGTTAGGCTAGGTTAGGGTAGGCTATGCATGGTTGGTCATGGTTAGCCTAGGTTAGGCTATATTATGATAGTCTTGGATAGGTTAGGCTAGGCTAGGCTAGGCTAGGAGATGCTAGGTTAGGTCAGGCTAGGCTAGGCTAGGGTAGGAGAAGTTAGGTTAGGTTAGGCTAGGCTAGGTTTGGCTAAGTTAGGCAAGGCTAGGTTAAGTTAGGCTAGTGTAGGTTAGGTTAGGCTAGGATAAGGAAGGCTAGGTTAGGCAGGCTTAGGCTAGGTTAGGTTAGGTTAGGTTAGGTTTTCATTAGGTTAGGTTAGGTTAGGTTAGGTTAGGTTTTCATTAGGTTAGGTTAGGTTAGGCTATCTTAGGCAAAGCTAGGTTAAGCAAGCTTAGGATATGTTTGGCAAGGCTAGGTTAGGCTTGGCCAGGCTAGGTTAGGCCAAGCTAGGCTAGAGTAGGCTAGGTTAGGTTATGTTAGACATGGCTAGGTTAATCTAGGCTAGGCTACGATGGGTTAGGCTAGGTTAGGTTTTGCTAGGTTAGGGTAGGTTAGGCATGGCTAGGCATGGCTAGGTTAGGCTAGGATAGGCTAGGTTATGCTCGGCTTGCTTAGGGTAAGGTAGGGTAGCCTAGGCATGGCTTGGTTATGCTAGGCAAGGGTAGGCTATCGGTTAGGCTAGGCTAAAGTAGGTTAAGTTAGGATATGCTAGATTAGGATATGTTATGTTACGGTAGGTTAGGCTAGGTTAGGTTAAAACGAGTTATGTTAATTTCTATGAGTTATGTTAAGATGGCTGGCTTATATGAGGAATTTGCATGGAATTAAATAGAGTAAATTATTATGGCTATAATTGCATATTCTTGTGTTTATAATGATTATATTCCTATGTTATATTTTCTAAGTTATATTTTGAGTTTGAGAGAATTCTAACTTAGGCTTTGGAAAGAGAATCTAAATAACTATATTCTTAGAGTATCTAATATAAAAAGGAGTAAGGTTAACCCTCAATATTAAACGCATACATAGAAAGTACAAATTAAAACTAAAATAAATAAGGTAAAACTTCCACTTAAGAGCGAGTTGGAAAAAAATTAAGTGGAACTATTGAGAGTTCTTATAAATGAATATGGGCAATGATTTTAGATAAGGAAACATGGAATATATTTAATATTCTTGTATGCCATTTATATTAAGGTTTTTTGTGAGTATGGTTAAATATCTTGATTAGGAGTGGAAAAAGTATACTAAAATTGTTATACTAACAAAATCCTTATCTTAGTAAATTATACTAGAGTATATATTTTAACTTAGTTTTAATAGAATAAATAGTAGGTTAAAGTATGTAAAAATAATCATAATTAGCATATATATGCATGAATTTGTATACAAGCACTTAAATATTAAATTTGATGAAGAATCCCTATCAGAGGTAAAGGGACTAGTACAAAGGAGTAGAGACCATGAAGCAACCAGGGAAAGCTTTGTATTTAAACAGTATAAGAAATGTCATATTAAGATGTGTATTTGAAATTTCAGAAAATTATTTTCTTACTGCAATTACTTTAAATTACATAGGTAAATTATGTGGATTATAATGGAAAAAAAAAAACCTAACAAATACTCACAATGAGGGAATATAACTTTAGGATAGGAAAAATACTCTTAGAAAAGTTAAGGCCTAGCCAATACAAATTTAAGATGACACATGCCTTTACCTTCTATTCAATATTGGACAATAGATTTATATTTTGTAGAAAATAAATTGAAAGAAAAGAACCCATGTTGGGTGTAGCCTTCCTATTTTTTTTAAAGATAAATTTTTGGTCAATTACATATAATGAATACAAGTATATATGAAAAATATAATAACAATAACATTGAAAAATATATAAAACAGTGGTAGAGCATAATTACATACTAGCCATAGCCATAGAAAGATAACAATAAACTATGCGTTTAATATCCACACATTACAGAGGAAAACAAATATGCAATTAGGTTCTTAGAAAATAAAAATGTGGAAATGGTATATCAACCCAACAATTAAAAGAGACATATATACAATCACAAGGTCTATAAAGACTTGAAAAATTATAAGATCTCGACCATATATACCTAATACATAGGTTAACCAACGTATTGCCTAAAATCGTTTGAAGGAAGAATAATATTTTGTTCAAAATAAGATGACCCATAATATAAAGGAATTTTTCCTTTCACGGGAAATCATAGACCAATATGTCTCAAACATATAGATGAAAAGTACTTAATTAAGCATATACGAATGAACTGTAAGGAAGAGAAAGGAACTAACTTAGTCTTGATTGTCGGAAAGGGTCACGAGATAGAAAAATTATAGTACAAATGCACTCGATTGAATCAATACCTATATGAGAGTAAAAAACACGGAATTTAAACAAGTGTAAAAGAACGTGATTGTATTTATCAGAACAAATGATGATTTACTTTAATAGAGAATGAACCCAAAGTATATATTCTCAAGATTGAATGTGGTGCATCCATTTCAATTACCTTGTAATGTTCAACAACAAATAAATGTTAGCATAATATCTTAAAGAAAGAGGGTAAGTGAAGAAAGAGGGTAATTATTTTTCAGGAGTGGAGAACTCTATATCAAATTAATGAATGGTGCAACAAACTTATAAGTAATAATACTTTAAATAACCATTTTAAAAGAGAGAAAAAAAATAATGGAATAATTAGGGTTTAATAATTAAAAACCATGAAGAGAGAGTAACTATTTTCTGCCAAGAATATAAGAATTAGGTGATCTACATTGATAATTAAGAAAATATTTCAAGCCTCAAAACGCATGGTCATTACTAGAATAAAAAAACAAAACCAATAAATAACATTTAGGGTTTCAAGGATAAAAACCCTAGGTAGAAATGTGAAATCAACCTTGTAGTGACAATTGGTTGAATGCAAAGTTAAAGCCAAAATAGAAATTACCAAGGATACCATGGAGGAGTAAACAAGCAACTAGTAAGTCAAAGTGAGGTGGAATTCATAGAGAATTAAGGGAAACAAGTATTGATAGAGGAAATTCACCTTGAATCGTTGTATAAGAAGAAAATAATTCAGTAGTGGATCACATTAAGGAATACTTGAGATTGCTCTAATTAAAAACCCCTTCATTTCTACATTTTCTAATGGATAAAAATACACAAGTCAGAAAACCAAATATGAGAATGAGGTGAGTTGAAGTAACAAGAACAAGAACAATGGAATTCAAGTGAAGAATGTCATCTCTATGACAAATAGATCCACAAGCATTCCCTTCTCATGTAAATATGTCAAATCATGAAGAAAGTGAGAATAATAGCTCTGGAATAGGTATAAAATAATAAATATAATATTCAAAATATTTATCAAATAATAAAATAATAAGCATTGTACTCAAAATTTTACAAATGACCCTATGAAATAATTAGGTATCTTCCTCTTTAAAACAAATTGAAGGGTTGCAAAATACTTAATTCAATTCTATTTTAGGTATCTTCATCTTTGAAATTTGGTCAAATGGGAGAAGAAAATGCCTAGAATTCCATTAGTATGTCCAGATAATTCCATTTTATTTATAAATAATTTTTTAGGAGTCTCTTAATAACCATAACATCAAAGCATAAGTATTGGTATTGGATGATTAGCTTTATGTTTTTTCAATTATGGTTTGAGGTTTTTGATTTTATAAATTATATAATATTTATTTCTTTCCAAATAAAAATATTTAGAGTATTTATAGATTAATAAAATAATATTTAGAATATTTATAGATTAATAAAATAATAAACATTATGGTGGAAATTTTACAAAGGAATCTATGAAATAATTAGGTAATATTTTCTGTCAAATAAATTGAGCACCTAATTGTATTGGAAATTGGGTCAAATATGAAATAATTAGGTATCTTTTCTATAAAACAAATTGAATTGGAAATTGGATTTAATTAGAAAATAAAATACTCAAATTGAAAAATTCCACTAGGATGTCCAAATAATTCCATTTTATTGATAAATTATTCTATTCTTAAGTAGAAATAATTATTTTTTTTAAAATAATTTTTTTAGGAGCCTTCTAATAACCATAAAGTCAAATCACAAGTATTGGTTGATTAGCTTTATAATTTTGTGAGTTTTTTTTTTCAATTAAAAATATTAGTTGACTTAACATGTGGTCCTCAAAATGAGTTCTGGATGACCTTTTCTAGTAAAAAAATATATATTTTCTAATGATTTAGATGAGATTATTTGATTTCTTAAATTAATTTTCAATTATGTTTTTAGGATTTACAATTATGTTTTTCATTTAAAAATAAATTTTCATTTATATCTTATAACTTGTGTTAGATTTTTTTTTTACATTATTATTTTCTTTAAATTCAATGTATTTTAAATTGTATTTTCATCCATTCAAATTATTTTAGATAATTTTGGTTATATTTACAATTTTATTAATAGCTTTTAATTTATTTTGTTATATCAAAAAATTAGATAATTAAATGAAATAATTTTTAGGAAAATAAAATTATAGAAATTTGAGTACTAGAATAAGTTAACTACTATATTCAAAGAACACCCATAAACATAACCTCTGCAGAAATACTTTGTTAGTAAATTGATATTGATATCTTAACAAATTGACCAGTGAACCTAGTTTCAACCATCGGTATTAGTATGAGCTAAGTTAATTCACTACGAGTTAATCAACTGAATTTATCATGGACTTGTAATATAAATACCATACACATATATACTATAAAAATCCATATAACTATCACAATATGCATCCATATACAAATAAATTGTCCTTCTAGTAAGCAAGAACACACAGTTATAGGATCTCTTATGAACCCATGAAAACACGATAGCTCATAAAGAATATCAAAAAAAGTCCATAGTGAAAAATTTAAATAGAAGGAAGAAAAAATATCAAAAGAAAGGGAATAAACTACCCAATGAATAAAAATAAGCCATAATTACACAAGCATTAAACAAAAAATAAAAGAACAAAACACAATTGGGTTATTCATATTTTCCACCACATCGGAAACTTGAAAAAATCAAGTGTTGGAAGGTGAAACTTGAGGAGAAGTACTAAAATAATTGACTTCAAAAACTCTATTTCAAGTTAGTTGAAGATGGGTCCAAAACCTCCATAGTCTGAGACAGGGTTTGAGGGTAGCGTGTGTACCTGCAAAGTAGATCTCACAATCAACCAACGAGAATGATGTTGGAGAAAAAAAAATAATATGCATTAGCAAATAATTAGCCAGGGAATTCCCATTTATATTACCCAAGTATATGTCAATGGAGCTTGCCTTCTTCACCATGTTGCTGAAAATGGAATATATGTTAGCTCTGAGGTAGGAAAACCATATCCAAAAGAATATGTAATGAAAAACAACCATACGTGCATACATGGAGTAGGAAGAGCCATTAAATTACCTAAGAAAGTAAAGTAAAACAAAGGATTGATGCCTTTGTGCAGTGATATGGTCTTATGGCTATAGAGACACCCTGCAAGGCTGAGTAAAATTGTTATCAGGAAAGAATTGAACTTTGCGTTATTTTCCTTTGGAATATATAAAACCCTGATGCTTGTAAGAGTAAATATTGTTCTAATGGAAATTTAAAGCAGAATAGGCATAAAAATTCAATTAGTAACTCACTAGTACATACGAAGAGGGAAGAAGTGAATTCGTCAGCTTATGTAGCCATGGTTCTTGGAGATGAACCAATGAACCTAAAAAGACACATCGACCTGTTAACCTATACATTAGAAACTAAGTGTTGATGACAATAATTTCACATCTTTAGGAGGATATGGAAAACCAAGGAACCGAATTTCAAAGTGATAATAACCACTCTTAGAAAATTTAAATTTACAAAATGACCAAGTGTAGAACCCTTACTGTGGAAAATGAAAAAAACATGAAATAGTCTATTGAACCATAATACCTGGGCTCCATAAATACTGCACTATTGTTGGGCTGTAAAAATAGCGTTGGTAGATTTGTGGCTATTACTAGTTTCCAATCACAGGAGAGAAAAATGTCGATTAGTTCACAGGAAATGTCTATACAAGCTTAAGGTTTTGGTGGAAAGATAAGAACCATTACATGGGGACAACAAATCTACACCCTTCACGTAGTCATACCATACCTTGTGCTCATCATGTGTTATCATTCGCTCATTAGATGGGATAGCGTTGGCCGCATGGACGCATTAGGGGTAATGTACTTGTCATGTGACGAGTTACCATACATAATTTATGTGATATGACCTAATGGTATAGGAATTAATAAATGACCATATTACTTGGGGAAATAAATAAGAAATGGGGGTTGGATAGTTAGGTTTAAATGTTATAAGATTCATCTAGGGGGATGATTCTTCCATATAGTAATTCTGAAAATGATCCAATTATAATCATAGGGGAAATTAAACATGCATGAAACACTAGGTAATAAGTGCATAGATATACTTCGGATGCAGATGATGGCTCGGAGTGATGGGACTTCCACCCCTTGGTGGATCCCGAGGGAGTTCGCTTGCTGTGGCCATATGGCCCCCTACAGTGCCATTACTCACACATTAACTTTTCCAACCTGTTTTGAGTTAACACCGTTCACCGCGCCTGTCATTTACCTCGCCTTGCTGGTTCATTTGGCTATGGATTTCATTCTGGATAATTCGTCTGCTCATTGTGTTTTTTGTAGTCATCCTTCTCCCGTCTTTCGTAGTTGCTCCCCTGCTTGCACTGTTCCAAGTGAACACACCCAAACAGGTCGACGTTGCTCCATCCTGGGATGCTTGGAAACTCTTCCAGGTTTCCACTTCACCCAGACCAGCGACTGTCATCTCAATTTCTGTTTGCCTTCTCACGGAGCTGATTTTTGGAGATCTTTGTTGCATCCCGACTGCTCCTTCTGCCCCAAGCACTCCTGGCTTCATGCAGCTTCGATGCCTCGGCTCAGGCAGAGAATGCGTTACAGGCACAGAACGAGCAGAGAGCGCTCTTCCCGCCCTCGCCCTTCCATTAGCTCGCCCTCGACATCTTCTAAGGATGACGTAGATTGGAGTTTGCATTTGGATTTTGGGCATCGAAGAGGCATCTCCTACCCTGCTGGAAGCACTCACATTGTTCCACCTTCACAGCCTCCTCTGCCTATCTCTCAGCCTGCCTCCCCTACTTCTAATTTTCCCACCAACCCAACCCTCTACCATTCTTCACAAAGGGCGGAATTTCGCTTCCATTTCTCCTCAAACATGCCTGTTCTCACTGCTTTCATCACTGTTACTGTTTGCGAAGAATCCCCTATCCCAGCTCCAGATTCAATGCCCCGCCCTGCTTCTATTCCGCCTAACCCTTAGCCCTCACATAAAAATATTGACATTCCAGCCCCTCTTGAGCCAGTTAGCATTGGTCATTCCATTCTTGTAATGGAAAATTTGCAAGTGGACTTCTTCAGCAAGAGTGGCGCGTCAAAGAAGGACAACGATGATGGAGAAGCTGAGTTTGGTTCTAGGATCGTGGAAGAACTGGAGTCCCCTACTCCTGAACGGTGACTTTTATCCCCCTCAGCGTGCTTTGGTATAAATTTTCGACCTCATGGAAGAATTTTTTGGTTTTTTGAGTTTATATTCAGCTTTAAAAGATATAGGCTATTCCAGTTTACTGTCTCTTGTTGTATCACAGTACTTTTACTATTTTACCAGTTTCCCTTCTAAGGGAGGTGGAATTTATTTTAAAAGAAATGGTTTCCCACTCTGGGAAGTTCAGTTTCTAAGGTTAAGCTTGGACATCAAGCCCAGTTCTCAAGCTCACACAACCGAAACTAGTGCAGTTTTGTACTATTATGTTTTATAAATAGATTTAGTTTTACCGAGAAAAAAAAAATAAGTGCATAGATATAATTCATCAAGATCAACTATTTAACAAATACAATAAGAAAATATAGGAATTATATGCCATGTAATAACATATACAAATGATTATTAAGGAAGTTAAAAAAACAAAATAATGTGTGATATATGAAGAGCAGATGTGACATTTTAATTTATAGGGTAAAATCGATGTTAATTTATAACTACTATCTATATGTTATATATTTTAATGGGATACGATTTTATTTTATCTAAAAGAAATGTTAGTAATTTTATTAATTAGAAACAAAATTACAATAAAAAAAAAAAAAATTAAAAAATATTTACATCTAGCTTCTAGCATGTAAGATGCAATGTCTACACATCTACTCAATATTGGGTTGTAGAGGGCCTCTCTGTGTAATGATTATAAAAGCTATGACTAAATATAGTTTTCATTTTCAACTTTAATTATTTAATGGATGATTGCTAGTATCCATGTCTATGTGTGAAAAACTCTAATATCTTTAAATTGATTCTCCTAATCTTATTATTGGGCTTATATAAGTCAAATTTTGATAAATATTTAATAGGTGTTTAACTAATGTGTATGAATTGACCACTACAACTTTATGTTCCACTCTTTCACATCATAAAGTTCATATGAACCTTGTATATCCCATTTTTTTATATAAAAATGCATTATTCTAACACACTATATATTCTTTCAGTCAAACATAAGCTTAAACACACACAAAGGTATTCCATAATAGTTTGACCACAATCTAGTTCTTTGTTTCACTTTAAATTCCATAGTATCCACATAAAAAATATATTCATTCTTATTCATGACTGATTTTGATTTCTTTTATTATGTTTACAAGCTTGTTATGTTCTTGCATAAAACTAAACTCACTCATGGATAGCAAGTAGTTGTCAACTAAGTCACCTAATTCATGTTAGTATTCAAGTTTGAGAATATATGTGTGTGTGTGTGAGATAAAATTATGTATTCTCCCTAAACATATGATAAAAATATCACTTGTAATCTAGATCATCTAATTTTAATAATAATTTGGTAGGATTTTAAAAACTTCAAAACATAATAAAAATAATAAGTTATTATAAAATTATGATTTTTTAAAATATTATTCTTATTTATAAAAAAAAAAATTATTATTTAAATATTTTAATAATAATAAAAGAATTAATTAATTTGATTTATATAATGTAAACCATACTTAACTTAGACTAAAAATATTTAAAAATTAATATTTATGTTTATACAAAAATTAATTCATATTGAAATTATTAAATTAAATTGTATCTATACGTTGTACCGATTTTAGTGTTATGGAACCAATCAAGGACTCATGGTGATGTCACTAAAATAACATTGTCAACGTCATTACAATGAGTGAGTATGGAGTTGTTCAAAAGCTAACAAAGAGGTCTCAAATATCACTAAGCTTCACCCTCTTTTTAATTAAAAAAAAAAAAAAAATTGTGGGTCAAATTCTGTTGAACTTCAACCGCTCTTCATAGTTTTTCTAGCATTCATATATGGATTTCATTATAGATTGAAGTTTATGGAAAATTAGATTAAATATATCTGAATTCATATAGGTTCACAATTTTGGAATTTGGAGGATAATATTAGCTAAACCTGGTGACTTTTGATGTCAAGGCCACCTAGTATTTATGGAGGTCTATGTAAAACGGCTTCACTTCTATTATATTTTTTTTAACTTAAAAAAAAATCATATAATAGAGATTATCTTATATTTGGAATAACATTATGTCCACTTTTAATCCATTGGTCACTAACATGTCTATTTCCACTTTTGTGCTGCATATGTTAGGTGTTTTTATTCGGGTAATACCTTTTAAGCTAGTGGCAGATCCCAATTAAGAGAGTGGAGGTTCAAAATTTGTACACCCATTTTGGGCAATCAAATAAAAATTCCTTAAAAATTCAAAATATTATCATACAATGTTGTGACACAATTTTTCATATATTAAGCTTTATAAAACCATTCCTAACACAATTGGAGGTACTATGTTTTAGTAATAAGATAGTTATAACAAATACATATCATACATAATCCTTAATATCTATGGTCCATAATCTATTAAACTTAGGTCTTATTATTTTAATTTTCTTTTCTATCCATAATCAATATAACCTTAGACTTACTATTTTAATCCACTTTGTATTAAATTTAATGACCATATTAGTTTGTTTTTATAATATTTAAACTAAAAAGTTCATATATTATTTAAAACAAATATATTTTAATTAGAATTAAATGATAAAATTGTAATATTATTACATCTATTATACTTAAGTACAATGTAATGCTATTTTACATTTCAATAACTTTATTCTTGTGTCCATATCAACATATGCAACAACTCTTACCATTATCTTTTAATTGAAATATTATAATTTTAATATAAATATTATAATTTTTTAATAATTCTTTTATATTCTAAAAATAGCCCTAAGCAAGCTCACATTATTGAGATGGAAAATTTTATGGTTTGTTCCGTGACTTCATAATAACTACTTGCCTTATCCCATCACCATAATGGATGTTGATGACCATGTAAGTGGATAGAATGTAGTTATGAAAACAATATTAGAAAGTGGATTGTTATATTCCTTTTAACAATGAACAAAAAATCCAAACAGGTAGAAATGATGTGCTGCTATCCCTTCAAATGGCTAGAAACCAAACGGCTATGGAGGACGTGGCACAGCCACTCACAAATTAGCCATTGATTAAAAAAGCTGCGAGGCAGAGTTATATAATGAGGATTTTGATTATGATGTTCACAAGTTAAATTACTTTTGATTCTCCTCTTCAAAGCTGGACACAGAAATAATGTTTTTTTTAAACGACTTGGTGAAGGAGACCGTGCAAATGCATCCTCCCCTACTTGGTGAAGGAGAGCCTGCAAATGTTTCATGTCACACTGTGACTACATCCCCGCGAAGACCAACGTGGAGTTCTACAGTGTGGGGATGGGGAGTTTCGACCCCAGCGCTTCCTGGACTAATGAGAAGGACGTTGACATTATGAGAGTGAATAGAATTAAGATGATGCCCTTCGGTGCTGGGAGGAGGATCGGGCCATTAGCACTCACCACATCAATCTAATCATCTTATGGATGCATGCAATATGGAGTAGTATGCTTTGAGTGTTGTCACAAATAATCCACCAGAAGTCCCCATGTTCCATTACTCCTGTGGAATGCAGCGCGGGGATTTGCGGAGGCAAAGTATCGATTGTATATACCTTTCCTAAGTGAGGCCGACATCGAGCTGCTTCCACTAGTGTAAATCTATTTATGAGGTTCTCTCTGGCTCTTTGATTCGATTCGTTTTCTAGTAGGAGCCATTTTTGGATTTCTGGGAGGTGTGAAATATTCATTTATATTGCATATTTTTATGATCAATTTCTAAGAAATATGGTAGCACACAAACATGATCTCTATTCTTGTTTCCATTAATGTATAGTTTTATGAGATTAATTTTTGAATTAATCATATTATTAAAAGATTTGATTCATAGGGTTTGCACCTTCTTTTAATCAGGATAAGGTTTGCACCTGCTTTTAATTGCTTTCTTTTAAGCTGATGTCTGTCCAACTCAATATGCAAGGTCTCCCACGACAAGATAAGATTACAACAAATTGGATCATTGGATGTAAATAAGGCCCTAAAGAAACCTAGTTCCGGCTAGACAAGAAAGGTACGTTTCTGCCTCTTCATTTTGTATTTCTTGAAGTAAACCCTTTTTAATGAATTATATGTAGTCTTTTCTTCATTTTCAAGTGGTTTTATAATTTTTGGATTAATACGGTGTTAGTAATAGCACCTATTTTTTTTTATTACAACTCTATTTTAGGTGTCTAAACCCAATCTATTCATCTCAGTTTTATTAGTAAAACCCAGTTCATTCATCTCAGTTCTATTATTCCATTTTCTTTATGGTTTCCTGGGCTCGCCATAGTTTCTTTTTAATTCATTTCAGCCAGTTGTAATCTCTTTGTCTCAAATTTCTTGGTTATAATTTAGATATTTCTTTGTTAGATCTATCAAATATCAAATCAAATCTCTTATGGATGTGTGGGATATGTATGGATGTGTGGGATATGGATGTGTGAAATATGGAGCAGTATGCTTTCACTGTTGTCACGAAGAATCCACCAGAAAGAATCTGGACGAATGAAGCGCGGCGCTCGAAGTCCCCATGTTCCATTACTCCTGTGGAATGCAGGCGGTGATGCTTGCATTGGGAATTTGCGGAGGCAAAATATCCACTGTATATGCCTTTCGTACGCGACATCGAAATCGAGCTGCGCTGCTTCCACCGATGCAAATCTATTTATCAGGTTCTCTATGGCTCTTTGATTTGATTCTTTTTCTCTGTTTCGATTCGTTTTCTAGTAGGATGCAATTTTTGGATTTCTTCCAAGTGCGAAAAATTCATTTATATTGCATATTTTTATGATAAATTTCTAAGAATTCTTGTAGCACACAAACATGATCTCTATTCTTTTTTTCCCATTGATGTATAGTTTTCTATTTTTTTTTTCCATTGATGTATAGATTTATGAGATTAATTGTAGGATTAACCATGTTATTAAAAGATTTGATTGATAGGGTTTGGGCCTTTTTTTAACCAGGATAGAGTTTGGGCCTTCTTTTAATTTCTTACTCTATGAGATTAGATGATTTAGATGAGATTACTGGATTTCTTAAAATTATTTTCAATTATGTTTTTATGATTTACAAATATGTTTTTCATTTGTCTTATAATTTATGTTAGATTTTATTTTCACATTATTACTTTGGTTAAATTCAATGTATTTTAAATTGTATTTTCATACATTTAAATTACTTTAAAGAAGTTTTCTTATATTTAAACTTTTATTAATAGCTTTTAATTAATTTATTTTTTGAATGATTTCTTCATTAATATTCTGATATAGAGTAAAGTACCATAAGCTTGAGTAGCCTAGCCTAAGCTACTAAAGGATAGACTAATGTAAGCTAGAATAGGCTAGGTTAGGCTAGAATAGGCAAGAGTAGCTTAGGGTAGGCTAGACTAGACTAGGATAGGTTAGGTTAGAGTAGGTTAGGCTAGTGTATGCTAGGGTAGGCTGGAGTAGGCTAGGTTAGACTAGGGTAGGTTAAGCTAGGGTAGGGGAGGCTAAGTTAAGCTAGGCTAGGCTAGGGGAGGCTAGGTTAGGCTAGTATAGTGTAGGATAGACTAGGTTAAGCTAGGTTAGGTCAAGATAGGGTAGGTTAGGGTATCTTAGGCTAGGCTAGGATAGGTCAGACTATGTTAAGCTAGGCTAGGTAAGAGTACACTATGTTAGGCTAGGGTATGTTAGGCTAGGCTAGGTTAGCCTAGGTTAGGTTAGGTTAGGTTAGGTTAGGTTAGGCTAGGCTAGGCTATGTTAGCTTAAGTTAGGCTCAGTTAGGCTAGGCTATGTTAGGTTAGGTTAGGTTAGGTTAGGATAGGATAGGCTAGGATAGGATAGGCCAGAGTAGGGTAGGCTAGGTTACGCTAGGTTAGGTTAGGTTAGGGTAGGATAGATTAGGCTAGTCTAGGTTGGTTCATGATAAGATAGGCTAGGTTAGGATAATATAGGTTAGGCTAGGTTAGGTTAGGCTATGCTAGGCTAGGCTAGGTTAGGTTAGGTTAGGCTAGGCTAGGCTAGGTTAGGTTAGGCTAGGTTAGGTTAGGATATGATAGGATAAGATAGGATAGACTAGGCGAGGATAGGTTAGGCTAGGATAAGATAGGCTAGGTTAGGTTAGGATGAGATTGATTAGGCTAGGATAGTTTAGGCTAAGATAAGCTAGGCTCGGTTAGGCTAGGCTTGGCTAGGCTAGTCTAGGCTAGGTTAGGCTAGGCTAGATAGGTTAGGATAGGTTAGTTTAGGTTAGTTTAGTTTAGGTTAGGATACATTAGGCTAGGCTGGGCTAGCTTAGGCTAGATTAGGCTAGGCTAAGTTAGGTTAGGTTAGGCTACGTAGGTTAGGATAGTATAGGTTAGGTTAGGGTTAGGCTGGGCTAGGCTATGCTAGGATAGGGTAGGTTAGGCAAGGCTAGGGTAGGGTAGTGTAGGCTAGGTTAGGATAGGGTAGGGTAGGGTAGGCTAGAATAGGGTAGGATAGATTAGGGTAGGTTAGGCTAGGATAGGGTAGGATAGGGTAGGGTCGGTAAGGGTAGGTTAGGCTAGGATAAGCTAGGGTAGGCTAGGTTAGGGTAGGTTAGGCTACGCTAGGTTAGGCTATGGTGGGTCAGGGTAGTGTAGGCTAGGATAGGTTAGGTTAGGCTAGGCTAGGATAGGCTAGGCTAGTTTAAGGTAGAGAAGGGTAGGGTAGGTTAGGGGAGCTTAGGTTAGGTTAGGCTAGGTTAGGCTAGGCTAGATTAGGCTAGGGTAGGGTAGTCTACGGTAGGCTACCCTAGGCTAGGCTAGAGTAGGCTAAGCTAGGGTAGGGTAGGGTAGGGGAAGGTAGGTTAGGCTAGGCTAGGCTAGGCTATCTTAGTCTAGGCTAGGATAGGATGGTCTAGGGTGGGATAGGCTAGGGTGGGCTAGGCTAGGCTCATTTAGGTTAGGCTAGGTTGGGCTACGCTAGGCTATGTAAGGTTAGGTTAGGCTAAGATAGGTTAGGTTAGGTTGGGAAAGCTTGGGTGAGGCTAGGCTAGGTAAGGTTAGGTTAGGCTAGGTTAGGCTAAGTTAGGTTAGGTTAAGCTAGGTTAGGTTAGGTCATGTTAGGTTATGGTAGGCTAGGCTACGTCAGGCTAGGGTAGGGTAGGGTAGGGTAGGGTAGGGTAGGTTACGGTGGGTTATGTTAGGTTAGGCTAGGTTAGGCTAGGCAATGCTAGGCTAGGCTATGCTAGGCGAGGTTAGGGTAAGCCAGAATAGGCTAGGCTAGGCTAGGTTAGGCTAGGCTAGGCTAGGCTAGGCTAGGTTTGCCAAGGTTATGCTAGGCTAGGCAAGGCTAGGCTAGGCTAGGCTAGGCAAGGCTAGGTTAGCCGAGGCTAGGCTAGGCTAAGCTAGGCTAAGCGACGCTAGGCTAGGCTAGGCTAGGCTAGGTTAGTCTAGGTTAGGTTAGGATAGGTTAGGTTAGGTTTAGCTAGGTTAGACTTGGCTAGGTTAAGCTAGGTTAGGCAGGGTTAGGCTAGGTTATTTTAGGTAGGCCTAGGTTAGGTTAGTTTAGGTTAGGCTAGGCTATGTTAGGATAGGATAGGTTAGGCTAGGCTAGGCTAGGCTAGGCTAGGCTAGGCTAGGCTAGGCTAGGCTAGGCTAGGCTAGGGTAGGGTATGTTGGGGTTGGCTATGTTATGCTATGCTACGGTTGGGTATGTTAGGCTACGCAAGGTTAGGATAAGGTAGGTTACATTAGTATAGGGTAGGCTATTTTAGGCCCGCTAAGCTAGGCTAGGCTAGGTGTAATATCCCAAAATGGGAACTATGAGCAAGGTATGCCTGAAAAATGAATTTTTCAGGAATGACTCCTAGAGGATTCGAAACCAAGACCTGGATCCCTTAGATCAATGTATCTATGACCGAAATCCAAGAGGAGGCTCCAAAAAACTCACTCTAGGTGGGTTGAACAGATCTTCCACACCTAGTTGTCTTGAAAAAGTGCCCAATGAAGGGACTGCAACTATGTATGAATAAGGGATAGAGTAACATCATTATTTTTATGAGCCTGAATACATGAAGATGTAGGTAGCCAAAAAATTTATAATATAGTAGCAAGAGAGTACAATTCCTTGACGAAAGAGTCACTCAGGATTGGCAATACAAGTCTCAATAGATCATAGACATGAAATGTGAAATATACTGCTACACTCAGAATTCCCTAGGCTATGACTGCATAGTTTATAGGAGATACTGCAACATGTTGAATGATAATACAAATATATAACAATATATGGCTCAAGAAATGTGCAGGAGAAAGCTCTCAACACCATAAAACAATAATACAACAATCCTTAAAAGGATTGTCTGAAATATATACAAAATCGAAAAACTGCAGAAATGTCGGAGTTGCAGTAGCAGTGGCAACTCAAGAACTGGAACTAGATGGAGATAGTTGAAGATGATGCAAAATATGAGTATATATCCTCTAATGGATCTTCCAAGTGAAAATTTGATCATATAACTGAAGATCTTACCCTCCAATCAACATTGCAAACCCCCTCTGCAAATGTACTTTGAAAATAAAACAATCACTAAAGGATACTGCGCTGTAGGTGGAATAAAATGTGTTGGCCAAATTCCAAGATCTGAAATATGCTATGAATCCTCCCTTACTGATCTCCCAAAGGAAATAAGTCTCTCTCCTCTGAAGAGAAAGCCAAGAAATGGTGTTTTGGAACCTCCACTGCAACACCCTGCAACACAATGTTATAATTAAGCAGAAATAACGTTGTAGTTGAAGGAGGTGGCTTGGCCTTGAGCATGAATGTGGAGAAATAAAGTGAAATCTCTCAAGAGGCCTCTCAAGAATGAGAATGAATCCTAAAGAGGAATTCCTTATGCTAAACAACACTACAACTCTGCTAAACAACAGGAGACTGCGAATAGTTTAAGCAAACTAAGAAATCACTAATCATAAGCATGAGTTACAATGGATGCCTTTCCCTCCTTTTAAACAAATGCAAGCTCCCTCTCCATGGGTCCCACTCATTAGGGTTTCCTCCATCAAGGAAAATTCCCTCCTCTTTCACTGCGCTGCCCCACAAGATGATCTCCACCTCCTATCACTGCGCTATTTGACTTGGTCAAACTTGACCTTGTCTTTATGCAAATGTCCTCTTTCACACAGGAGGGTGTGAAATCCAACTCCACTACCGATCTTCTTTCATACGAAGAGGGATTTTATTCCTATTTCTGAATTATATGGGCCTCCTTACCCATTTATTCATTTCCTAAGTGAAAACAACAAAAATTAATATTCCATTTAGCTGCATGCTAAAAGTGGAATATTACAGTCCTCCACTCCCAAATGTTTCTTGTCCTCAAAAAACTGCATAAGATAAAATCCTCCAAGGATCAAGATGTTTTCTCATCAATATATCTCCAAGTTTTCCCTCCAACATATGCAAACTAGCTTTTGGTGAGCATCCCAAATAGCTATCATGTAAGAAATAAACATCTATGGAGGCAAAAATTGGCTGTCTATGAGCCTTTTTAAGGAATGATATTTGACATGAATTGGGATTTACCATCCACATATGAATCTCCATCTTCCAGCTACTTATGAACAAAAATCAGCCTCTGCTGGTCAGGAGGGATGCCCTCCTTATCCTGAATCTTAGCCTTCACATTATCAGTGGTGTCTAGTTTTTTTTATTTAATAAATTTTACAGACTTAAAAAAACAATCCTCATAAGATATAATAAATCCTTTGATAATCGTATCAATACCTCATATATATTTCTTAATTGCCTCATATATATTTCTTAATTTCATTGTGAAATACACTTCTCTTCAAAATAGATTTATGCTAACCAAAGATCTTATTATATATATTTTTATTTATTTTATTATTGTAATACATTTACTTCATATCTATTTAATATTAATTTGTTTATTTATATCATTTTAAATAATATATATTTATTTAATTAATATTAATCATCCATATATATTCAACCCTATATCTATATATGTTATATCATGTAATATTCATGATGCATTCCATTTAACTTATAAAATAAATAATTTATATGTTGTTAATTCATTTCTTAACCTAAGACATTGTTATATTTATAATGCATTCTATTTAATTTATTTAATTAATATTAATCATTCATATATATTCAACCCTCTATTTATATATGTTATATCATGTAATATTCATGATGCATTCCATTTAACCAATAAAATAAATAATTTATATGTTGTTAATTCATGTCTTAAGATAAGACATTGTTATCTTTTTAATGCATTCTATTTAATTAATCGTGATTTATATCGGAGGATAATTTTCAATTTTTATTAAATTGGTGATTAATATTTTATTGGACTGAAATGTTTTACGTTATTATTATATTTAATTAATAATTTTTTATTAAAAAGGGATTGTTTTCAAGTAAATGAAGCACTTAACAATGGGCTATCATGTGTGTTGCCAAGAGGATATTTAATAAGTGTCCATTTTTTACTAGTACATATCATTGAGTGATTGAAGGGCAGATTTTCAGTCCCCTGCAAGGTTGCCAGGTTCGAGCACGTGGTGTGGATGCTGCATAATTCTAATACAAAGGCAATATTCAGACGGATCCCAGCTTGGGGAAATTGTTCCACTTCTATCTTTGTCATTAATCCAAGTGAAAGCACCCTGAATTTATTTCTTTCATGGATTATCTATATTGTACAATCTCTTACATGTTATTGATAGGAATTTTATTGTTATTGTTCATTACTAGGGTTTTATGAGCGGCGGTAATTTTATCACTAAAATAACATCTATCTATTAAAGTAATTTATCAATACATGTTGTTCAAATGAAAAATTGGATACTATATTTTCGGTGGAAGATAATATGGGAATATTAGTTTATTTATCATTTTAATTTACTTTGATGCATCCAAAATCTGCCTATATGTAATTGTAAACAACTAATGCGGATGGAATTTTTTTAAGAACTAGCGCCCTTAGATTTTTTCTATTATAAACCCTCTGATACTCGCGACTTGTATTTGAGCAACCAATGATAATGGTATACTCAGTGCCATTGGTATCAGATTTACTCAAGGATGAATAATTCTCTCACATGACACAACTGATGATAACCAAGGTGTAAGACCTATATATATAAATATTCTTTTGTCACTATTTTTTTATATTGTTTGAAATGTGTTACTCTCTCAATGTGGAAGTCAAGTTGACTTATAATTCATTAAAATAAATAGGATGTAGGAAAAAAGAAAGGCTCAATTATAAAAATCAAGCATGGTTTTGTTAAGGTGCAATTATCTTATATAAATATATAAATTTTTGAATATATATAATTAATTGATATTTATTGATGTTAGTTGAAGTTAGTGTGCTTAATTTTATTTAATTCAAAATATGTAAAGAAATTTTAATATAATTATCAACTAAATTTAGGTTTTTGATAGATAATTTTAACATTAAATTATAAAATATATTACAATATTACATAAAATTATATTGAAAATATTTTATATTAAGAAGCTATGATTCAATCTATGTTAAAATATGAAGTCTATCTACTTACCTTAACACAAATTTAGTTTAAATCAATTATGATAAGTGAGATATTAAATTAAAAAACTACATGTTTTTACTTTTAAAAAACTCATTTAAATGTTTATAATCATATAATCATATGTTTTTTAGACATATTATTTACATATATCGAACATATAGTAAAATTTTCAGAAAATATTTATAATATTGAGTATTTTAGATATCTGAAAATATATGAAAATAAGTATTTAAGATGTAAATTAAATTCAAAAATACATATAAATAATATAGATTATTAATGAAACAATAAATTAATAAATAAGAAAAAAAAACACCTCAACAAATAAATATTTATTTTGTGATATATAGCAACTATTTTAGTTATAACGAAATTTTAAATTTTATTTATTTATTTACATATAACCATTATTTTAGTTATAACTAATTTTTAAATTTAAGAAAAATATTTTTTAAAGTTTTTAAGAAATAAACTTCCATTTTATTAACAATTATATATTAGCTCATCTTCAATGAAAAATATAACAACTTTAACAAAAAAAAATACAATTACTAAACCATTTTCATTCTATTAGTCTTTATCTATGAAGGTGCAGTATGATTCAGTGCTGACATTTCATCCATTACCACACAATTCTGGCATAATGCTATAGTTCGTTATAGTTCTCAGCACAGTTGAACTTTTCGGCATAATGCTATAGTTCCTCTTTTATTCTCAGCACAATTGAACTTTCTTGAAGACAAATATATAATAGGAATAACAGAGTCACCATGAAACCAAAGATCAAGAGACAACACACAGCGAAATTTGCATTTGAAGACATGTTAAAAATATTGCAACCATGACCAAAAATCAAGGCATCAGAAACAATAAATGAAACCTAACATAGTAAAAAATCTCCAAGTTCATAGCTTTACAAGAAATCAAGAAAACTTTTTTATGCTAACTTACAAACCGGAACGACTCTCAAAAATTGAAAAATAAATGTAGTTCTACAAAAACCATAAAATACCTAAATTATCAAAACTTTATATAATTTATAGGATTACAATACTCTGGAATAAGACAGTGTAGATATTGATTTTTCCAATAACAGTCATGGGTATGTCATGAGAAAAACAACATGAGAAAAACAACACGGTTACCCTAATAATGCTCAGCCATAATGTTTCAAATTTGTCAAAATTTAACGAGAAGCAACAAATATTCTTCCCAAACACACAGCAATCCAATATTATAAAGAAATTAAGAAGGCTAAGTTGCCATATTCACAATGAGATAGAAAAACCAAGCGCGCCTATGAAGATCACGGGAAGGGTGGGTTGTATTTATAGGAACCAAAGTTGTATTTATAGGATTCGTGAATTCAAATCGTAGGAACCAAGTTCATCTTTGTAGCCCCAAAACGTAGAACCACACACAGATGGAGCCACACAAGTGGATTGGCATGCTGCAACCTTCTTCATTGCCTGAATCGTATCTTGGCATCCTGGGTGATGAGGCTGTAGTGCCAGGGTTTTGACATCCGCTTCGTCCAGCTCCCTCGGGTCTAAATCGAAGGAGAGGCACAGAACATGAAGGTAGAAACTCTGGTATCAAATATTTTGGAGAAATCAAAGGATTCTTAGAAATTTCTTTCAATTTCATGGCCACACTTCACTTGTTTAACGATTTTCTTATTTTAACTAATTAATAACCATATTTAATCGTAACGTCCATAGTGTTTCAATAGTCCAACATCCAAATCAACGTTACACAATAGTACATGTGGAATTTGAGGAAATTTGTTTTCAAATAAGAACGCTTTACAGCGTAAATATTTCTAAATTCATATTAGGTTCACAATTTTGGAATTTGGAGGGTAATATTAGCTGATCCTGGTGACTTTTGATGTCAAGGCCACCTAGTATTTATGGAGGTCTATGTAAAATGGCTTCACTTCTATTATTTTTTTAACTTAAAAAAAATCATATAATAGAGATTATCTCATATTTTAAATAACATTATGTCCACTTTTAATCCATTGGTCACTTACATGTCTATTTCCACTTTTGTGCTGCATATGTTAGGTGTTTTTATTAGGGTAGTACCTTTTAAGCTAGTGGGAGATCCCAATTAAGAGAGTGGAGGTTCAAAATTTGTACACCCATTTTGGGCAATCAAATAAAAATTCATTAAAAATTCACAATATTATCATACAATGTTGTGACACAATTTTTCATATAGTAAGCTTTATAAAATCATTCCTACCACAATTGGACGTACCTTGTTTTAGTAATAAGATAATTATAACAAATATATATCATACATAATCCTTAATATCTATGGTCCATAATCTATTAAATTTAGGTCTTATTATTTTAATTTCCGTTTCTATCCATAATCGATATAACCTTAGACTTATTATTTTAATAGGCTTTGTATTAAATTTAATGACCATATTAGTTTTTTTTTATAATATTTAAACTAAAAATTTCATATATATTATTTAAAACAAATATATTTTAATTAAAACTAAATGATAAAATTGTAATATTATGAAATCTAATATGTTTAAGTACAATGTAATGCTATTTTACTTTTCAATACCTTTATTGTGTGTCCCTATCAACATATGCAACAACTCTTACCACTATCTTTTAATAGAAATATTATAATTTTAATATAAATATTATAATTATAATAATTCTTTTATATTCTAAAAATAGCCCTAAGCAAGCTCACATTATTGAGATGGAAAATTTTATGCTTTGTTCCGTGACTTCATAATAACTACATGCCTTATCCCATCACCATAATTGATGTTGATGACCATGTAAGTGGATAGAATGTAGTTATGAAAATAATATTAGAAAGTGGATTGTTATATTCCTTTTAACAATGAACAAAAAATCCAAACAGGTAGAAATGATGTGATGCTATCCCTTCAAACGGCTAGAAATCAAACGGCTATGGAGGACATGGCACGGCCACTCACAAATTAGCCGTTGATTAAAAAGGCTGCGAGGCGGAGTTATATGATAAGGATTTTGATTATGATGTTCACAAGTTAAATTACTTTTGATTCTCCTCTGCAAAGCTGGACACAGAAATAATGTTTTTTTTAAACGACTTGGTGAAGGGGACCGTGCGAATGGATCCTCCCCTACTTGGTGAAGGAAAGCCTGCAAATGTTTCGTGTCACACTGTGACTACATCTCGGCAAAGGCCAACGTGGAGTTCTACAGTGTGGGGATGGGGAGTTCTTAGGAGAGAAGTTGGGGAGTTTCGACCACATCGCTTCCTAGACTAGGAGAAGGACGTTGACATTACGAGAATGAATAGAATTAAGATGATGCCCTTCAGTGCTGGGAGGAGGATCTAGCCATTGGCACTCACCACATCAATCTAATCATTTTATGCATGCGTGCAATATGGAGGAGTAGTATGCTTTCACTGTTGTCACAAAGAATCCACCAGAAGTCCCCATGTTCCATTACTCCTGTGGAATGTAGCGCGGGGATTTGTGGAGGCAAAGTATCGACTGTATATACCTTTCCTAAGTGAGGCCGACATCGAGCTGCTTCCACCGGTGCAAATGTATTTACGAGGTTCTCTCTGGCTCTCTGATTCGATTCGTTTTCTAGTAGGTGCCATTTTTTGATTTCTCGGAGGTGTGAAATATTCATTTATATTGCATATTTTTATGATCAATTTCTAAGAAATATGGTAGCAGACAAACATGATCTCTATTCTTGTTTCAATTAATGTATAGTTTTATCAGATAAATTTTCGGATTAATCATATTATTAAAAGATTTGATTGATAGGGTTTGCACCTTCTTTTAATCAGAATAAGGTTTGTGCCTTCTTTTAATTGCTTTATTTTAAGCCAATGTCTATCCAATTCCATACGCAGGGTATCCCACGACAAGATAAGATTACAACAAACTAGATCATTGGAAGGAAATAAGGCCCTAAAAAAACCTAGTTCCCGCCAGACAAGAAAGGTAAGTTTCTGCCTCTTCATTTTGTATTTCTTGAAGTAAAACCTTTTCTTCATTTTCAAGTGGTTTTATAATTTTTGGATTAATACGGTGTTAGTAATAGCACCTATTTTTTCTATTAGAACTCTATTTTCGGTGTCTAAACCAAACCCATTTTATTCATCTTAGTTTTATTATTCCATTTTCTTTATGGTTTCCTGGGCTCGCCATAGTTTCTTTTTAATTCATTTCAGCCAGTTGTAATCTCTTTGTCTCAAATTTCTTGGTTATAATTTAGATATTTCTTTGTTAGATCTATCAAATCAAATCTCTTATAGATGTGTGGGATATGGATGTGTGTAGTATGGAGGAGCAGTATGCTTTCACTGTTGTCACGAAGAATCCACCAGAAAGAATCAGGACGAATGGAGAGCGGCGCTCGAAGTCCCCATGTTCCATTACTCCTGTGGAATGCAGGCGGTGATGTTTGCATTGGGAATTTGCGGAGGCAAAGTATCGACGGTATATGCCTTTCATACGTGACATCGACATCGAGCTGCGCTGCTTCCACCGATGAAAATCTATTTATGAGGTTCTCTCTGGCTCTCTGATTTGATTATTTTTCTCTGTTTCGATTCGTTTTCTAGTAGGGTGCCATTTTTGGATTTCTTCCAAGTGCGAAATATTCATTTATATTGATATTTTTATGATCAATTTCTAAGAATTCTGGTAGCACACAAACATGATCTCTATTCTTTTTTTTCCATTGATGTATAGTTTTATGAGATTAATTGTAGGATTAACCATATTATTAAAATACTTGATTGATAGGGTTTGGGCCTTCTTTTAATTGCTTACTCTATGAGATTAGATGATTTAGATGAGATTATTGGATTTCTTAAAATGATTTTCAATTATGTTTTTATGATTTACAAATATGTTTTTCATTTATGTCTTATAATTTATGTTAGATTTTATTTTCACATTATTACTTTGGTTAAATTCAATGTATTTTAAACTGTATTTTCATACATTTAAATTATTTTAAAGATTTTTTCTTATATTTAAACTTTTATTAATAGCTTTTCATTAATTTATTTTTTGAATGATTTCTTCATTAATATTCTAATATAGAGTAAAGTACCATAAGCTTGAGTAGCCTAGCCTAAGCTACTAAAGGATAGACTAAGTTAAGCTAGAGTAGGCTAGGTTAGGCTAGAATAGGCAAGAGTAGCTTAGGATAGGCTAGACTAGACTCGGATATCCTAGGTTAGAGTAGGTTAGGCTAGTATATGCTAGGGTAGGCTAGAGTAGGCTAGTTTAGACTAGGGTAGGTTAAGCTAGGCTAGGGAAGGCTATGTTAAGATATGATAGGCTAGGCGAGGCTAGGTTAGGCTACTATAACGTAGGATAGACTAGGTTAGGCTAGGTTAGGTCAAGATAGGGTAGGTTAGGGTATCTTAGGATAGGCTATGATAGGCTAGGCTAGGATAGGTTATACTATGTTAAGCTAGGCTAGGTAAGAGTACACTATGTTAGGCTAGGGTATGTTAGGCTAGGCTAGGTTAGCCTAGGTTAGGTTAGGTTAGGTTAGGCTAGGGTAGGCTATGTTAGCTTAGGTTAGGCTAGGCTATGTTAGGTTAGGTTAGGTTAGGTTAGGTTAGGTTAGGATAGGCAAGGATAAGATAGGCTAGAATAGGGTAGGGTAGGCTAGGGTAGGGTAGGATAGATTAGGCTAGTCTAGGCTGGGCCACGATAAGATAGGCTAGGTTAGGCTAGGTTAGGATAAGATAGGTTAGGCTAGGCTAGGCTAAGCTAGGCTAGGCTAGGCTAGGCTAGGCTAGGTTGGGTTAGGCTAGGCTAGGCTAGGCTAGGCTAGGTTAGGTTAGGTTAGGCTAGGCTAGGCTAGGTTAGGTTAGGCTAGGTTAGGTTAGGATATGATAGGATAAGATAGGATAGATTAGGCTAGGTTAGGTTAGGCTAGGATAAGATAGGCTAGGTTAGGTTAGGATGAGATTGATTAGGCTAGGATAGTTTAGGCTAAGATAAGTTAGGCTAGGTTAGGCTAGGCTTGGCTAGGCTAGTCTAGGCTAGGCTAGGTAGGTTAGTTTAGGTTAGGTTAGGCTACATTAGGCTAGGCAAGGCTAGCTTAGGCTAGACTAGGTTAGGCTAAGCTAGGCTAGGCTATCCTAGGCT
Source organism: Pinus albicaulis (assembly GCA_034641835.2). NCBI lineage: Eukaryota > Viridiplantae > Streptophyta > Pinopsida > Pinales > Pinaceae > Pinus > Pinus albicaulis. The sequence goes on from JAXQQM020071068.1 coordinate 141,252, forward strand.
AGGCTAGGATAGGATGGTCTAGGATGGGCTACGCTAGGGTGGGTACGCTAGGCTCGGTTAGGTTGGGCTAGGCTAGGCTAGGTAATGTTAGGCTAGGCTAGGATAGGTTAGGTTAGGTTGGGCAATGTTGGGTGAGGCTAGGCTAGGTTAGGCTAGGTTAGATTAGGTTAAGCTAGGTTAGGCTAGGCTATGTTAGGCTAGGGTAGTGTATGGGTAGGGTTGGGTAGGGTAGGTTACAGTAGGTTATGTTAGGTTAGGCTAGGTTAGGCTAGGCAATGCTGGGCTAGGCTAGGCTAGGCGAGGTTAGGCTAAGCTAGGCTAGGCTAGGCTAGGCGAGGTTAGGCTAAGCTAGGCTAGGCGAGGCTAGGCAAAGCTAGGTTAGCCAAGGTTACGCTAGGCTAGGCAAGGCTAGGCTAGGCTAGTCTAGGCAAGGCTAGGTTAGTCGAGGCTAGGCTAGGCTAGGCGAGGTTAGGCTAGGCTAGGCTAGGCTAGGTTAGTCTAGGTTAGGTTAGGATATGTTAGGTTAGGTTAGGCTACGTTCGGCTAGGCTAGGTTAAGCTAGGTTAGGCTGGGTTAGGCTACATTAGTTTAGGTAAGGCTAGGTTAGGTTAGGTTAGGTTAGGTTAGGCTAGGCTATGTTAGGATAGGTTGCGGGCGAGGCTAGGCTAGGCTAGTGTAAGATAGTGTAGGCTATTTTAGGATAGGTTACGCTAGGCAAGGCTAGGCTAGGCTAGTGTAAGATAGTGTAGGCTATGTTAGGATAGGTTAGGTTAGGATATTTTAGGCTAGGTTAGGCTAGTTTATGCTAATTTATGCTAAGCTACGTTAAGCTAGGATAGATAGGCATGGCTAGGTTAGGGTACGCTCGGCTAGGTTAGGCTTGGTTAGGTTAGGTTAGGCTAGGTTAGGGTAGGCTATGCATGGTTGGTCATGGTTAGGCTAGGTTACACTATATTATGATAGTCTTGGATAGGTTAGGCTAGGCTAGGCTAGGCTAGGAGATGCTAGGTTAGGTCAGGCTAGGCTAGGCTAGGGTAGGAGAAGTTAGGTTAGGTTAGGCTAGGCTAGGTTTGGCTAAGTTAAGCAAGGCTAGGTTAACTTAGGCTAGTGTAGGTTAGGTTAGGCTAGGATAAGGAAGGTTAGGTTAGGCAGGGTTAGGCTAGGTTAGGCTAGGCTAGGTTAGGTTAGGTTAGGTTAGGTTTTCCTTAGGTTAGGTTATCTTAGGCTATGTTAGGCAAAGCTAGGTTAAGCAAGCTTAGGATATGTTTGGCAAGGCTAGGTTAGGCTTGGCCAGGCTAGGTTAGGCCAAGCTAGGCTAGAGTAGGCTAGGTTAGGTTATGTTAGCCATGGCTAGGTTAATCTAGGCTAGGCTACGATAGGTTAGGCTAGGTTAGGTTTTGCTAGGTTAGGGTAGGTTAGGCATGGCTAGGCATGGCTAGGTTAGGCTAGGATAGGCTAGGTTATGCTCGGCTTGGTTAGGGTAAGGTAGGGTAGGGTAGGCATGGCTTGGTTAGGCTAGGCAAGGGTAGGTTATCGGTTAGGCTAGGTTGGGGTAGGTTAAGTTAGGATATGCTAGATTAGGATAGGTTATGTTACGGTAGGTTAGGCTAGGTTAGGTTAAAATGAGTTATGTTAATTTCTATGAGTTATGTTAAAATGGCTGACTTATATGAGGAATTTGCATGGAATTAAATAGAGTAAATTATTATGGCTATAATTGCATATTCCCGTGTTTATAATGATTATATTCCTGTGTTATATTTTCTAAGTTATATTTTGAGTTTGAGAGAATTCTAACTTAGGCTTTGGAAAGAGAATCTAAATAACTAGATCCTTAGAGTATCTAATATAAAAAGGAGTAAGGTTAACCCTCAATATTAAACACATACATAGAAAGTACAAATTAAAACTAAAATAAATAAGGTAAAACTTGCACTTAAGAGTGAGTTGGAAAAAATTAAGTGGAACTATTGAGAGTTCTTATAAATGAATATGGGCAATGATTTTAGATAAGGAAACATGGAATATATTTAATATTCTTGTATACCATTTATATTAAGGTTTTTTGTGAGTATGGTTAAATATCTTGATTAGGAGTGGAAAAAGTATACTAAATTTGTTATACTACAAAATCCTTATCTTAGTAAATTATACTAGAGTAGATACTTTAAATTAGTTTTAATAGAATAAATAGTAGGTTAAAGTATGTATACATAATCATAATTCGCATATATATGCATGAATTTGTATAGAAACACTTAAATATTAAATTTCATGAGGAATCCCTATCAGAGGTAAAGGGACTAGTACAAAGGAGTAGAGACCATGAAGCAACCATGGAAAGCTTTGTATTTAAACAGTATAAGAAATGTCATATTAAGATGTGTATTTGAAATTTCAGAAAATTATTTTCTTACTGCAATTAATTTAAATTACATAGGTAAATTATGTGGATTATAATGAAAAAAAAAAAAACTAACAAATACTCACAATGAGGGAATATAACTTTAGGATAGGAAAAATACTCTTAGAAAAGTTAACGCCTAGCCAATACAAATTTAAGATGACACATGCCTTTACCTTCTATTAAATATTGAACAATAGATTTATATTTTGTAGAAAATAAATTGAAAGAAAAGAACCCATGTTGGGTGTAGCCTTCCTATTTTTTTTAAAGATAAATTGTTGGTCAATTACATATAATGAATACAAGTACATATGAAAAATATAATAAGAATAACATTGAAAATTATATAAAATAGTGGTAGAGCATAATTACATACTAGCCATAGCCATAGAAAGATAACAATAAACTATGCGTTTACTATTCACACATTACAGAGGAAAACAAGTATACAATTAGGTTCTTAGAAAATAAAAATGTTGAAATGGTATATCAACCCAACAATTAAAAGAAACATATATACAATCACAAGGTCTATAAGGACTTGAAAAATTATAAGATCTCGACCATATATACCTAATACATAGGTTAACCAACGTATTTCCTAAAATCGTTTGAAGGAAGAATAATATTTTGTTCAAAATAAAATGACCCATAATATAAAGGCATTTTTCCTTTCTCGGGAAATCATAGACCAATACGTCTCAAACATATAGATGAAAAGTACTTAATTAAGGATATACGAATGAACTGTAAGGAAGATAAAGGAACTAACTTAGTCTTGATTGTCGAAAAGAGTCACGAGATAGCAAAAGTATAGTACAAATGCACTCGATGGAATCAATACCTATATGAGAGTAAAAAACATGGAATTTAAACAACTGTAAAAGAACTTGATTGTATTTATCAGAACAAATGATGATTTAATTTAATAGAGAATGAACCCAAAGTATATATTCTCAAGATTGAATGTGGTGCATCCATTTCTATTACCTTGTAAAGTTCAACAACAAATAAATGTTAGCATAATATCTTAAAGAAATAGGGTAAGTGAAGAAAGAGGGTAATTATTTTTCAGGAGTGAAGAATTCTATATCAAATTAATGAATGGTGCAACAAAATTTTAAGTAATAATACTTTAAATAACCATTTTAAAAGAGAGAATAAAAATAATGGAAGAATTAGGGTTTAATAATTAAAAACCATGAAGAGAGAGTAACTATTTTCTGCCAAGAATATGAGAATTAGGTGATCTACATTGACAATTAAGAAAATATTTCAAGCCTCAAAAGGCATGGTCATTACTAGAATAAAAAATAAAATCAATAAATAACATTTAGGGTTTCAAGGATAAAAACCCTAGGTAGAAATGCGAAATCAACCTTGTAGTGACAATTGGTTGAATGCAAAGTTAAAGCCAAAATAGAAATTACCAAGGATACCATGGAGGAGTAAACAAGCAACTAGTAAGTCAAAGTGAGGTTGAATTCATAGAGAATTAAGGGAAACAAGTATTGATAGAGGAAATTCACCTTGAATCGCTGTATAAGAAGAAAATAATTCGGTAGTGGATCACATTAAGGAATACTTGAGATTGCTCTAATTAAAAACCCCTTCATTTCTACATTTTCTAATGGATAAAAATACACGAGTCAGAAAACGAAATATGAGAATGAGGTGAGTTGAAGTAACAAGAACAAGAAAAATGGAATTCAAGTGAAGAATGTTAGCTCTATGACAAATAGATTCACAAGCATTCCCTTCTCATGTAAATATGTAAAATAATGGAGAAAGTGAGAATAATAGCTCTGGAATAGGTATAAAATAATAAATATAATATTCAAAATATTTATAAAATAATAAAATAATAAACATTGTACTCAAAATTTTACAAATGAACCTATGAAATAATTAGGTATCTTCGTCTTTAAAACAAATTGAAGGGTTGCAAAATACTTAATTCAATTCTATTTTAGGTATCTTCGTCTTTGAAATTGGGTCAAATGGGAGAAGAAAATACCTAGAATTCCATTAGTACGTCCAAATAATTCCATTTTATTTATAAATTATTTTTTAGGAGTCTCTTAATAACCATAACATCAAAGCATAAGTATTGGTATTGGATGATTAACTTTATAGTTTTTTTTTTATGTTTTTTCAATTATGGTTTGAGGATTTTGATTTTATAAATTATATAATATTTATAGATTAATAAAATAATAAACATTATGGTGGAAATTTTACAAAGCAATGTATGAAATAATTAGGTAATGTTTTCTGTCAAATAAATTGAGCACCTAATTGTATTGGAAATTGGGTCAAATATGAAATAATTAGCTATCTTTTCTATAAAACAAATTGAATTGGAAATTGGATTTTATTAGAAAAGAAAATACTCAAATTGAAAAATTCCACTAGTATGTCTAAATAATTCCATTTTATTGATAAATTATTTTATTCTTATGTAGAAATAATTCATTTTTTTTTAAATAATTTTTTTTAGGAGCCTTCTAATAACCATAAAGTAAAATCACAAGTATTGGTTGATTAGCTTTATAATTTTGTGAGTTTTTGTTTTTTCAATTAAAAATATTAGTTGACTTAACATGTGGTCCTCAAAATCAGTTCTGGATGACCTTTTCTAGTAAAAAAAAAAATATTTTCTAATGATTTAGATGAGATTATTTGATTTCTTAAAATAATTTTCAATTATCTTTTTTATGATTTACAATTATGTTTTTCATTTAAAAATAATTTTTCATTTATATCTTATAACTTGTGTTAGATTTTGTTTTTACATTATTATTTTCTTTAAATTCATTGTATTTTAAATTGTATTTTCATACATTCAAATTAGTTTAAATAATTTTTATTATATTTACAATTTTATTAATAGCTTTTAATTTATTTTGTTATATGAAAAAATTAGATAATTAAATGAAATAATTTTTACGAAAATAAAATTATAGAAATTTGAGTACTAGAATAAGTTAACTACTATATTCAAAGAACACCCATAAACATAACCTCTGTAGAAATACTTTGTTAGTAAATTGATATTGATATCTTAACAAATTGACTAGTGAGCCTAGTTTCAACCATCGGTATTAGTATGAGCTAAGTTAATTCACTATGAGTTAATCAACTGAATTTATCATGGACTTGTAATATAAATACCATACACATATATACTATAAAAAGCCATATAACTATCACAATATGCATCCATATACAAATAAATTTCCCTTCTAGTAACCAAGAACACACAGTTATAGGATCTCTTATGAACCCATGAAAACAAGATAGCTCATAAAGAATATAAAAAAAAGTCCATAGTGAAAAATTTAAATAGAAGGAAGAAAAAATATCAAACGAAAGGGAATAAACTATCCAATGAATAAAAATAAGCCATAATTACACAACCATTAAACAAAAAATAAAAGAACAAAGCACAATTGGGTTATTCATATTTTCCACCAGATCGGAAACTTGAAAAAATCAAGTGTTGGAAGGTGAAACTTGAGGAGAAGTACTAAAATAATCGACTTGAAAAACTCTATGTCAAGTCAGTTGAAGATGGGTCCAAAACCTCCATAGTCTGAGACAGGGTTTGAGGGTAGCGTGTGTACCTGCAAAGTAGATCTCACAATCAACAAACGAGAATGATGTTGGAGAAAAAAAAATAATATGCAGTAGCAAATAATTAGCCAGGGAATTCCCATTTATATTACCCAAGTATATGTCAATGGAGCTTGCGTTCTTCACCATGATGCTGAAAATGGAATATAAGCTAGCTCTGAGGTAGGAAAACCCTATCGAAAAGAATATGTAATGAAAAACAACCATACACGCATACATGCAGTAGGAAGAGCCATTAAATTACCTAAGAAAGCAAAGAAAAACAAAGGATTGATGCCTTTGTGCGGTGATTGGGTCTTATGGCTATAGAGACACCCTGCAAGGCCGAATAAAATTGTTATGAGGAAAGAATTGAACTTTACGGAATTTTCCTTTGGCATATATAAAACCCTGGTGCTTGTAAGAGTAAATATTGTTCTAATGGAAATTTAAAGCAGAATAGGCATAAAAATTCAATTAGTAACTCACTAGTACATACGAAGAGGGAAGAAGTGAATTCGTCACCTTATGTAGCCATGGTTCTTGGAGATGAACCAATGAACCCAAAAAGACACATCGAACTGTTAATCTATACATTAGAAACTGAGTATTGATGACCATAATTTCACATATTTAGGAGGATATGGAAAACCAAGGAACCGAATTTCAAAGTGATAATAACCACTCTTAGAAAATTTAAATTTACAAAATGACCAAGTATATAACCCTTACTGTGGAAAATGAAAAAAACATGAAATAGTCTATTGAACCATAATACCTGGGCTCCATAAATAGTGCACTATTTTTGGGCTGTAAAAATATCGTTGGTAGATTTGTGGCTATTACTAGTTTCCAATCACAGGAGAGAAAAATGTCGATTAGTTCACAGGAAATGTCTATACAAGCTTAAGGTTTGGGTGGAAAGATAAGAACCATTACATGGGGACAACAAATCTACACCCTTCACATAGTCATACCATACCTTGTGCTCATCATGTGTTAGCATTCGCTCATTAGATGGGATAGTGTTGGCTGCATGGACGCATTAGGGGTAATGTACTTGTCATGTGGCGAGTTACCATACATAATTTATGTGATATGACCTAATGGTATAGGAATTAATAAATGACCATATTACTTGGGGAAATAAGTAAGAAATGGGGGTTGGATAGTTAGGTTTAAATGTTATAAGATTCATCTAGGGAGATGATTCTTCCATATAGTAATTCTGAAAATGATCGAATTATAATCATAGGGGAAATTAAACATGCATGAAACATTAGGTAATAAGTGCATAGATATACTTCGGATGCGGATGATGGCTCGGAGTGATGGGACTTCCGCCCCTTGGTAGATCCCGAGGGCGTTCGCTTGCTGCGGCCATATGGCCCCCTCCAGTGCCATTACTCACACATTAACTTCACCAACCTGTTTTGCTTTAACACCGTTCACCGCGCCTGTCATTTACCTCGCCTTGCTGGTTCATTTGGCTATGGATTTCATTCTTGAGAATTCGTCTGCTCATTGTGTTTTTTGTAGTCATCCTTCTCCCGTCTGTGGTAGTTTCCCCCATGCTTGCACTCTTCCAAGTGAACGCACCCAAACAGGTCGACGTTGCTCCATCCTGGGATGCTTAAAAACTCTTCTAGGTTTCCACTTCACCGAGACCAGCTACTGTCATCTCAATTTCTATTTGCCTTCTCACGCAACTGATTTTCGGAGATCTTCATTGCATCCTGACTACTCCTTCTACCCCAAGCACTCCTAGCTTCATGCGGCTTCGATGCCTCGTCTCAGGTAGAGAACGTGTTGCAGGCACAAAATGAGCAGAGGGCGCTCTTCCCGCCCTCGGCCATCCATTAGCTTGCCCTCGGCATCTTCTGAGGAGGACATAGATTGGAGTTTGCATTTGGATTTTGGGCATCGGAGAGGCATCTCCTACCCTCTTGGAAGCACTCACTCTGTTCCGCCTTCACAGTCTCCTCCGCCTGTCTCTCAGCCTGCCTCCCCTGCTTCTAATTTGCCCACCAACTCAGCCCTTTGCCAGTCTTCACAAAGGGCGGAATTCCGCTTCAATTGCTCCTCAAACATGCCTGTTCTCACTGCTTTCATCACTGTTACTATTTGCGAAGAATCCCCTATCCCAGCTTCAGCTTCAATGCCCCGCCCTGCCCCTATTCCGTCTAACCCTTAGCCCTCACATGCAAATATTGACATTCCAGCCCATGTTGAGCCAGTCAGCATTGGTCATTCCATTCTTGGAATGGAAAATTTGGAGGTGGACTTCTTCAGCAAGAGTGGCGCGCCAGAGAAGGACAACGATGATGGAGAAGCTGAGTTTGGTTGCAGGATCATGGAAGAACTCCCCTACTCCTGAACGGTGACTTTGATCCCCCTCAGCTTGCTTTGGTACAAATTTTTGACCTCATGGAAGAATTTTTTGGTTTTTTGAGTTTATATTCAGCCGTAAAAGCTATAGGCTATTCCAGTTTACTGTCTCTTGTTGTATCACAGTACTTTTACTATTTTACCGGTTTCCCTTCTAAGGGCGGTGGAATTTATTTTAAAAGAACTGGTTTCCCACTCTGGGCAGTTTAGTTGCTAAGGTTAAGCTTGGACATCAAGCCCAGTTCTCAGGCTCACACAACTAAAACTAGCGCATTTTTTTACTATTATGTTTTATAAATAGATTTAGTTTTACCGAGAAAAAAAAAATAAGTGCATAGATATAATTCATCAAGATCAACTATTTACCAAATACAATAAGAAAATATAGGAATTATATGCCATGCAATAACATATACAAATGATTAGTAAGGAAGTTAAAAAAACAAAATAATGTGTGATATATGAAGAGCAGATGTGACATTTTAATTTATATGGTAAAATGGATGTTAATTTATAACTACTATCTATATGTTATATATTTTAATGGGATATTTTAATTAGAAACATAATAACAATAAAAAAAAAAACTGAAATTAAAAAATATTTACATCTAGCTTCTAGCATGTAAGATGCAATGTATACACATCTACTCAATATTGGGTTGTACAGGGCCTCTCTGTGTAAAGATTATAAAAGCTATGATTAAATATAGTTTTTGTTTTCAAATTTAATTATTTAATGGATTATTACTAGTATCCATGTCTATGTGTGAAAAACTCTAATATTTTTAAATTGATTCTCCTAATCTTATTATTGGGCTTATATAAGTCAAATTTTGATAAATATTTAATAGGTGTTTAACTAATGTATAGGAATTGACCACTACAACTTTATGTTCCACTCTTTCACATCATAAAGTTCATATGAACCTTGTATATCCCATTTTTTTATATAAAAATGCATTATTCTCACACACTATATATTCTTTCAGTCAAACATAAGCTTAAACACACACAAAGGTCTTCCATAATAGTTTGACCACAATCTAGTTCTTTGTTTCACTTTAAATTCCATAGTATCCACATAAAAAAATATTCATTTCTATTCATGACTGATTTTGATTTCTTTTATTATGTTTACAAGCTTGTTATGTTCTTGCATAAAACTAAACTCACTCATGGATAGCAAGTAGTTGTCAACTAAGTCACCTAATTCATGTTAGTGTTCAAGTTTGAGAATATATGTGTGTGTGTGTGTGTATGTGTGAGATAAAATTATGTATTCTCCCTAAACATATGATAAAAATATCACTTGTAGTCTAGATCATCTAATTTTAATAATAATTTGGTAGGATTTTAAAAACTTCAAAACATAATAAAAATAATAAGTTATTATAAAATTATGTTTTTTTTAATTATTATTCTTATTTATAAAAAAAATTATTATTTAAATTTTTTAATAATAATAAAAGAATTAATTAATTTGATTTATATAATGTAAACCAGACTTAATTTAGACCAAAAATATTTAAAAATTAATATTTATGTTTATACAAAAATTAATTCATATTGAAATTATTAAATTAAATTGTATCTATACGTTGTACATATTTTAGTGTTATGGAACCAATCAAGGAGTGATGGTGATGTCACTAAAATAACATTGTCGAGGTCATTACAATGAGTGAGTATGGAGTTGCTCAATAAAAATTCCTTAAAAATTCACAATATTATCATACAAAGTTGTGACACAATTTTTCATATAGTAAGCTTTATAAAACCATTCCTAACACAATTGGAGGTACTTTGTTTTAGTAATAAGATAGTTATAACAAATACATATCATACATAATCCTTAATATCTATGGTCCATAATCTATTAAACTTAGGTCTTATTATTTTAATTTTCTTTTCTATCTATAATCAATATAACCTTAAACTTATTATTTTAATCCACTTTGTATTAAATTTAATGACCATATTAGTTTGTTTTTATAATATGTAAACTAAAAAGTTCATATATTATTTAAAACAAATATATTTTAATTAGAACGAAATAATAAAATTGCAATATTATTAAATCTATTATGCTTAAGTACAATGTAATGCTATTTTACATTTCAATAACTTTATTCTTGTGTCCCTATCAACATATGCAACAACTCTTACCATTATCTTTTAAAAGAAATATTAAAATTTTAATATAAATATTATAATTTTTTAATAATTCTTTTATATTCTAAAAATAACCCCAAGCAAGCTCACATTATTGAGATGGAAAATTTTATGGTTTGTTCGGTGACTTCATAATAACTACCTGCCTTATCCCATCACCATAATTGATGTTGATGACCATGTAAGTGGATAGAATGTAGTTATGAAAACAATATTAGAAAGTGGATTGTTATATTCCTTTTAACAATGAACAAAAAATCCAAACAGGTAGAAATGATGTGCTCCTATCCCTTCAAACGGTTAGAAACCAAACGGCTAGGGAGGACGTGGCACAGCCACTCACAGATTAGCTGTTGATTAAAAAAGCTGCGAGGCAGAGTTATATAATGAGGATTTTGATTATGATGTTCACAAGTTAAATTACTTTTGATTCTCCTCTGCAAAGCTGGACACAAAAATAACGTTTTTTTCAAACGACTTGGTGAAGGAGACCGTGCGAATGCATCCTCCCCTACTTGGTGAAGGAGAGCCTGCAAATGTTTCGTGTCACACTGTGACTACATCCCCGCGAAGGCCAACGTGGAGTTCTACAGTGTGGGGTTGGGGAGTTTCGACCCCAGCGCTTCCTGGACTGATGAGAAGGACGTTGACATTACGAGAGTGAATAGAATTAAGATGATGCCCTTCGTTGCTGGGAGGAGGATCTGGCCATTGGCACTCACCACATCAATCTAATCATCTTATAGATGCATGCAATATGGAGTAGTATGCTTTGACTGTTGTCACAAATAATCCACCAAAAGTCCCCATGTTCCATTAATCCTGTGGAATGCAGAGCGGGGATTTGTGGAGGCAAAGTATCGATTGTATATACCTTTCTTAAGTGAGGCCGACATCGAGTTGCTTCCACTAGTGTAAATCTATTTATGAGGTTCTCTCTGGCTCTTTGATTCGATTCGTTTTCTAGTAGGTGCCATTTTTGGATTTCTGGGAGGTGTGAAATATTCATTTATATTGCATATTTTTATGATCAATTTCTAAGAAATATGTTAGCACACAAACATGATCTCTATTCTTGTTTCCATTAATATATAGTTTTATGAGATTAATTTTCGGATTAATCATATTATTAAAAGATTTGATTGATAGGGTTTGCACCTTCTTTTAATCAGGATAAGGTTTGAACCTACTTTTAATTGCTTTCTTTTAAGCTGATGTCTGTCCAATTCAATATGCAGGGTCTTCCACGACAAGATAAGATTACAACAAATTGGATCATTGGATGTAAATAAGGCCCTAAAGAAACCTAGTTCCGGCTAGACAAGAAAGGTAAGTTTCTGTCTCTTCATTTTGTATTTCTTGAAGTAAACCCTTTTCAATGAATTATATGTAGTCTTTTCTTCATTTTCAAGTGGTTTTATAATTTTTGGATTAATACGGTGTTAGTAATAGCACCTATTTTTTTTTTATTACAACTCTATTTTCGGTGTCTAAACCCAATCTATTCATCTCAGTTTTATTAGTAAAACCCAGTTTATTCATCTCAGTTCTATTATTCCATTTTCTTTATGGTTTCCTGGGCTCGCCATAGTTTCTTTTAATTCATTTCAGCCAGTTGTAATCTCTTTGTCTCAAATTTCTTGGTTATAATTTAGATATTTCTTTGTTAGATCTATCAAATATCAAATCAAATCTCTTATGGATGTGTGGGATATGGATGTGTGCAATATGGAGCAGTATGCTTTCAGTGTTGTCACGAAGAATCCACCAGAAAGAATCTGGACGAATGAAGCGCGGCGCATGAAGTCCCCATGTTCCATTACCCCTGTGGAATGCAGGCGGTGATGCTTGCATTGGGAATTTGCGGAGGCAAAGTATCGACTGTATATGCCTTTCGTACGCGACATCGAAATCGAGCTGCGCTGCTTCCACCGATGCAAATCTATTTATCAGGTTCTCTATGGCTCTTTCATTTGATTCTTTTTCTCTGTTTCGATTCGTTTTCTAGTAGGATGCAATTTTTGGATTTCTTCCAAGTGCGAAATATTCATTTATATTGCATATTTTTATGATAAATTTCTAAGAATTCTGGTAGCACACAAACATGCTCTCTATTTTTTTTTTTCCATTGATGTATAGTTTTTTTTTTTTTTTTCCATTGATGTATAGATTTATGAGATTAATTGTAGGATTAACCATGTTATTAAAAGATTTGATTGATAGGGTTTGGGCCTTTTTTTAATCAGGATAGAGTTTGGGCCTTCTTTTAATTTCTTACTCTATGAGATTAGATGATTTAGATGAGATTAATGGATTTCTTAAAATGATTTTCAATTATGTTTTTATGATTTACAAATATGTTTTTCATTTGTCTTATAATTTATGTTAGATTTTATTTTCACATTATTACTTTGGTTAAATTCAATGTATTTTAAATTGTATTTTCATACATTTAAATTACTTTAACGAAGTTTTCTTATATTTAAACTTTTATTAATAGCTTTTAATTAATTTATTTTTTGAATGATTTCTTCATTAATATTCTGATATAGAGTAAAGTACCATAAGCTTGAGTAGCCTAGCCTAAGCTACTAAAGGATAGACTAAGGTAAGTTAGAATAGGCTAGGTTAGCTAGAATAGGCAAGAGTAGCTTAGGGTAGGCTAGACTAGACTAGGATATGTTAGGTTAGAGTATGTTAGGCTATTGTATGCTAGGGTAGGCTAGAGTAGGATAGGTTAGACTAGGGTAGGTTAAGCTAGGCTAGGGGAGGCTAAGTTAAGCTAGGCTAGGCTAGGGGAGGCTAGGTTAGGCTACTATAGTGTAGGATATACTAGGTTAGGCTAGGTTAGGTCAAGATAGGGTAGGTTAGGGTATCTTAGGCTAGGCTAGGATAGGCTAGGCTAGGATAGGTTAGACTATGTTAAGCTAGGCTAGGTAAGAGTACACTATGTTAGGCTAGGGTATGTTAGGCTAGGCTAGGTTAGCCTAGGTTAGGTTAGGTTAGGTCAGGTTAGGCTAGGCTAGGCTATGTTAGCTTAAGTTAGGCTCAGTTAGGCTAGGCTATGTTAGGTTAGGTTAGGTTAGGTTAGGATAGGATAGGCTAGGATAGGATAGGCTAGAATAGGGTAGGCTAGGTTACGCTAGGTTAGGTTAGGTTAGGGTAGGATAGATTAGCATAGTCTAGGTTGGGCCACGATAAGATAGGCTAGGTTAGGATAAGATAAGTTAGGCTAGGTTAGGTTAGGCTATGCTAGGCCAGGCTAGGTTAGGTTAGGTTAGGCTAGGCTAGGCTAGGCTAGGTTAGGTTACGCTAGGTTAGGTTAGGATATGATAGGATAAGATAGGATAGACTTGGCTAGGCTAGGTTAGGCTAGGATAAGATAGGCTAAGTTAGGTTAGGATGAGATTGATTAGGCTAGGATAGTTTATGCTAAGATAAGCTAGGCTAGCTTAGGTTAGGCTTGGCTAGGCTAGTCTAGGCTAGGGTAGGCTAGGCTAGATAGGTTAGGATAGGTTAGTTTAGCTTAGTTTAGTTTAGGTTAGGATACATTAGGCTAGGCTAGGCTAGCTTAGGCTAGATTAGGCTAGGCTAAGTTAGGTTAGGTTAGGCTACGTAGGTTAGGATAGTATAGGTTAGGTTAGGGTTAGGCTGGGCTAGGCTATGCTAGGATAGGGTAGGTTAGGCAAGGCTATGGTAGGGTAGTGTAGGCTAGGTTAGGATAGGGTAGGGTAGGGTAGGCTAGAATAGGGTAGGATAGATTAGGGTAGGTTAGGCCAGGATAGGGTAGGATAGGGTAGGGTAGGTAAGGGTAGGTTAGACTAGGATAAGCTAGGGTAGGCTAGGTTAGCGTTGGTTAGGCTACGCTAGGTTAGGCTATGGTGGGTCAAGGTAGTGTAGGCTAGGCTAGCATAGGGTAGGCTATGCTAGGATAGGTTAGGCTAGGGTAGGCTAGGCTAGGCTAGTCTAGTTTAAGGTAGAGAAGGGTAGGGTAGGTTAGGGGAGCTTACGTTAGGTTAGGCTAGGTTAGGCTAGGCTAGGTTAGGCCAGGGTAGGGTAGTCTAGGGTAGGCTACCCTAGGCTAGGCTAGAGTAGGCTAAGCTAGGGTATGGTAGGGTAGGGGAAGGTAGGTTAGACTAGGATAGGCTAGGCTATCTTAAGCTAGGCTAGGATAGGATGGTCTAGGGTGGGCTAGGCTACGGTGGACAAGGCTAGGCTCGTTTAGGTTAGTCTAGCTTGGGCTACGCTAGGCTATGTAAGGTTAGGTTAGGTTAGGATAGGTTAGGTTAGGTTGGGCAAGGTTGGGTGAGGTTAGGTTAGGCTAAGTTAGGTTAAGTTAGGTTAGGTTAAGGTAGGTTAGGTTAGGTTATTTTAGGTTAGGGTAGGCTAGGCTACGTCAGGCTAGGGTAGGGTAGGGTAGGTTATGGTGGGTTATGTTAGGTTAGGCTAGGTTAGGCTAGGAAATGTTAGGCTAGGCTAGGCTAGGCGAGGTTAGGCTAAGCCAGACTAAGCTAAGCTAGGCTAGGCTAGGTTAGGCTAGGCTAGGCTAAGCTAGGCTAGGTTAGCCAAGGTTATGCTAGGTTAGGCAAGGCTAGGTTAGCCGAGGCTGGGCTAGGCTAGGCTAGGCTAAGCGACGCTAGGCTAGGCTAGGCTAGGCTAGGTTAGTCTAGGTTAGGTTAGGATAGGTTAGGCTAGGTTAGGCTAGGCTAGGTTAAGCTAGGTTAGGCAGGGTTAGGCTAGATTAGTTTAGGTAGGCCTAGGTTAGGTTAGTTTAGGTTAGGCTAGGCTATGTTAGGATAGGATAGGTTAGGCTAGGCTAGGCTAGGCTAGGCTAGGCTAGGCTAGGGTATGTTGGGGTTGGCTATGTTAGGCTATGCTATGGTTGGGTATGTTAGGCTACGCAAGGTTAGGATAAGGTAGGTTACATTAGTATAGGGTAGGCTATTTTAGGCCCGGTAAGCTAGGCTAGGCTAGGTGTAATATCCAAAAATGGGAACTATGAGCAAGGGATGCCTGAAAAATGCATTTTTCAGGAATG
Organism: Pinus albicaulis; assembly: GCA_034641835.2. Classification (NCBI taxonomy): domain Eukaryota; kingdom Viridiplantae; phylum Streptophyta; class Pinopsida; order Pinales; family Pinaceae; genus Pinus; species Pinus albicaulis. The sequence continues at coordinate 156,874 of JAXQQM020071068.1, forward strand.
ACTCCTAGAGGATTTGAAACCAAGACCTGGATCTCTTAGATCAATGTATCTATGACCGAAATCCAAGAGGAGGCTCCAAACAAATCACTCTAGGTGGGTTGAACACATCTCCCACACCTAATTGTCTTGAAAAGTGCCCAATGAAGGGACTGCAATTATGTATGAACAAGGGATAGAGTAACAACATTATTTTTATGAGCCTGAATACATGAAGATGTAGGTAGCCAAAAAATTTAAAATATAGTAGCAAGAGAGTACAATTCCTTGACGAAAGAGTCTGATCCAGATTTATGCAGGAACGCAACAGAATACAGAAATAACCATAAACGTAGAGATGCAGCGGAAATAATGCGTCATTTCATTAATATCAAATAACAGAAATATTCTTACAGACATAATGAAAATAAAATAGCTAGGGTGCTGGTAGCTATCTCTGAGAAGAGATGTGGCGGCTACAGCCCTCTGAACTGTGTTACAATGAGGCTCGAGGGCTTGTTTATTGTTGAGAAATAATGTATAATCCAAAACGTCCAAAAACCTAACTGTAGGAGATGAGGCGCCAAAACTGTGGGCGCCCGTTTGGGTAAATTGGTGGTTCAACTTCCCGGGGGCGTAACTTTGGCATCTGATCTCCATTTGACGCGCTCAATAGCTCGTTAGAAAGATCTATCTGAGGACCTCAACTTTCGAGACGAATTGGATGATCCAATTCGCTGGTAAAACGATACCCAAAAAACGTCGTTTAGGGCCTCAAAACGGCTCCGAAAGTTCGGGACCCGAAAAACTGCTAAAAATAGTAAGTTATGCCGAAACTGAAAAACTAAAAGAACTGGAGATGGGGGTTCAAACATAATAGGTGGGTGGCCACCAGTATCCACCTGGATTATTAAGCCCCCAAAATGGCTCCGAGAGTGGAGGACCTGAAAACCTGCTAAAAATAGTAAGTTGTGCTGAATGTGAAAAGCTGCAAGAATTGATGGTGCTAGTCCAAATGGAATAGGTGGGTGGCCACCGATATCCACCTGGATCATTCCTCCCTCCTTAGGAAGCAATGGTCCCCATTGCGTTGAGATCCTCCATGAGATGGGGCAAATTCTGTTTAACTGAGTATGTTGGATGCATTTAGTAAATTTGGTTTCTTTATGTGGTATGGTGGTACATATTTGGATTACGCCATGTGGTTAAGGATGTGTGGCAGCATCGACGGTGTAGTGGATCAGGAGTGAATCAATGGTGCTTGTGCAGCAGTGTAGAGGAACCTCTATGGCCTGAGGAGAAATTGTCTGTGTTGGCTACATCTACATTGCGGCCGTGCGAGGCCTTTGTTTCAGGTTGTGGCCACAATATTCTTCTTTCCTGTGGTGACTCGTAAGAAAATATAATTCTGAACAGGAAACGATCTCTTGCGTTGCTGGTGATGAAGAGTCTGACGGAGCGTACTACAGGTATCTTGTACAAGTTATTTCCCAAAGTAATAATAACAGCACGAGGCCTAGACTCATACACAACATGTCACCTCCATAAGTATGGTTGGCCCAATAATACATCAGCTACATCAAGAGGAGCAACATCACACAATACCTCATCCGTGAATGGCTTGATACTATACGGAAGGCGGCATTGCTGGCGAATGCGGAGATCTCTCCCTGGGTGGAGCCACTCGATGGTATACAGACGCAGGTGGGCTATGGTCGGTAGGCCAAGCCGCTTCACGACCTCTGCTGAGATGAGGTTCTTTTGTCTTCCGCTATCGACGAGAAATTGCAGCGGAGAACCCTTTACCCACATCTGCAACTGGAAGAGGCGCTCCCCCTCCTCTGGATCCTCTGGACCCTCCTTCTGGACCTTGGTGGTGGTAACAATGGCACTGGGATCCGCATCAATGATCTTCTTCCCTTTGTCATTGCCTTTGTCTAGTTCTAACTCAGGATCAGAAAATGCATCTGATTCAGGTGCCTTTAGTTCGGCCACTAAAGACTATTTGGCCCGACACTCATTTGTGATGTGAGTGGGGCTGTTATGAAATTCACACCACTTCCCTATGTCCTTCTTTGGATTTGTGGTGTTGTTCTGAGTCACATTGCTTTGGCCTTGCCCCTTGTTCTTCGGTTTGGGGGCACCTTTCGGATTTGCAGATCCAAAGTCTCTCTTCCTCTGCTTAAATTTCTGCTCGATCTTGGCAGCATAGTGATATGTCGTGCCCGCGATGTAATGTCGAGGAACTCCATTTCCTCCTGAATGTGTTTGTGCAGATGACCGCGGTACTTGAGCACCAAATTTCTCTCTAAATCTTTAATACCCAACTTTGTGCGCAGGGTATGGAACAGATTCGTCAGTTCGTGCACATCTTGATCCTTTTGTTGCCGTAGTGTGGTCCATTGGATGTATTTGTCCTCATAGCTCCCCACGGGGTAATATTTTTCCTTGATGCCATCTCAGAATGAATTCCAAGTGGGTGTGGCCGAAAACAGAGAGGGTTCCCCTTCGCCCTCTTGCTCACGGTAGGTTTCCCACCAATCTTTGACATGGGGGGCAGCTTTGAGGAGTGAAAAAATAATCTTTTCTCAGTCAGAGATGGCATGGACCGAGAAATACCCTTCCAAGAAATTTAACCATCTGTCTACAGCGTCTGCATCTATTTTTCCTTCAAATATAGGAATGTCAAAGTTTACCTGTACCTTGAAGGGAGTGGTGCCTTCAGAGTGGCTGTTGGGTGCAGATGCGCCATATGTGGGCAGTCGTTGAAGGATTTGAGCAAAGTTATCCATCATCGCATTCCTTTGTTTCTCGAGTGCCTCCTCGAGCAGTATTTTGATAGGATCTCCTGCTCCCTCGTCTTTCTTTTTTTCCGCCATGGGAGGTCGTCGGGGTTTGCGGGGCTGATCTTGCAAGGGTTCAACCAGATAGAGCCCTAACTCCTTATACCCTGATCGCGTTGGGGACATGCAAAGAAAAACAAATAAAGAGTAGACCCCCTCTGATACCACTGATCCGGATTTATGCAGGAACGCAAAAAAATACAGAAATAAACATAAACATAGAGATGCAGCGGAAATAATGCATCATTTCATTAATATCAAATAACAAAAATATGCTTACAGACATAATGAAAATAAAATAGCTTGGGTACTTGTAGCTATCTCTGAGAAGAGATGTGGTGGCTACAGCCCTCTGAACTATGTTACAATGAGGCTCGAGGGCTTATTTATTGTTGAGAAACAATGTAGAATCCGAAACTTCCAAAAACCTAACTGTAGGAGATGAGGCGCCAAAACTGTGGGCGCCCGTTTGGGTAAATTGGTGGTTCAACTTCCCGGGGGCGTAACTTTGGCATCCAATCTCCATTCGACGCGTTCAATAGCTCGTTAGAAAGATCTATCCAAGGATGATCCAATTCGCTAGTAAAACGATACCCAAAAAACATCATTTAGGGCCTCAAAATGGCTCCGGAAGTTCGGGACCCGAAAAACTGCTAAAAATAGTAAGTTATGCCGAAACTGAAAAACTGAAAGAACTGGAGATGGGGGTTCAAACAGAATAGGTGGGTGGCCACCAGTATCCACCTGGATTATTAAGCCCCAAAATGGCTCCGAGAGTGGAGGACCTGAAAACCTGCTAAAAATAGTAAGTTGTGCTGAATGTGAAAAGCTACAAGAATTGATGGTGCTAGTCCAAATGGAATAGGTGGGTGGCCACTGATATCCACCTAGATCAGAGTCACTCAGGATTGGCAATACAAGCCTCAATAGATCATATACATGAAATGTGAAATATACTGCTACACTCAGAATGCCCTAGGCTATGACTGCAAAGTTTATAGGAGTTACTGCAACATGTTGAATGATAATACAAATATATAACAATATATGGCTCAATAAATGTGCAGGAGAAAGTTCTCAACCCCATAAAACAATAATACAACAATCCTTAGAAGGATTGTCTGAAATATATACAAAATGGAAAAACTGCAGAAATGTCAGAGTTGCAGTAGCAGTGGCAACTCGAGAACTGGAACTAGATAGAGATAGTTGAAGATGATGCACAATATGAGTATATCTCCTCTAATGGATCTTCCAAGTGAAAATTTGATCCTATCACTGAAGATCTTACCCTTCAATCAACATTGCAAACCCCCTCTGCAAATGTACTTTGAAAATAAAATAGTCACTAAAGGATACTGCGCTGTAGGTGGAATAAAATGTGTTGGCCAAATGCCAAGATCTGGAATATGCTATGAGTCTTCCCTTACTGATCTCCCAAAGGAAATAAGTCTCTCTCCTCTGAAGAGCAAACCAAGAAATGGTGTTTTGGAACCTCCACTGCAACACCCTGCAACACAATGTTATAATTAAGCAGAAATAACGTTGTAGTTGAAGGTGGTGGCTTGGCCTTGAGCATGAATGTGGAGAAATAAATTGAAATCCCTCAAGAGGCCTCTCAAGAATGAGAATGAATCCTAAAGAGGATTTCCTTATGCTAAACAACACTAAAACTCTACTAAACAACATGAGACTGCGAATAGTTTAAGCAAACTAAGAAATAACTAATCATAAGCATGAGTTACAATGGATGCCTTGCCCTCCTTTTAAACAAATTCAAGCTCCCTCTCCATGGGTCCCACTCATTAGGGTTTCCTCTATCAAGGAAAATTCCCTCCTCTTTCACTGCGCTGCCCCACAAGATGATCTCCACCTCCTATCACTGTGCTATTTGACTTGGTCAAACTTGACCTTGTCTTTATGCAAATGTCCTCTTTCACACATGAGGGTGTGAAATCAAACTCCCCTACTGATCTTCTTTCATACGAAGAGGGATTTTATTCCTATTTCTTAATTATATGGGCCTCCTTACCCATTTATTCATTTCCTAAGTGAAAACAACAAAAATTAATATTCCATTTAGCTGCATGCTAAAAGTGAAATATTACAGTCCTCCACTCCCAAATGTTACTTGTCCTCAAAAAACTGCATAATATAAAATCCTCCAAGGATCAAGAAGTTGTCTCATATATATATCTCCAAGTTTTCCCTCCAACATATGCAAACTAGCTTTTGGTGAGCATCCCAAATAGCTATCATGTAAGAAATAAACATCTATGGAGGGAAAAATTGGCTATCTATGGGCCTTTTTGAGGCATGAGATTTGACATGAATTGGGATTTACCATCCACATATGAATCTCCCATCCCAAAGATATGATCCATACAAATTGAGTTACCTCCCAACATGGCAACTCATGGAAATCTCGTTCAAACTTGAGCTCCAAAAATGAAGGTGGGCTGAAAATTTTCATATGGTAAGCATCATAGCCTACCCCACGCTATCCTCCTCTCAACTTGTGATAAGTGTAGACTTTGTTATTATCTCAGGCTTCAATGGTATTTCCCTTAAGTGGAAAAATGAAGAACAATCCTCCAAGGATCTCCCTTCCAACATTGGAGAACAAGGTGGCCCAAAACATTTCATCCATGGTGAACATGACATGGTCATCATAGAGTATCCAAATGGGAAGTATGCTGAAGGTTTTACATGATGATGCATGATATAAACAATGTCTCAAGATGACACAACACAGTCTCATCCACTGTAACTTCAAAAATTAGCATGGAAAGTAATATAAAAAAATCATCACATCTACTAATGAATAGTAAATGGTTGAATGTGTCAACAATACATGATCAAACACTTGCTCATGGTTATAGAGTGAATGGCTATAAAACTCATGGCCCAGCCCAAAAGAAAACAAATGTGTGGCTCTGTTGGACATATCTCCTCCCATGCTCCCATTCGAACATGTAATGAAAAAAATGTGGGAATTATCTCTCCTCAAGGACACATCCAACTCATGTGTCAATTCCCCAATCATGCTCTCAACAAGAATAGAAACAATATTAGCAAATGAAGTCATGATCAGTACAAGAATGAAGGAGATACTGATGGCTTCATGTGGTGCTTGAAGATACCAATAGCCTCCTAAGGATGTACAAAACAGTCTTACAAACTGCTGCTTCAGAAATTTACATGGAAAAATGTTTCTTGGTACATGGTCAATCATGCATGTCATCATATAGTAAATGGTTGGGTGCAAAAAATAAACATACATGTAATGATAAAACATTTTCCCAAGACCACATAAAATATGGCTACGTCTATCATATAGTTTGGCCCAATTTTGATCATGGATCAATATGAAAAACCTGCCCTCTTGTGGAGAAATGCACTGCATAGTAATGTTAAGATCATGAAATTATTGTGTTAGCCAATCAATAATTGGAAAAAAAAATTCTTACCATATGCTGTTAGTAAGATGACACATGGGTCCATAAATGAGTCCTCCATAGTGGTTTGGTATGCATCCATGAAGAGGAATGAACTATGTGTTGCATGAAGATCCTCCTTCTCATGCTTGGAAGCCCAAGTCAAGAGGAACATATCACCGTAATAGATGTCTCCATCCACTACCCTATCATTCTTACCCCCTCCTTTTCCACCAAGTGCATCCGATGTGAAGTGATCCTAGGGATAGTCCATCCATATACCCTTAGAGAGAGTGCATGACATAGGGATCATGGAGGAAAAAGCGACTGAGTTGGGAAGGGGATTTTTTGATGTTAGGATCAAATATTCCATGTTGAAGAGCAGCTTTAGGAAGCCCAAGCATAGAATTCAAGATTGCAATATCAACTTAAACAAAAAGACAAACAAATGGCCACCATGGAAGATTTGTGCATGAAGGCCATTAAACATAGATACCCATCAGACCCCTATGCAGTCTACCGCAAAGAAAAATGGATCCTATTTAAAATCATGATACTAGCCTCTCATGGTTCCTTACCTTTTCATAACTAATGAGAATTCATTGAAATTTTCAACCAGTCAAGTATGGCAGACAAGGAAAATATGGTATAATTCTACATGCACAATATCTTGTTGGAAAACTTGAACATTTGGGACCATAATCCTAGAATGGGAGACATGCGGTTAATGGAATTAGCCTCTTAGATGGTTGACGAGGAAGCTAGAGCACAAGAAGTAAGGAGGGTCATGAGGAGAGAAAATAGGGAGCCTATACATATTAGCGAAAAACTATTTAGTCAGAGGGACATCATCAAAAACCATCTACAGATAGAAAAGGATGATGCACTTGTAGAAAATTACCTCAACACACAAGTACAAGCCATGGCCCATTTTGATGATGCTTCTAGGTTTCTGGGAGATGAATGCATAATGGATAGTCAAAGGAGAAGGAATAGCCTCCCTCACTACCTCATAAACATGGAATACCACACATAAAAAAGATTGAGAATTTCTCTAGAAAGGGCACCACTATACAAGAGGGCCATGCAGGCCAGGAATATTCAGTGGCTTAGTTTGAAACTTAGTCCACCATTATTTTTGGGACTTAGTGACGGGAAAAACCAAGATGAGTAGAAAAAATTATGGTAGGAAGAAGAATAGAATGATGGATTTTACCCTCCTGAAGGGACTCCCACACTTCTTCCTTGTGAAGTTATAGGGTTCATTAATGCTTTGAAAGAGATGCAGAATGAAGACTAAGTTGCTTATAGGATGAGCAAAAATTTGGTAGGGCTGTGATGATGTAAGCCATCATTAGGTCTAATTGGAGGGGCTAACTGCCACATATTTATCCTTATTAAGTCTCTCTTTCTCACATTTAAATTATATTATGGTCTTTTCTTGCTAGTGTAGATGGTGATTAAGGCTTGTCATACTTCCAATACCTAATATGGGTTAAATGGAGGATAATCATGAAGATATTTCACTTTTCATGAATATTTTACGATTAAAGCTTGGAGTAGACAATAAGGAGAGATTCTATGGGTATTTTCCACCTCCTTAACTCCCAAAGGCACCCAAGGGATCCTTGAGATTACCTGCAACATCTCGAAATCAAAGGCAACCAAGGAAGTGGGAGATGAAGTGTACCAAAGCTCCACTTCTCTTGCAATGAAAAATGGAACATCACCTAATTTTTGGGGAGCTGTTGATAGATACCCTCTAGGTTAAATATGGCTGAGAAAGAGCTCATTAGAATTTGAACTTTGAAGGAAGCTAATAGACTCTTAGCACTTGTAATATGTTTTTGAGATTTTTATGATTATGTAATGAGACTATTTTCTACAATAAGATGAGTATTCATATTCTCCTTCACTAATTTAGTTTCAGAGGGCTAGTGTTGAGGAGGTAAATCCCCTCTACGGACAGAGGTGATCCCTACTAGCCCAGCAGGGGTCTAGCAACAAACAAACAATGCTATGACGCAAGCTCCTAGTTACGAATGAAAGACTTGGGATAAGAGCCTACCTGGATTCCAACGCTAGATCCGAAGAAGAGATGTCCCCGTCCTTCAGCCCTGGCAGATCACAATCCTTCCGCGATCTCCGCGGATGAACACCTGCACACAGAAGAAACGAACAGATACAAGCATAGGAACCAACATACGTAACTAAACATCGGTCAGAAAAGATATTACTCGCATTAACATGATGGAAAAAGGAGTGGAACTATAATCATAGTCATCTATTAAAATGATAAACGAATAGAAGTTACAACCAAGTTCTGACGTCGCAGCTTCTTTCGAACGGGTCTCCGGTCGTCCATGTCTCGCAAAGCTCGCCAAGGAAAGGGAAACCTCTCCAGAGTCTCGTAACAATGGTCTCCTCGCTTGAATGGGCCTTAAGGGAAAGAAGGGATTCTTTACAGCACAAAGGCACTTGGGAATAGGGAGATGCAAAGCTTCAGCACTTCAAGACTATCAGCCCTTCAGTCCCTTCATCAATGGATGAAGGCTATATTTATAGAGGAGAGGAGGAGGTTGGGATCCCTACAATAGTGGAAGGGAGGCCTTATCCTTTGGGAGGTTTCCCATATGGTTAAAACAAGAGGCCAAAGGAGGAAGGCCGTGGTTATCCAGGCGAAACCACTCCTGATGACTCATCCACGAAGTTGTTGTAATCGAAACTTCGCCTCTTTTTTAAAAAAATTTCCATAAACAGAGTGGCGCGGGTACAACACTGGGACAGAGCACCAATTGGCGCGGGCTCAGTGTTAATTTTCCCCCATTGGCGCGAGTACATAACGGGCTACCAGCGCCAATGCAAAAACATGTGTTTTTAGGGGTCTGTTCAGGAAATGATAAACAGGAGAAATGTTGTCCTCATGGAAAGGGATGCAATGAAGGTATTTTCAAGGCTTGACATTGCTCACAGGTCACATAATGGGTCCTCCATTGTGCGGGACGGGGAATGGTAGGGACGGTGACAAATTACTGTGTAACATCTAGGCTTGTGGGTTAGGGCCCAATCAATTGAACTTAGTCTCTCTTGTGTATTCATTCTGATTTTTATGTCATTGTAGCTAGTTTTCTTAATGAGTTTTAGCTAGTTTGCTTACATTTAAATTCACTTTTTAATTTTTTCTTCCTTTTCTTTGTTGTCATTGAGCTTGCATAAATGTTGGTAGAATAGCTTATAAACTCTGAAATTTTTGTGTCAAGCCTCCCTCTCTCATCTCTTTCACTCAAACTTTAGGAGGGAAAATATTGACCACAAGCAAAATTTTCTCTTTAATCTATGATTTCTTGGAAATAATAGCTAGGTTGTTGTAGTGTCATGAACATGTCTAGATTAGAGAGTTAGATTTTTGTTTGAATGTTTAAGTAGGCCTTCATTCAAAATTCAACTCATCTTTTTGATTTCCTTCATCATAGATTTTCCAATGTTTGTTGCATGAACATGTAGTTTTCTTTCAATTTCAAGTAGCTCAAAAAATGAGGACTTCACCATCACCCTTATCTTCATTTCTCACCCATCAACAACCTTCTTTTCTTCAAATCACCTTCAGCCTTGTTTTTAAGATTTTCACCTTCACACCATGAGCAACCTTAGAAGTGAAAGACATGATTCTTAAGATGTTATGAGATTGTAAAATGGGTTGGAGACCTTCCATTCATCCAAGTACACCTTCATTCCACCTCCCCTATGATTTTCTCCATCATTTTTGGTATGAAATTTTCTGTCACACCTCTCATTTTTTTTTTCTCCACTAATTGTAATAATTTCTAAACTTTCTCCATTCCCAAAATATTTAGATATTCATTAGAGTCAAGTGATAATAACTACCTTTTAATCTATTAAGGATAGTAACACCTTGAATCGTGAATTAGTAGCCTTTCATTATCGCTTTAGAACCCCATACCTATGAAATCATTATAACAATAAATCATAAGGTCGTAGCATATGATTTATGTATTACAACTCGTCATATATATATATTTAACACTATATATATCAGCATTGTATATAAATATATGCGTGTGACTACACAATATATATTCATTGTTATATAAACCTATTTCTAAAAGCGATATTGATGATCATCTATTGTAATAATTAAAATATATATACTGATCGTGAAGGTCGATAGGTACCATTCCAATTATATATGGTTTACCTAACCCGAATATTCATGTAACCCTAACATTCGCGCGTTTTCAAGTACCGTGACATGTGATTCACCTATATCGAAACTCCACTGTTTTTTTTTTTATGTAGGTAATTCAATAAGGAATTTACTGATGTTTTGATTCTTCGCTTGGTTGCCTGCTGTGCTAGCGTTCGCGTGTGAATTTGGACTGTTTGGTACACAGCATTACGCCTTCTCTTGAGCTGGAGGAATGCATGTGTACAATCCTCCTGCGCCACCACCTATTCTGCTTCCAGGTTGGCGTGTTCCTTGCTCTCGATTCAGTAAAAGCGTTTCAACCAATGTACTCCGGCTTATGAGCCGATGACACGTCTCATCCACGGCTGGAGGCAAGTTTGAGAAGGGTCACTTCGACAGGGTTAACTCATAACTTCACCAACAATTTTCCAGCCAGGTACCTTGAAGTGAATTGAATAATATTAAATCTTTCCGAATGGTACTGATGATTCAGTTCAATTTGATCCCTATAATCCCCCTCGGGATTTCGTAAAGCTCTCGGTGGTTGAGAGTTAATGCGCAAATCGTTGAGCTGAATTTCGCAGATACAGGTGTCGATTTTGGACTAGGGTTACTGTTTCCCATTTTAAACCCTCCATCTCCAAGATTCATTACTGCTCATCTCGCCCTTCGTTTTTTTTTTTTTTTCTTCCAAGCTTCAGGAATTTATATTGTCTGGATGTGCATAGTAGGTTTGTGCTCCACGGCTGACCAGCTGGTAACCCTCTTACCTGGCCGATTCACTTCCGCATTCATATACCTGTAGAGTTCTCTTTCACACAGAGTTGGTCTCTGCTTTTATATCTTGTCGAGAGACTCTGGGTTTTTTTCATAGCTTGTTTTTATGATGCAATTTCAGTGTTTTTTGCTTAACTACGGTATATATTTCAGGGTTTACGTAGGGTGTTACGATTTCCACCTATGATGAATAAAGGGTTTGCTAATCTGAGTGGGAAAACGTTTGTGGCTTCTACAGGACGAATGATCGTTTTCTTGCATATTGATTTCATCCCGAGCGAGTAAACCCCTTCTCGTTCCAGGTTTACCCTTCTTCTTTGGTTACTTGTTTTAAATAAACTTATTTGCAGTCTTTTCTTATTCATGACGCGTCTGTTGTTTTCTTTTTGTTGCAGGTGCCACCTAAATGGCTCTCGGCGTTTACGTCTACGCTTTGCCAACTCAACTCTCGTACGTCCTGATTTCCAGGTTTCCCCAGTTATCACTTCTTCAAAGGTGTGATTTGGGATGCAGCTACGGTTGTCGAGTTTTTTTTTTCAATTTTTGTTGTATGTGTGTTGGGGTCCGGCACACACGTCTGTATGAAAAGGTTAAGGGTTGAAGTTACCCCATTGCCATGATCCCATAGTTCAATGATTTATGGTTTCATACTAATACATCCTTATTAACTGGGGAGAATATGTATAATAACATTTCTACAGTAGGAGGTTTTTCACTCGTTTTCGCTCCTCTATTGGTAGTATATCGATGGCATAGTTCAGGGAGATTATTCTTGTGCCGGAGGACTCGACTATTGCTCCAACCTATTCATACTCATGCGCCCTTAACTCCCTGTTTACGTTTTTTCTCTTTCCATGATGAAGCGTAATGTTATATCGTTTTTCACATAGAAACCCTGATTAATAAACTAATATGATATTTTTAGTTTAAAAGCCCCAATTTAATGATAAGAGAAAACAATCATGTTCACGGTTTCAGGACCCCTATTTGCCTTAACGTTAAGGGAGATTTTTTTCTATATGACGCGGGGAATAACTAGTTTAGCACTTCTGTGTATCATATTCCATGTAAATTCTAAACACAACGTTCCGGTATTCATTAGAACTCGGAATTTCCCTTCTACTATCGAACTTATGCTAATATCTATGTCGTACCTATATTTTTTTTTTTATTTCCTGCTCGGCGTTTCTTTTATGTTTGGAAACGTAGCAGATAAAACATATTTAAATCTAGCCATTTCTCTTTTACTGTTCGTACATGTATACACACTGTTCCTTTACTTTACTGTTCGTATTATGCTTTTATATAAATGTTTTGGTATAATGCTCCAGTCGATTTTTATGATAGCGATACAACAATAAGAGCATAAATACAAACCAGATGTGACTGTCACATATTCTCACCTGTGTATATAACTTATGCAGAATATTCTCGTTTGTACTTGACCTCAATTTTCTTGTCGTAGTAGTTTATAAAATGTCACTTTGTTTTCCAACAAAACTAATACATGTGTTTCAAACTATTGTACTTGGCTATTAGGGTGGTTTATCTATGAGAAGTTTATGGAAATTCCAATAATTATCCTTTCTATTCTAGCTGCTTACATGTACAATTAAAATCAACTTATCTATTGCTATCTCCACTGTAGTATCAGGACTTTAAATTTCTCTCTCCTGTGTATAGATATATATATGGATGATTTTATAAAACAGAAGCAGATTTAAGCTAACTCATCAAGATTTTTTTTTCTTTTTTCTGTGGAGATAAGTATCTGTAGATTTAAACCAGTCATGGTTTAGAGATTCTATAAGATTCTACTCTACATGTTAATATTCTACAACCATGCATAATGACAAAGGTGCACTCCTTGTGGTTCATTCTGCTAAATGTAGAACTAATAATGAATATAAAATCAAGTAATTATTTTGTTTTTATATGTAGCCAATTCATATTGATTGAAGTAAATAAAACATTTCATTTCAAGACATACCATCCATGCAGTAGACCAACCTCCCAACCGTAGAGTTCTATTTTTCTCCCAGAACTCACCCCCGAGCTGAGACCACCTCCACCACAGATCAACCCCTGATCTGTTTTGGAGCAGCTTATTTAAGCTGATAGTTCCCCAAATCCTGTTTCTAATTCTGCGTCTAGAATAGTAGGATGCTTTTCTTCGTGTTGGCCTAGGCTTCCCATTTTTGGGATTCTTTAAAGCTGTTTTATGCTTTTCCTCAGCTTTTTCCAGATTTTCACCTCTTCCCAACTACTTTCCTCATCATTGGGGGAAATTTAGATTCTTCCTCAAAATCTAAATTAGAAATAATTCCCTTCAAGGATTTCTGAAGGATTTTTGGGGAATAGTGCCTTATCCATCCTCATGGATTTAGAAAGTGATATCCAAATCTCATTCTTGGTCCATATGCACCCCAGAAAGTTTTATTTATTTCCTCAACTTAAATATTAAGTTACATTCACAATTTATTTATCCTTTGGGGTCCACTCCTCTGAGGATTTAAAGTTCAAATGTCTAACTTTAAAAGTTCAACACACAAATTGGGGGTGTTACATTTCCTCAAACTATTTCCTGTACCAATTCAATAATTTGTTGTAGGACTTTAGGAAACCTATAGAAGAATCAATAATAGCACCATTGGATCTATCCTTAAGCCCAGAAACCAACATCAACGTCATATATACCTATCAAAACCATCAAGACACCTTCATCCCCGCGTCCATGAGTTAAAAACCTTCCTAAACCACCTTAACACCTTCTCCTCCTTGCTGCAAAACAATGCATTTACATGCATAATTAGGCCATGATTAGATTCATAAGTAAAATAATTATAGATAAATAATGAAGTATATATATTTTGTTTATCCATTTGGCCTAGCAATGTGTGAGTAGATTTTCCTTCCTTCCGCAATTTATATTCAACCATTTACTTCATGAAGATACCTAGTTTGCTTATATTTCTTGTGAGAGTTTAAATCATAAATATATTTCCTTACAGAACAGCTAGATGTATTTTCTTTCTTTAGAATAGTCATTTGATGGTTAATAGAGTAATGGTTTTGAGTTAATGGTAGTTCTAGGTCTAATCTAGAAGTGTGAAAGAATTAACTCTGAAACCCTAGAAATAACACCCTTTAATAGGAATCAGAAGAGGATGACATGAGTAGAATACATCTGTTGTGTATATAGCACTTTCACCTCCAATTTTTTAAGAACCTCAGGCTGGTAAAGTAAAATATATTAGCCCCTGGGAGTCACAACATTCCTGGTACAATACGAGGGCTCACCAAAAACCAAGGAAAAGTACATTTAGGATGGAAACCTATCCAAAATTAGTGTAACACCCCCAATTTGTGTGTTGAATTTTTAAAGTTAGACATTGAACTTTAATCCTAAAGGGGGTGGACCCCAAGGGATAAGTATGGTGTGAATGTATTTGCATATTTTATTTGAGAAAATAAATAAAATGATTGTGAAATTTGACCAAGATGAGAATTAGAGATCACTTGCCAAATCCATGAGGATGGATAAGGCAACAAATCCCCAAAATCTTTCAAAAATCCTTGAAATAAATTAATTTAGATTTGAGGAGGAATCTAAATTTCCCCAATGAGGAGGAGTAGTTGGGAAGATGTGAGAAAAAGCTGGAAAAGCTGAGGAAAAGCTTAAAGCAGCTTTAAAGAATCCCAAAATGGGAAGCCTAGGCTAAACAGGAAAAAAAGCATCCTGCTATTCTGGACGCAGAATTAGAAACATGCTTTGGGGAATTATGAGCTTAAATAAGCTACTCCTAAGAAGATCAGAGGTTGATCTGTTCTAGGAGGTGATCTCTGCTAGGGGGTGAGTCCTGGGAGACAAAGAGGACTCTAAGGTTGGGAGGTTGGTCATTTGCAGATTGTGGTATGTTCTGAAATTTTTGTTATTCTATTTTCTGATGGTATGAATTAGCTACATATAAAACTTAAAAGCAGTTGAAGGATTGATGCTAGTACTACATTTAACAGAATCCATCCTAAGGCATTCACCTTCCATATTCTGTTTGGTTGTAGTACAGAAATTCCATAGAGTAGAAACCACAGAAACTCTAAACCAAGGTTGGTTTAAATCTGAAGTTACTTGGCCTCTACAGATGTTTAATTTTTGTTTTGTTCCATGTAGACACAAAAATGATATGATATGCTTATGTGTATGCTAGAGAAACATTATATTAGCACCGAAATATACATGGTATGTAGCAAAAGGAAGAAAAGATATTAGAATATAGATTTCTATATATGAGCATTCTAACATTTAAAATGCTTATGGATTGATATATGAGCATTCTAACCTGTATAATGGTGCTAGAAAAGAATAATTCTACTCTATATGATTTTGATAACATTTATAAGGGTATATATATTCATATCCAAATCTATCCTTACTCCTTGAAAACAAATATCCTGGCAAAATAATTTGTAACTAAGGTCCTTTAGTAAAGTGCTATTAAATACATCTAGATATACTTCACGAGAAAAATAGAAGTTAAGAGTAAGGGCTCTAGAACATGTATGTTGAATTTTATGAAACCACAAAATAACTTTACATTAGAGAAGAGCTGTAGCACTCATAGCAAGTGTAGAGTATTTTGTAATTAACTTAATCTTAAACCCTTGAAATAAACATTAGTGCAATAGAGTTAATCTATGTTTAATATATACCATTACTTGAACTATCGAATACCTATATATATGCATAAAAAAGAAAAACCAATATATTAGCTAGTACCGAGCACTATACAATTAGGCTTTGTTAGCCTCGACTACCATTGAACTATATACATATACATGAATCTTATATGTCCCAAGCACGAAATAAATGTAAATCCTATGTGCAAACGATATATGGTAAAGAGGAAAAATACCTATGAAACCTATATATATATGTAAACCATTATCGCTAATGGAACGAGCGTATGGACAAGTTATACAAATCAATGAAATATATAAATGTAAATCATTATCACTAATGGAAAGAGCGTATGGAAAAATTTTACAAATCAATGAAATATATATGTGAATCATTATCGCTAATGGAACGAGCGTATGGTCAAATTATAATAATGCGTGGTGAATAATGGAAAAGACTATGTACTTAAACCCTATTCAACGAATCCATTGGAGATTTTTATATATGGTGCAACACTGATTCGTCACGGCACAGTGGAGATCTATCCGAGTAAATATACAACGAACAGAGGTGACAAGTAGCACGATAAAACGATGTGAAAACAACGGTTCTAACCATAATCATTTCGCAATAGCGTGGAGACCTTCACAGTTAACAAGAATTATTACGAGACCAAATGTAATTCTAAAGGGCCGAATATACGATTTCCATATTGGATATTAGTTGAGGTGCAGGACATTGAGATTTCTGGGATATACGGTAAAATAAAATGTTAAAATAGCTCAGAGAATCAACCTTACCTACGTTCGCCCAGAACGCTGTCAGTATTCCCTGTTTAATCACGGAGTTAATCCTATTATTGCACAGAGATTTTCCAACGAAAGCGTTGACTCAATAGCCACTCTACCAGTGGAATGAAACGCAACAGATCAAAATATAATAAAGGGACTGGTCATGGACGCCTTTGGCCACAGTCGCGGGGAAGACAATTTAATTAAACTTCTAACAATAGACACGTTAGTAAAACCGAGGTTCTTCAGTCGCTCCGAATATAATAACTGAAAAATATAAAAAGATCAAAACAATGGAACGATGGACACAGTATTAACAGGAGTAGAAACCTCTGAATCTTTCCCTGTAACCCCAAAGGCCGAAGACGGAGCACGTGCGTGAGAAAAAAATACAAGAACAAGAAACCAGGTGTAGTCGCACCATGAGCAGACAGAGGCCCTGGCTAATTAGGAGTATTCACCGGTGGACGCGGGGGGGTAAGGCCACCACGAAGATTCTGGTGGTAAGACCCTGTCTCGCGGCGGAATGAGCAACATTCACCACCCGTCACCAGGATGAACCTCGAACTCATTCATTCACGACCGAAGACCTGTAATGTTCCCATGAAGCAAATAGTAAGCGAGTTGGAAAAAAATAATAACTGGTATAAAGCAAACAAATGAAATTTATTAAACAGAAAAGAAAAGACGAGCATATTCTACGCATAAGGAGATCTGTAAACAGCTAAAGGCAGAGCATGCATAGCCAGGTAAGGTGATTATTTGTATAGAGATATCAGGCTATGCAAGTTCAGAAACTCCTAACTCCGCACGACCTGAAACAATGAAATGAAGAAGACGATCAGTGATGAGATTCGGGGCAGAGAAAGGCTAATAATGGAAATCAAACCCTAATACGAGATCGCTCAATGTACCGGTGGAATCATGTTCAGTTTGCGAAACCCTGAAGCGGATTTCTAGGATCAACGTTGAGCCGCGACCCTGGTACCCTTCTGTCAATTAATATTATTTTAATCCTGTTTGGCGTACCTGGGAGGCGGGATGCCGGCAAATTTAGGAGAGGCTGCTCCTCGAAAGGACCTTCCCCTTTTCCCTCCTCCAGCTGTTGGTAAAGCGCGTTCTCGGTACCACAGCTGGTGTGACAAAAAAATTGAACGGAGTGGTCACTGTCATGAACCTGAATCACGCCACCACAAGCTGGTACCAGTGCTCATGGGTGACCACGCCACACGGTCGCGCCCATAACCTGTCATCTCCAAGAGAAAAACGACACCGAGATTGTTAATACGTGTAAGTTAGTCGGCGTAGGGATAGGGTTCGATCAAACCATCGACATGGGAAAGTGGTATCATAAACCACCCCGAGTAATATAATAAGTGTACTCCTGCGGACAATGGGCCATAAAAACTAGAGTCAAAACAAGTTGAAACTCCAACACGCGCAATGGTAAACGTATAAGTAGGTTTTACTATGTATAACTGTACATTCATTTCTTTAACAAGGATCCTACACGTGAACAATATATGTGAAAAGACCACGGGAAATATAAAGAGGGTTATTTTAAATTATGTGAATATATACATATGGTGGCGCTTTCAAAAAGGCTTTGGATTTATATATGAATATATATAACTTTAGGGATATATGTATATATTCATATGGTCATTGAATTACTATTGCCAAGGCTATATATATATGCCAGGTCTAATTATCCGAAAGGGTTGGAGATATATATGATATATACCAACATATTACCTATATATATATATATATGTGCCTATGCTCATTAAAGGTATATTGCCCAAGGCTCTATTTGCAAGTAGTATATAAGTAAGTGGAAGATGTATAATATAAATAAGGCATGTATACTACTATCAAAAGAGAAGAAGATTGAATCTTATTCAGTACAAATGAAAAAAAAAAAACAAACTCATAGAAATTGTGTTAAGGTATTCAGGGGAATTACCCATGAATTATATTGGATATTATTAACAGGACCTTAGGTTATAGAAAAAAAAAAAAAAAAATTTCTTAACTGGAGGTGTTACAAATGGTATCGGAGCCCAAGTGCAAAAACTGGGCTGTTGTTATTGTGCTCATTGATTATTTCATGTTTTGGTTCTCTGAAATTTTTATAAAAATTTTGCTAATCTGTGTTGTGAGTGTGTACAGTTAAAATGGCTGAAGAGGGAGGAATTTATGTGGATCTGCATGATGAATTTGCTACTCCATATCCCAATGCCCCGGTAATTGCCATGTTGCACAGGTTGCAACGAGAATTGGCTGAACTGAGAAGCCAGAATGACATGTTGTCATCAGCCAGGAAGGCGAAGGTTCCGAAAAGAGAAAGATGGATGAGTCTGATGATGATGATGCCGCTAGATAGCAACATAAACAGAAAAGAGAACTACAGGGGGAATTTAGAAAGATTAAACCTCCCTCCTATGATGGGGAGAAGGAAGAGGATGCTGAAGCTTGGTTGCTGAACATGATCAAGTATTTCCAAGTTTATGAATATGAAAGCAATCTGAAGGCTAGATTAGCTGTGTACCAGCTACAAGGAAAAGCTACCCTGTGGTGGGAAGAGACAAAAATGGTGCATGCCATTGATGAAAAAACAGTTACTTGGGAAGATTTTCAGACTAAGTTCAAAAGTCGTTATTTGAATGAACGTTATTATGATGATAAAGCAAAATAATTCCATGAACTTAGACTAGGACAGCTCACTATTGATGAGTTTGTCACTAAGTTTACTAATTTACTGAGGTATGTCCCTTACATTAGGGAAGAAAAGGCAAAAGTGCAAAGGTTTTTAAATTGTTTGCCCACTGTGTACAAGGAGAAAATTGAATTTGACAATCCAAAAACAATGGATGAAGCTGTCAGAAAAGCAAGATTATGCTATCAGTAGTTTAAAGGTAAAGCTGAACAAGGGAAGAGCTGGCTGAACAAGGGTGAGTTCAAAGGTAAAAGACCAAAACCAGCATATCTAAGAAATTTTGGTAGAGATCATCAACGGAAAAAATTCAATAAACCAAAAGAAAGTCAAACTGCTCAGTCCCAAGTGGCTTCAAAACCAGTAGAAGGGAACAATAAAAAGGAAGGGATAGTCAGAATGAAGGAACCTCTGAAATGTTGGGGTTGTGGAGAACCCCATATGATGAGGGACTGCCCCCATCGAAATATACACATGATCAGCAGAGAGCGAGAGGCCACAACAGTCAATGACATAGCCAGAAACATACCGACTATCAGTGCAGCATTGGAAAATCGGTAAGCAGAACATCAAGTAACCATGGTGGAAATGGAGGGTAAGATTTCTGACTTACCTGTTACTGTTTTGATTGATCCAGGTGCTTCTTTGAGTTACATTAGTCCTGGAATTGTAGAAAAATGTAAAATTAAACCTGAAAAATTTCAGCAGTCATGGTTGGTACAACTGGCCACTGGAACTAAGAGAAAAGTCACACATAAATTGCCCAAAACAACACTACAATTAAATGGCTTTACCATAGAAGTAAATTTGAACATATTGCCATTAGGATCCTATGATCTGCTGATAGGAATGGATTGGCTGGAAAAAAAGAAAGCTTTGATGAACTGCTGGGATAAAAACCTTCATTGTGTGGATGAGGAAGGAAAACCTTTTACACTAAAAGGGAAACCAAAATAAATTTCAATAAGAAAAATATCAGCTTTACAATTAAAAAGAACAGCTAGAAAAGGATACCAAGTCTATGTAGTGCATATAGAAGAAATAGAACAGCAAACTGAGGAAGAGTTACTGGATGCTATACCAGTCATTAGAGAATTTAAGGAAGTTTTTCCCAAGGAAATCCCTCATCTTCCCCCCCAAAAGAGAGATTGATTTTTCAATCGATCTGGTACCAGGAGCAACACCTATTTATCGGGCACCTTATTGAATGAGCCCTCCTGAACTAATGGAACTGAAAATGCAATTACAGGAATTGTTAGATAAAGGGTATATAAGACCAAGTGTGTCTCCTTGGGGAGCCCCAGTTTTATTTGTGAAAAAGAAGGATGGAACTTTTAGGATGTGTATTGACTATCGTCAACTGAATAAATTGACCATTAAGAATAGATATCCCCTTCCTAGAATTGATGATCTTTTCGATCAAGTGAGAGGAGCTTCAGTCTTCTCCAAGATAGACCTCAGGACTGGGTATCACCAGCTCAGAATTAAAGAAGAAGACATCAGCAAAACAACATTTCGAACCAGGTATGGGCATTACGAATTTGTAGTCCTACCTTTTGGTTTGACGAATGCCCCTGCCACCATTATGTGTCTGATGAACAGTGTGTTGAATAAGTATTTGGACAAATTTGTTCTTGTGTTCATAGATGATATCTTAGTCTATTCTAAAAATGAAGATGAACATAAGGAACATCTGAGAATAGTGTTGCAGACTTTAAAAGAAAACCAACTATATGCCAAGTTCAGCAAATGTGAATTTTATAGAGATAAAATTCAATATCTGGGTCATAAAATTTCTGAAAAAGGGTTCGCAGTTGACCCTGAAAAGATAAAAGCCATTAAAGAATGGCCAGTTCCCACTGATGTCTCAGCAGTACGATCATTTATGGGAATTGCAGGCTATTATCGCAGATTTGTGGAGAGATTTTCTGCTATAGCAAATCCCATAACCTCATTACAAAGGAAGGGTGTTAAGTTCGTGTGGACTGAGAAATGTCAAAATAGTTTCGAACAATTGAAACAAAAACTTATTTCAGCCCCTATATTAAAAATTGATGATCCTGATAAAGAGTTTGTTGTATGTACAGACACTTGCAGAGAAGGGCTGGGAGGAGTCCTGTTGCAGGAAAATTCAGTCATTGCCTATGAATCTAGGAAACTGAAAATACATGAACAGAATTATAGTGCCTATGATTTGGAATTTGCAGCTGTTATCCATGCTTTAAAAATGTGGAGGCACTATCTACTGGGGAAGAAGTTCACATTGATGACTGATCATATTAGCCTCAAATATTTTTTCTCCCAAACTGACCTGAATGCAAGACAAGCCAGATGGATGTCTTTTCTAAGTGAATTTGATATGGACATAAAGCATATAAAGGGGAAGGAGAATAAAGTTGCGGATGCATTAAGTAGAAATTCTTGTCAAAATCTAAACAGCATGGGAATTAGTGCCCATATGGAGGTAGAGGAATTGGTGGGAAAAGCAGCAACTCAAGATCCCAATTATGAAGCACTATTGGTGAAACTACAAACAAGGGATAAAACTGATTTCACTAAAAACCAACAAGGGCTGCTCTATTACAAAAACAGGTTGTATATTCCAAATATAGAGTCATTAAAAAGAGAAATTCTAGATGAATATCAAAAACATCCCT
Source organism: Pinus albicaulis (assembly GCA_034641835.2). Lineage (NCBI taxonomy): Eukaryota > Viridiplantae > Streptophyta > Pinopsida > Pinales > Pinaceae > Pinus > Pinus albicaulis. The sequence continues at coordinate 178,956 of JAXQQM020071068.1, forward strand.
ATGCAGGACACCCAGGATATCAAAAGATGTTAACAGCCTTGAAGAAGAAGTTGTTCTGGCCAGGAATGAAAAGAGATGTGGCAGAATATTTAAGTAGATGTATGGAGTGTCAGCTAGTCAAAGTTGAGCATCAACACCCAGCAGGGCTTTTAAATCCCCTGCCAATTGCAGAATGGAAATGGGACACAGTGTCCATGGATTTTATAACAGGGTTACCTAAGACTAAATATCAACATGATTATGTAATGGTAGTAGTAGACACTCTCACAAAAGCTTCTCACTTTATACCAGTAAAATCTACTTTCGGAACAACGCAAGTAGCAAATGTTTTTCTGAAGGAGATAGTAAGGCTTCATGGAGTTCCCAAGGTGATTGTATCAGATCGAGATGCTAAGTTTACAGCAGCATTTTAGAAGGGATTGTTTGCAGGAATGGGTACTAAGATGAATTTTAGTACTGCCTATCACCCTCAAATTGATGGGCAAACAGAAAGGACAAATCAAATTTTAGAGGATATGCTGAGAATGTACGTGATGGATAGGCCATCAAAATGGGAAGAGTATCTGCATTTAGCTGAGTTTGCCTATAATAATAGCTACCAATCCTCTATTAAGATGAGTCCGTTTGAGGCACTTTATGGGAGAAAGTGTCGTACTCCTTTGAGCTGGAGTCAACCAGAGGATAAACTGGTGTTGGGACCAGATGCACTACAAGAGATGGAGAGAATTGTCAAACAGATACAAAGAAATATCAAGATAGCACAAGATCGCCAGAAAAGCTATGCTGATAAGAAAAGAGTGCACCGAGAATTCAAAGTGGGGGACCATGCGTATTTACGCATCAAACCCAAAAAGAGCACACTTTATGCAGGAAGTTGTGCAAAACTGGCTCCTAGATATTGTGGGCCTTTTGAAATTTTAGAAAGGGTGGGACCAGTGGCTTACAAGCTGGCCTTACCACCCCATGTTAGAGTGCATAATGTGTTTCATGTTTCATTATTAAAAATATATGTGCATGATGCTTCTCACATAGTTGATTGGACTGTTGTACAGGTGGAACCAGAAGGGGAGTTTCTGCCAGAACTGCTTCAAATATTGGAGCGGGAAGAAATTGAATTAAGAAACAGAACAGTGGCCAGAGTAAAAGTGCAGTGGAAGCACTTTACTGCTGAGGAAGCCACCTGGGAAAGGGAAGCTGAAATGATGGAGAAATATCCATTTTTGTTTAAATGAACTCTAGTAGTTGAATAACAACACCGAGGACGGTGTTTATTTTCAGAGGGGGAATATGTAACACCCCCAATTTGTGTGTTGAATTTTTAAAGTTAGACATTGAAATTTAATCCTAAAGGGGGTGGACCCCAAGGGATAAGTATGGTGTGAATGTATTTGCATATTTTATTTGAGAAAATAAATAAAATGATTGTGCAATTTGACCAAGATGAGAATTAGAGATTACTTGCCAAATCCATGAGGATGGATAAGGCAACAAATCCCCAAAATCTTTCAAAAATCCTTGAAAGAAATTAATTTAGATTTGAGGAGGAATCTAAATTTCCCCAATGAAGAGGAGTAGTTGGGAAGAGGTGAGAAAAAGTTGGAAAAGCTGAGGAAAAGCTTAAAGCAGCTTTAAAGAATCCCAAAATGGGAAGCCTAGGCTAAACAGGAAAGAAAGCATCCTGCTATTCTGGACGCAGAATTAGAAACATGCTTTGGGGAATTATGAGCTTAAATAAGCTGCTCCTAAGAAGATCAGAGGTTGATCCGTTCTAGGAGGTGATCTCTGCTCGAGGGTGAGTCCTGGGAGACAAAGAGGACTCTAAGGTTGGGAGGTTGGTCATTTGCAGATTGTGGTATGTTCTGAAATTTTTGTTATTCTATTTTCTGATGGTATGAATTGGCTACATATAGAAAAAAATTAAATGGTGTGTTTGATATTAGTACTACATTTAACATAACCCATCCTAAGGCATTCAACTTCCAGATTCTGTTTAGTTGTAGACTAGAAATCTATAGAGTTGAAACTCCAGAAACTCTAAACCAAGGTCGGTTTAAATCTGAAGTTACTTGGCCTCTACAGATGATTAATTTTTATTGAGTTCCTTGTAGACACAAAAATGATATGATATGCTTATGTGTATGCTAGAGAAACATTATAGTAGCACTGAAATATACATGGTATGTAGCAGAAAGGAAGAAAGCAAGATATTAGAATATAGATTTCATATATGAGCATTCTAACATTTGAAACAGTTATGGATTGGATATATGAGCATTCTAACCTGTATAATGGTGCTAGAAAAGAATAATTCTACTCTATATGATTTTGATAACATTTATAAGGGTATATATATTCATATCCAAATCTATCCTTACTCCTTGAAAACAAATATCCTGGAAAAATAATTTGTAACTAAGGTCCTTTAGTCAAGTGCTATTAAATACATCTAGATATACTTCACGAGAAAAATAGAAGTTAAGAGTAAGGGCGCTAGAACATGTATGTTGAATTTTATGAAACCACAAAATAACTTTACATTAGAGAAGAGCTGTAGCACTCATAGCAAGTGTAGAGTATTTTGTAATTAACTTCATCTTAAACCCTTGAAATAAACATTAGTGCAATAGAGTTAATCTATGTTTAATACATACCATTACTTGAACTATCGAATACCTATATATATGGATAAAAAATAAAAAACCAATATATTAGCTAGTACCGAGCACTATACAATTAGGCTTTGTTAGCCTCGACTACCATTGAACTATATACATATACAAGAATTTTATATGTCCCAAGCACGAAATAAATGTAAATCCTATGTGCAAACGATATATGGTAAAGATGAAAAATACCTATGAAACCTATATATATGTAAACCATTATCGCTAATGGAACGAGCGTATGGACAAGTTATACAAATCAATGAAATATATAAATGTAAATCATTATCGCTAATGGAAAGAGCGTATGGACAAATTTTACAAACCAATGAAATATATATGTGAATCATTATCGCTAATGGAACGAGTGTATGGTCAAATTATAATAATGCGTGGTGAATAATGGAAAAGACTATGTACTTAAACCCTATTCAACGAATCCATTGGAGATTTTTATATATGGTGCAACACTGATTCGTCACGGCACAGTGGAGATCTATCCGAGTAAATATACAATGAACAGAGGTGACAAGTAGCACGATAAAACGATGTGAAAACAATGGTTCTAACCATAATCATTTCGCAATAGCGTGGAGACCTTCACAGTTAACAAGAATTATTACGAGACCGAATGTAATTCTAAAGGGCCGAATATACGATTTCCATATTGGATATTAGTTGAGGTGCAGGACATTGAGATTTCTGGGATATATGGTAAAATAAAATGTTAAAATAGCTCAGAGAATCAACCTTACCTACGTTCGCCCAGAACGCTCTCAGTATTCCCTATTTAATCACAGAGTTAATCCTATTATTGCACAGAGATTTTCCAACGAAAGCATTGACTCAATAGCCACTCTGCCAGTGGAATGAAATGCAACAGATCGAAATATAATAAAGGGACTGGTCATGGACGCTTTTGGCCACAGTCGCGGGGAAGACAATTTAATTAAACTTCTGACAATAGACACGTTAGTAAAACCGAGGTTCTTCAGTCGCTCCGAATATAATAACTGAAAAATAGAAAAATATCAAAACAATGGAACGATGGACACAGTATTAACAGGAGTAGAAACCTCTGAATCTTTCCCTGTAACCCCAAAGGCCGAAGACGGAGCACGTGCGTGAGAAAAAAAAACAAGAACAAGAAACCAGGTGCAGTCGTACCATGAGCAGACAGAGGCCCTGGCTAATTAAGAGTATTCACCGGCGGACGCGGGGGGGGGGTAAGGCCACCATGAAGATTCTGGTGGTAAGACACTGTCTCGCGGCAGAATGAGCAACATTCACCACCCGTCACCAGGATGAACCTCGAACTCATTCATTCACGACCGAAGACCTGTAATGTTCCCATGAAGCAAATAGTAAGCGAGTTGGAAAAAAATAATAACTGGTATAAAGCAAACAAATGAAATTTATTAAACAGAAAAGAAAAGACGAGCATATTCTACGCAGAAGGAGATCCGTAAACAGCTAAAGGCGGAGCATGCATAGCCAGGTAAGGTGATTAGTTGTATAGAGATATCAGGCTATGCAAGTTCAGAAACTCCTAACTTCGCACGACCTTAAACAATCAAATGAAGAAGAGGATCAGTGATGAGATTCGAGGCAGAGAAAGGCTAATAATGAAAATCAAACCCTAATACAAGATCGCTCAATGTACCGGTGGAATCATGTTCAGTTTACGAAACCCTGAAGAAGATTTCCAGGATCAACGTTGAGCCGCGACCCCGGTACCCTTCTGTCAATTAATATTATTTTAATCCTGTTCGGCGTACCTGGGAGGTGGGATGCCGGCAAATTCAGGAGAGGCTGCTCCTCGAAAGGACCTTCCCCTTTTCCCTCCTCCAGCTGTTGGTAAAGCGCGTTCTCGGTACCACAGCTGGTGTGACAAAAAAATTGAACGGAGTGGTCACTGTCATGAACCTGAATCACGCCACCACAAGCTGGTACCAGTGCTCATGGGTGTGCACGCCACACAGTCGCGCCCATAACCTGTTATCTGCAAGAGAAAAATGACACCGAGATTGTTAATACGTGCAACTTAGTCGGCGTAGGGATAGGGTTCGATCAAACCATCGACATGGGAAAGTGGTATCATAAACCACCCCGAGTAATATAATAAGTGTACTCCTGCGGACAATGGGCCATAAAAACTAGAGTCAAAACAAGTTGAAACTCCAACACGCGCAATGGTAAACGTATAAGTAGGTTTTACTATGTATAACTGTACATTCATTTCTTTAACAAGGATCCTACACATGAACAATATATGTGAAAAGACCACAGGAAATATAAAGAGGGTTATTTTAAATTATGTGAATATATACATATGGTGGCACTTTCAAAAAGGCTTTGGATTTATATATGAAGATATATAACTTTAGGGATATATGTATATATTTATATGGTCATTGAATTACTATTGCCAAGGCTATATATATATATATATGCCAGGTTTAATTATCCGAAAGGGTTGGAGATATATATGATATATACCAACATATTAGCTATATATATATATGTGCCTATGCTCATTAAAGGTATATTGCCCAAGGCTCTATTTGCAAGTAGTATATAAGTAAGTGGAAGATGTATAATATAAATAAGGCATGTATACTACTATCAAAAGAGAAGAAGATTGAATCGTATTCAGTACAAATGAAAAAAAAAAAAACTGATAGAAATTGTGTTAAGGTATTCAGGGGAATTACCCATGAATTATATTGGATATTATTAACAGGACCTTAGGTTATAGAAAAATAAAAATAAAAAATTTCTTAACTGGAGGTGTTACAATTAGCACCACAATCTTGTGGACCATTTGAAACTTAGGACTAGGTTGGACTAGGTTGGACCCGTAGCTTATCAATTAGATTTACCCACTCGCATTAAAATTCATAATGTTTTCATGATTCTTTACTTAAGAAATATATACATGATAGTTCTCACATTATTTATTGGAAAATTATATAGCTAGAATTCAAAGGAGACTCCCTCGAAGAACATATCTGTATTCTAGAGAGGAAAGAGATCTAGCTCTGAAATCGAGTAGTTTTTTCATATTAAAGTGCAATGGAAGCACTTTACTACCAAAGAGGCTACATGGGAGCGAGAATATGAGATTCTTGAAAACTATCCAAAAATTTTACAGAGAGAAGAAACTAGAAATTAAACATCGAGGAAAATATAGTTAAAAGGGTGGAAGATGTGATATCCCTATGTTTTTTGAAATAATTAGTATTGTTATATTTTTCCAGAATTAAACTATGTTGGATTCAATGGTGATTCCATAACTTATGTAAATGAACAATATACATGTGGTTATGAAATCAATAATTGCAGTTATAAATTAATGGGAACGAAAAATTACTTGAAATGAGACACTTAACTAAAGAGATAATTTCTAATCTCAGTCATAGATAAGAGTGAGATAAATATTCCATGATAAATATATGTTTCTAAAATAAAAAATTTAATGTATGGGAGACAAAGATCCATTAAATATACTAGCTAGAGAAAACTTCGAGTACATTGAAGGATAAAGAACTCCTGAAGATAAAAAAAGGCTTTAATAACAAAAATACTTCCATAAAAGCAGGACAATGCTAATGGAAGAAAAGTTAATTAAGGAAGAAAAGGTATAAAACAACTAGGGAGCAGATGAAAGGGTTGCTGAGCTCTGAGGGATATTACTTGATATTAATCTTGGCTCGGGGGGAACTGGTGGTCAATTCATGGTTGGGTGGAAAGTGTACTCATTTAGTGATTCTTTTGATTCTCTTGTTAGAAATTATATGAGATTTATTTTGTTGATGAATAGGTACCTGCATATTGTGTATTGAAGGAATGGATTGAACTTAAAATGGTAATTAGGTTGGCAAGTAAACATATGCCTACTCTCCATTGAACAACAAAGATACAATTTAGTGTAGAAAATATGTATTGTACTATAAATTATTTATGTACAAATGGTGTAGACAATATATTTTCATGGCTAAAGAGTTTGTATCTGGGTAAATTATTTGTAGTGATAGGAATTATATTTTTTGTGATTAATATATATTTTGAAAGGATTTTAAATGTGATTTTTGTTAAATTTTATTAATACTTGTCACTGATATGAAGGTATGATCTCTTGTTAATAAATTGTTTATTCTTACTATTTTAATATTATTGGTGGTATAGTTGAGCTTTAACTATTTTATTCAGTTTATCGTATATAAGAAAATAATAGTTATTTGTTAGAGTAAATAGATTTTGAGAGTTAAAGTAGTGCACTTATAACACTGAGGTCATATCCTAATTTCTAAAATGTCCAAAGTTAAACCTAGGCATAAGGGATAACATAGGAGCATGATGGTTACCAAAGAAATGATTAAGTATTTCTGGTGCAACTTGATGTGTCATTGTAAATATAGTTAGGAAAATTAGGTTGTGTTGGAAGATAAAAGGTATTATATGAAATCAGGGTAATAATGAGTATGAATGCCTTCACTCTGATACAAAAAACTACGGATATATTCTTAAGCGAGACGGATATTATGGTAATATATCAAAAAATTAGATAATTAAATGAAATAATTTTTAGGAAAATAAAATTATAAAAAATTGAGTACTAGAGTAAGTTAACTACTGTATTCAAAGAACACCCATAAACATAACCTCTGTAGAAATACTTTGTTAGTTAATTGATATTTATATCTTAACAAATTGACCAGTGAACCTAGTTTCAACCATCCGTATTAGTATGAGCTAAGTTAATTCACTACAGGTTAATCAACTGAATTGATCATGGACTTGTCATATAAATAAAATACACATATATACTATACAAAGCCATATAACTATCACAATATGCATCCATATACAAATAAATTGCCCTTCTAGTAAGCAAGAACACACAGTTATAGGATCTCTTATGAACCAATGTAAACAAGATAGCTCATAAAGAATATCAAAAAAATCCCATAGCAAAAAATTTAAATAGAAGGAAGAAAAAATATCAAACGAAAGGGAATAGACTACCCAACGAATAAAAATCAGCCATAATTACACAACCATTAAACAAAAAATAAAAGAAAAAAACACAATTGAGTTATTCATATTTTCCACCAGATCAGACACTTGAAAAAATCAAGTGTTGGAAGGTGAAACTTGAGGAGAAGTACTAAAATCATCGACTTGAAAAACTCTATGTTAGGTCAGTTGAAGATGGGTGCAAAACCTCCATAGTCGGAGATAGGGTTTGAGGGTATCTTGTGTGCCTGCAAAGTAGATGTCACAATCAACAAACGAGAATGATGTTGGAGAAAAACAAATGATATGCATTATTAAATAATTAGCGATGGAATTCCCATTTATATTACTCGAGTATGAGTCAATGGAGCTTGGTTCTTCACCATTTTGTTGAAAATGGAATATAAGTTAGCTCTGAGGTAGGAAAACCATATCCAAGAGAATATGTAATGAAAAACAACCATACATGCATACATGCAGTAGGAAGATCCATTAAATTACCTAAGAAAGTAAAGTAAAACAAAGGATTGATGCCTTTGTGCAATGATTGGGTCTTATGGCTACATAGACAGCTTGCAAGGTCGAGTAAAATTGTTATTAGGAAAGAATCGAACTTGGAAGAATTTTCCTTTGGCATATATAAAACCCTGGTGCTTATAAGAGTAAATATTGTTCTAATGGACATTTAAAGAAGAATAGGCATAAAAATTCAATTAGTAACTCACTAGTACATACAAAAAGGGAAGAAGCGAATTTGTCACCTTATGTAGCCATGGTTCTTAGAGATGAACCAATGAACCCAACAAGACACATCGACCTGTTAACCTATCCAATAGAAATTGAGTATTGATGACCATAATTTCACACCTTTAGGAGGATATGGAAAACCAAGAAACCAAATTTCAAAGTGATAATAACCACTCTTAGAAAATTTAAATTTACAAAATGGTCAAGTGTAGAACCCTTACTGTGGAAAATGAAAAAAAATGAAATAGTGCAGTGAACCATAATACCTCGACACCATAAATAGTGCATTATCGTTGTGTTGTAAAAATAGTGTTGGTATATTTGAGGCTATTACCAGTTTCCAATTACAGAAGAGAAAAAATAGAGTGACGACAGCGATACGAAAACCAGGAAAAAATGCCGATTAGTTCATAGGAAATGTCTATACAGGCTTAAGGTTTGGGTGGAAAGGTAAGAACCATTAGATGGGGACAACGAATCTACGCCCTTCACATAGTCATATGATACCTTGTCCTCATCATGTGTTATCATTCGCTCATTAGATGGGATAGCGTTGGCCACATGGATGCATTAGGGGTAATATACTTGTCATGTGGTGAGTTACCATACATAATTTATGTGATATGACCTAATGGTATAGGAATTAATAAATCACCATATTACTTGGGGAAATAAATAAGAAATGGGGGTCAGATAGTTAGGTTTAAATGTTATAAGATTCATCTAGGGAGATGATACTTCCATATAGTAGTTATGCAAATGATCCAATTATCAGCATAGGGGAAATTAAAGATGCATGAAACATTAGGTAATAAGTGCATAGATATAATTCATCAGGATCAACTATTTAGCAAATACAATAAGAAAATATAGGAATTATATGCCTTGCAATAACATATGCAAATGATTAGTAAGGAAGTTAAAAAAACAAAATAATGTGTGATATATGAAGAGAAAATGTGACATTTTAATTTATATTGTAAAATTGATGTTAATTTATAACTACTATCTATATGTTATATATTTTAATGTGATATGATTTTATTTATCTAAAAGAAATGTTAGTAATTTTATTAATTAGAAACAAAATTACAATATAAAAAAGTGAAATTAAAAAATATTTACATCTAGCTTCTAACATGTAAGATGCAATGTCTACACATCTACTCAATATTGGGTTGTAGAGGGCCTCTCTGTGTAATGATTATAAAAGCTACGATTAAATATAGTTTTCATTTTCAACCTTAATTATTTAATGGATGATTGCTAGTATCGATGTCTATTGTGATAAACTCTAATATTTTTAAATTGATTCTCCTAATCTTATTATTGGGCTTATATATGTCAAAGTTTGATAAATATTTAATAGGTGTTTAACTAATGTGTAGGAATTGACCACTAAAACTTTATGTTGCACTCTCTCACATCATAAAGTTCATATGAACCTTGCATATCCCATTTTTTTATATAAAAATACATTAATCTCACACACTATATATTCTTTCATTCAAACATAAGCTTAAACACACACAAAGGTCTTCCATACTAGTTTGACCACAATCTAGTTCTTTGTTTCACTTTAAATTCCATAGTATCCACATAAAAAAGGTATTCATTGTTATTCATGACTGATTTTGATTTATTTTATTATGTTTACAAGCTTGTTATGTTCTTGCATAAAACTAAACTCACTCATGGATAGCAAGTAGTTGTCAACTAAGTCACCTAATTCATGTTAGTATTCAAGTTTGAGAATATATATGTGTGCGTGTGTGTTTGTGTGTATAATAAAATTATGTATTCTCCCTAAACATCTGATAAAAATATCACTTGTAATCTAGATCATCTAATTTTAATAATAATCTGGTAGGATTTTAAAAACATCAAAACATAATAAAGATAATAGGTTATTATAAAATTATGAATTTTTTTTTTTAAATATTATTCTTATTTAAAAAAAAAAATCATTATTTAAATATTTTAATAGTAATAAAAGAATTAATTAATTTGATTTATATAATGTAAACCAGACATAATTTAAACTAAAAATATTTAAAAATTAAAATTTAATATTTAATATTTATATTTATACAAAAAATTAATTCATATTGAAATTATTAAATTAAATTTTTTCTATACGTTGCACCGATTTTAGTGTTATGGAACCAATCAAGGACTGATTCTGATGGCAGTAACATAGAAAATAGTAGTATAGAGGAAAAAATATGTGATATGTTATGTGATTTAATTGAATATTGAACTTATAAATATGAATTAATTTATTTAAATTAAATTATAGGTTTGGAGAATTGTTTGGATAAAAAAATTGGTTTTTTATAACCTAGGCAGGCTCTTCCTTTCATAGTGATGTCATATTATGCACTATGGGCCACATGGCAGACTATTCTCTGGTGAAACAACAATAATAGCATCCATAATGGCCATATCTTCTTTTATAATACAAAATAAAAAATCAAAACCCTGAATACCTTTGCTGTTGTGAAGCAGAAACATCAAAACTTCCCACTTCAAAAACCCAAAGCTTGTAGTCTATCTTCAAAGCCTTAAAGCCTTAATTTATACTGAATGAAGCCATTAGTGGGAAATGATTTATGGTGAATGAGATGCAACTAATATCTGACCAGAATATGAAGAAAAAAATTGTGAGCTTTCTAGTTAAAAAACAACAGTAGCATCCATAATGTCCATCTCTTATTTTATCATACAAATTAAAATATCAAAACCCTAATTACTCTTACTATTGTGAAGCAGAAACATCAAAATGTCCCACTTCAAAAACCCAAAGCTTTCAATCTATCTTCAAAGCCTTAATTTATATTAGAGGAATAACTAATATCTTTTTATTTGCATTTTTATTATACACTAAAAGAACTACTAATATCCTTTTATCCTTTTTAGAATTTTGAGCATGCAATGCTATAAGAGTGTTATAAGTCCTTGCAAACAATGAATGATGAACAATTAGGTAGAAACCCTTCTTCCTGCATTTTTCTAATGAATTAATTTTATTCATCTAGAAGTCCCGAACTTGCAAGTGTCTAAATGACAGAGGAATAACATCTCAAAATTAAATATAAGAACAATGACAATCTTTAAAGAGCACGCTCATTTCAAATTCTTGAATAAGAACCATAAAAAGAATTAAATCTTCTAAAAAGAAAATTTTCATCTTCCCTAAGGTATATAAAGTTCATCTTCCATAAGGTATATAAAGTCTTTGTATTAAAAGAGTATTAACGATTGAAAAAGTTCTATTGCAGTGCCGAGCAAAAACACTGCAGTACTAGGCCTAGTGTTGGCTTCAGCCCACCACATATACACAAATACGCATGATAATATAGTTGAAACAACATAGTAAAAACAGACAACCACACATAGAGCACAGTAGACACAGAAAACTACACATACAAAATCACCTTCTATTCATACCCTAATAGGTATCACAAAAGACCAACATAACTTTCACTTCGACGAATCACCACCACAAATACACACGATAATCCACAAATACACACGATAATATAGTCGACAAAACACAGTAAACACATACAACCACACATACAACAAAGTAAACATAGACAACTACACATACAAAAGCACCTTCTATTCATACTCTAATAGGCATCACAAAAGACCAACATAACTTTCACTTCGACGAATCATCACCACAAAGAGAGAGCACCAGATGCAGATTAGATTCCTTCTCAATGTTATAATCAGCCAGAGTACGTCCATCTTCCAGCTACTTATGAACAAAAATCAGCCTCTGCTAGTAAGGAGGGATGCCCTCCTTATCTTGAATCTTAGCCTTCACATTATCAGTGGTGTCTAGTTTTTTTTATTTAATAAATTTTACAGACTTAAAAAAACAATCCTCATAAGATATAATAAATCCTTTGATAATCGTATCAATACCTCATATATATTTCTTAATTGCCTCATATATATTTCTTAATTTCATTGTGAAATACACTTCTCTTCAAAATAGATTTATGCTAACCAAAGATCTTATTATATATTTTTTATTTATTTTATTATTGTAATACATTTACTTCATATCTATTTAATATTAATTTGTTTATTTATATAATTTTAAATAATATATATTTATTTAATTAATATTAATCATTCATATATATTCAACCCTATATCTATATATGTTATATCATGTAATATTCATGATGCATTCCATTTAACTTATAAAATAAATAATTTATATGTTGTTAATTCATTTCTTAACCTAAGACATTGTTATATTTATAATGCATTCTATTTAATTTATTTAATTAATATTAATCATTCATATATATTGAACCCTCTATTTATATATGTTATATCATGTAATATTCATGATTCATTCCATTTAACCAATAAAATAAATAATTTATATGTTGTTAATTCATGTCTTAAGATAAGACATTGTTATCTTTATAATGCATTTTATTTAATTAATCGTGATTTATATCGGAGGATAATTTTCAATTTTTATTAAATTGGTGATTAATATCTTATTGGACTGAAATTTTTTACGTTATTATTATATTTAATTAATAATTTTTTATTAAAAAGGGATTGTTTGCAAGTAAATGAAGCACTTAACGATGGGCTATCATGTGTGTTGCCAAGAGGATATTTGATAAGTGTCCGTTTTTTACTAGTACATATCATTGAGTGATTGAAGGGGAGATTTTCAGTCCCCTGCAAGGTTTCCAGGTTCGAGCACGTGTTATGGATGCTGCATAATTCTAATACAAAGGCAATATTCAGACGGATCCCAGCTTGGGGAAATTGTTCCACTTCTATATTTGTCATTAATCCAAGTGAAAGCACCCTGAATTTATTTCTTTCTGGATTATCTATTTTGTACAATCTCTTACAGGTTATTGATAGGAATTTTATTGTTATTGTTCATTACTAGGGTTTTATGAGCGACGGTAATTTTATCACTAAAATAACATCTATTTATTAAAGTAATTTATCAATACATGTTGTTCAAATGAACAATTGGATACTATATTTTTGGTGGAAGATAATATGGGAATATTATTTTATTTATCATTTTAATTTACTTTGATGCATCCAAAATCTGCCTATATGTAATTGTAAACAACTAATGCGGATGGATTTTTTTTAAGAACTAGCGCCCTTAGATTTTTTCTATTATAAACCCTTTGATACTCGCGACTTGTATTTGAGCAACCAATGATAATGGTATACTCAGTGCCATTGGTATCAGATTTACTCAAGGATGAATAATTCTCTCACATGACACAACCGATGATAACCAAGGTGTAAGACCTATATATATAAATATTCTTTTGTCACTATTTTTTTATATTGTTTGAAATGTGTTACTCTCTCAATGTGGAAGTCAAGTTGACTTATAATTCATTAAAATAAATAGGATGTAGGAAAAAAGAAAGGCTCAATTATAAAAATCAAGCATGGTTTTGTTAAGGTGCGGTTATCTTATATAAATATATAAATTTTTGAATATATATAATTAATTGATATTTATTGATGTTAGTTGAAGTTAGTCTGCTTAATTTTATTTAATTCAAAATATGTAAAGAAATTTTAATATAATTATCAACTAAATTTAGGTTTTTGATAGATAATTTTAACATTAAATTATAAAATATATTACAATATTACAAAAAATTATATTGAAAATATTTTATATTAAGAAGCTATGATTCAATCTATGTTAAAATATGAAGTCTATCTACTTACCTTAACACAAATTTAGTTTAAATCAATTATGATAAGTGAGATATTAAATTAAAAAACTACATGTTTTTACTTTTAAAAAACTCATTTAAATGTTTATAATCATATAATCATATGTTTTTTAGACATATTATTTACATATATGGAACATATAGTAAAATTTTCAGAAAATATTTATAATATTGAGTATTTTAGATATCTGAAAATATATGAAAATAAGTATTTAAGATGTAAATTTAATTCAAAAATACATATAAATAATATAGATTATTAATGAAACAATAAATTAATAAATAAATAAAAAAAACACCTCAACAAATAAATATTTATTTTGTGATATATAGCAACTATTTTAGTTATAGCGAACTTTTAAATTTTATTTATTTATTTACATATAACCATTATTTTAGTTATAACTAATTTTTAAATTTAAGAAATATTTTTTTTAAAGTTTTTAAAAAATAAACATCCATTTTATTAACAATTATATATTAGCTCATCTTCAAAGAAAAATAAAGCAACTTTAACCAAAAAAAATACAATTACTAAACCATTTTCATTCCATTAGTCTTTATCTATGAAGGTGCAGTATGATTCAGTGCTGACATTTCATCCATTACCACACAATTCTGGCATAATGCTATAGTTCGTTATAGTTCTCAACACAGTTGAACTTTCCGGCATAATGCTATAGTTCCTCTTTTATTCTCAGCACAATTGAACTTTCTTGAAGACAAATATATAATAGGAATAACAGAGTCACCATGAAACCAAAGATCAAGAGACAACACACAACGAAATTTGCATTTGAAGACATCTTAAAAATATTGCAACCATGACCAAAAATCAAGGCATCAGAAACAATAAATGAAACCTAACATAGTAAAAAATCTCCAAGTTCATAGCTTTACACGAAATCAAGAAAACTTTTTTATGCTAAATTACAAACCGGAACGACTCTTAAAAATTGAAAAATAAATGTAGTTGTACAAAAACCATAAAATACCTAAATTATCAAAACTTTATAGAATTTATAGGATTACAATACTCTGGAATAAGACAGTGTAGATATTGGTTTTTCCAATAACAGTCATGGGTACGTCGTGAGAAAAACAACATGAGAAAAACAACACGGTTACCCTAATAATGCTCAGCCATAATGTTTCAAATTTGTCAAAATTTAACGAGAAGCAACAAATATTCTTCCCAAACACACAGCAATCCAATATTATAAAGAAATTAAGAAGGCTGAGTTGCCATACCTGTAAATAAAAGCTGTCGAAAATATTCACAATGAGATAGAAAAACCAAGCGCGCCTATGAAGATCACGGGAAGGGTGGGTTGTATTTATAGGAACCAAAGTTGTATTTATAGGATTCGTGAATGCAAATCGTAGGAACCAAGTTCATCTTTGTAGCCCCAAAACGTAGAACCACACACAGATGGAGCCGCACAAGTGGATTGGCATGCTGCAACCTTCTTCATTGCCTGAATCGTATCTTGGCATCCTGGGTGATGAGGCTGTAGTGCCAGGGTTTTGACATCCACTTCGTCCAGCTCCCTCGGGTCTAAATCGAAGGAGAGGCACAAAACATGAAGGTAGAAACTCTGGTATCAAATATTTTGGAGAAATCAAAGGATTCTTAGACATTTCTTTCAATTTCATGGCCACACTTCACTTGTTTAACGATTTTCTTATTTTAACTAATTAATAACCATATTTAATCGTAAGGTCCATAGTGTTTCAATAGTCCAACATCCAAATCAACGTTACACAATAGTACATGTGGAATTTGAGGAAAGTTGTTTTCAAATAAGAACGCTTTACAGCGTAAATATTTCTAAATTCATATTAGGTTCACAATTTTTGAATTTGGAGGGTAATATTAGCTGATCCTGGTGACTTTTGATGTCAAGGCCACCTAGTATTTATGGAGGTCTATGTAAAATGGCTTCACTTCTATTATTTTTTTTAACTTAAAAAAAATCATATAATAGAGATTATCTCATATTTTAAATAACATTATGTCCACTTTTAATCCATTGGTCACTTACATGTCTATTTCCACTTTTGTGCTGCATATGTTAGGTGTTTTTATTAGGGTAGTACCTTTTAAGCTAGTGGCAGATCCCAATTAAGAGAGTGGAGGTTCAAAATTTGTACACCCATTTTGGGCAATTAGATAAAAATTCCTTAAAAATTCACAATATTATCATAGAATGTTGTGACACAATTTTTCATATAGTAAGCTTTATAAAATCATTCCTACCACAATTGGAGGTACCTTGTTTTAGTAATAAGATAATTATAACAGATATATATCATACATAATCCTTAATATCTATGGTCCATAATCTATTAAAGTTAGGTCTTATTATTGTAATTTTCGTTTCTATCCATAATCGATATAACCTTAGACTTATTATTTTAATAGGCTTTGTATTAAATTTAATGACCATATTAGTTTTTTTTTATAATATTTAAACTAAAAATTTCATATATATTATTTAAAACAAATATATTTTAATTAAAACTAAATGATAAAATTGTAATATTATGAAATCTAATATGTTTAAGTACAATGTAATGCTATTTTACATTTCAATACCTTTATTGTGTGTCCCTATCAACATATGCAACAACTCTTACCATTATCTTTTAATAGAAATATTATAATTTTAATATAAATATTATAATTTTATAATAATTCTTTTATATTATAAAAATAGCCCTAAGCAAGCTCACATTATTGAGATGGAAAATTTTATGCTTTGTTCCGTGACTTCATAATAACTACATGCCTTATCCCATCACCATAATTGATGTTGATGACCATGTAAGTGGATAGAATGTAGTTATGAAAACAATATTAGAAAGTGGATTGTTATATTCCTTTTAACAATGAACAAAAAATCCAAACAGGTAGAAATGATGTGATGCTATCCCTTCAAACGGCTAGAAATCAAACGGCTATAGAGGACATGGCACGACCACTCACAAATTAGCCGTTGATTAAAAAAGCTGCGAGGCAGAGTTATATGATAAGGATTTTGATTATGATGTTCACAAGTTAAATTACTTTTGATTCTCCTCTACAAAGGTGGACACAGAAATAATGTTTTTTTTAAATGAATTGGTGAAGGGGACCGTGCGAATGGATCCTCCCCTACTTGGTGAAGGATAGCCTGCAAATTTTTCGTGTCACATTGTGACTACATCCCAGCGAAGGCCAACGTGGAGTTCTACAGTGTGGGGATGGGGAGTTCTTAGGAGAGAAGTTGGGGAGTTTCGAACGCAGCGCTTCCTGGACTAGGAGAAGGACGTTGACATTACGAGAATGAATAGAATTAAGATGATGCCCTTCGGTGCTGGGAGGAGGATCTAGCCATTGGCACTCACCACATCAATCTAATCATCTTATGGATGCATGAATCATGGAGTAGTATGCTTTCACTGTTGTCACAAAGAATCCACCAGAAGTCCCCATGTTCCATTACTCTTGTGGAATGTAACGCGGGGATTTGTGGAGGCAAAGTATCGACTGTATATACCTTTCCTAAGTGAGGCCAACATCGAGCTGCTTCCACCGGTGCAAATCTATTTATGAGGTTCTCTCTGGCTCTCTAATTCGATTCGTTTTGTAGTAGGTGCCATTTTTCGATTTCTCGGAGGTGTGAAATATTCATTTATATTGCATATTTTTATGATCAATTTCTAAGAAATATGGTAGCACACAAACATGATCTCTATTCTTGTTTCCATTAATGTATAGTTTTATGAGATAAATTTTCAGATTAATCATATTATTAAAAGATTTGATTGATAGGGTTTGCACCTTCTTTTAATCAGGATAAGGTTTGCGCCTTCTTTTAATTGCTTTATTTTAAGCCAATGTCTGTCCAATTCCATACGCAGGGTATACCACGACAAGATAAGATTACAACAAAATGGATCATTGGAAGGAAATAAGGCCCTAAAAAAACCTAGTTCCCGCCAGACAAGAAAGGTAAGTTTCTGCCTCTTCATTTTGTATTTCTTGAAGTAAACCCTTTTCTTCATTTTCAAGTGGTTTTATAATTTTTGGATTAATACGGTGTTAGTAATAACACCTATTTTTTCTATTAGAACTCTATTTTCGGTGTCTAAACCAAACCCAGTTTATTCATCTTAGTTTTATTATTCCATTTTCTTTATGGTTTCCTGGGCTCACCATAGTTTCTTTTTAATTCATTTCAGCCAGTTGCAATCTCTTTGTCTCAAATTTCTTGGTTATAATTTAGATATTTCTTTGTTAGATCTATCAAATCAAATCTCTTATGGATGTGTGGGATATGGATGTGTGTAGTATGGAGGAGCAGTATGCTTTCACTGTTGTCACGAAGAATCCACCAGAAAGAATCAGGACGAATGGAGAGTGGCGCTCAAAGTCCCCATGTTCCATTACTCCTGTGGAATGCAGGCGGTGATGCTTGCATTGGGAATTTGCGGAGGCAAAGTATCGACGGTATATGCCTTTCATACGTGACATCGACATCGACCTGCGTTGCTTCCACCGATGCAAATCTATTTATGAGGTTCTCTCTGGCTCTCTGATTTGATTATTTTTCTCTATTTCGATTCGTTTTCTAGTGGGGTGCCATTTTTGGATTTCTTCCAAGTGCGAAATATTCATTTATATTGATATTTTTATGATCAATTTCTAAGAATTCTAGTAGCACACAAACATGATCTCTATTCTTTTTTTTCCATTGATGTATAGTTTTATGAGATTAATTGTAGGATTAACCATATTATTAAAAGATTTGATTGATAGGGTTTGGGCCTTCTTTTAATTGCTTACTCTATGAGATTAGATGATTTAGATGAGATTATTGGATTTCTTAAAATTATTTTCAATTATGTTTTTATGATTTACAAATATGTTTTTCATTTATGTCTTATAATTTATGTTAGATTTTATTTTCACATTATTACTTTGGTTAAATTCAATGTATTTTAAATTGTATTTTCATACATTTAAATTATTTTAAAGAGTTTTTCTTATATTTAAACTTTTATTAATAGCTTTTCATTAATTTATTTTTTGAATGATTTCTTCATTAATATTCTAATATAGAGTAAAGTACCATAAGCTTGAGTAGCCTAGCCTAAGCTACTAAAGGATAGACTAAGTTAAGCTAGAGTAGGCAAGGTTAGGCTAGAATAGGCAAGAGTAGCTTAGGATAGGCTAGAGTAGACTCGGATATCCTAGGTTAGAGTAGGTTAGGCTAGTGTATGCTAGGGTAGGCTAGAGTAGGCTAGGTTAGACTAGGGTAGGTTAAGCTAGGCTAGGGGAGGCTATGTTAAGATGTGATAGGCTAGGCGAGGCTAGGTTAGGCTACTATAACGAAGGATAGACTAGGTTAGGCTAGGTTAGGTCAAGATAGGGTAGGTTAGGGTATCTTGGGATAGGCTAGGATAGGATAGGCTGGGATAGGTTATACTATGTTAAGCTAGGCTAGGTAAGAGTACACTATGTTAGGCTAGGGTATGTTACGCTAGGCTAGGTTAGCCTAGGTTAGGTTAGGTTAGGTTAGGCTAGGGTAGGCTATGTTAGCTTAGGTTAGGCTAGGCTATGTTAGGTTAGGTTAGGTTAGGTTAGGTTAGGATAGGATAGGCAAGGATAAGATAGGCTAGAATAGGGTAGGGTAGGTTAGGGTAGGGTAGGATAGATTAGGCTAGTCTAGGCTGGGCCACGATAAGATAGGCTAGGTTAGGATAAGATAGGTTAGGCTAGGCTAGGCTAGGCTAGGCTAGGCTAGGCTAGGCTAGGCTAGCTTAGGTTAGGTTAGGCTAGGCTAGGCTAGGTTAGGTTAGGCTAGGTTAGGTTAGGATGAGATTGATTAGGCTAGGTTAGGTTAGGTTAGGATGAGATAGGCTAGGTTAGGTTAGGATGAGATAGGCTAGGCTAGCATAGGGTATGGTAGGGTAGGCTAGGTTAGGGTAGGCTAGGCTAGGCTAGGCTAGGCTAGTGTAAGGTAGAGTAGGGTAGGGTAGGTTAGGGGAGCTTAGGTTAGGTTAGGGTAGGCTAGGTTAGGCTAGGGTAGGGTAGTCTAGGGTAGGCTACCCTAGGCTAGGCTAGAGTAGGCTAAGCTAGGGTAGGGTAGGGTAGGGGAAGGTAGGTTAGGCTAGGCTAGGCTAGGCTATCCTAGGCTAGGCTAGGATAGGATGGTCTAGGATGGGCTACGCTAGGGTGGGCTACGCTAGGCTCGGTTAGGTTGGGCTAGGCTAGGCTAGGTAATGTTAGGCTAGGCTAGGATAGGTTAGGTTAGGTTGGGCAATGTTGGGTGAGGATAGGCTAGGTTAGGCTAGGTTAGATTAGGTTAAGCTAGGTTAGGCTAGGCTATGTTAGGCTAGGGTAGTGTATGGGTAGGGTTGGGTTGGGTAGGGTAGGGTAGGGTAGGGTAGGTTACAGTAGGTTATGTTAGGTTAGGCTAGGTTAGGCTAGGCAATGCAGGGCTAGGCTTGGCTAGGCGAGGTTAGGCTAAGCTAGGCTAGGCTAGGCTAGGCGAGGTTAAGCTAAGCTAGGCTAGGCGAGGCTAGGCAAAGCTAGGTTAGCCAAGGTTACGCTAGGCTAGCCAAGGCTAGGCTAGGCTAGTCTAGGCAAGGCTAGGTTAGTCGAGGCTAGGCTAGGCTAGGCGAGGTTAAGCTAGGCTAGGCTAGGCTAGGTTAGTCTAGGTTAGGTTAGGATAGGTTAGGTTAGGTTAGGCTAGGTTCGGCTAGGCTAGGTTAAGCTAGGTTAGGCTGGGTTAGGCTACATTAGTTTAGGTAAGGCTAGTTTAGGTTAGGTTAGGTTAGGTTAGGCAAGGCTATGTTATGATAGGTTGCGGGCGAGGCTAGGCTAGGCTAGTGTAAGATAGTGTAGGCTATGTTAGGATAGGTTACGCTAGGCAAGGCTAGGCTAGGCTAGTGTAAGATAGTGTAGGCTATGTTAGGATAGGTTAGGTTAGGATATTTTAGGCTAGGTTAGGCTAGTTTATGCTAGGTTATGCTAAGCTACGTTAAGCTAGGATAGATAGGCATGGCTAGGTTAGGGTAGGCTCAGCTAGGTTAGGCTTGGTTAGGTTAGGTTAGGCTAGGTTAGGGTAGGCTATGCATGGTTGGTCATGGTTAGGCTAGGTTAGGCTATATTATGATAGTCTTGGATAGGTTAGGCTAGGCTAGGCTAGGCTAGGAGATGTTAGGTTAGGTCAGGCTAGGCTAGGCTAGGGTAGGAGAAGTTAGGTTAGGTTAGGCTAGGCTAGGTTTGGCTAAGTTAGGCAAGGCTAGGTTAAGTTAGGCTAGTGTAGGTTATAAGCTAGGTTAGGCTGGGTTAGGCTACATTATTTTAGGTAAGGCTAGGTTAGGTTAGGTTAGGTAAGGTTAGGCTAGGCTATGTTAGGATAGGTTGCGGGCGAGGCTAGGCTAGGCTAGTGTAAGATAGTGTAGGCTATGTTAGGATAGGTTAGGCTAGGCAAGGCTAGGCTAGGCTAGTGTAAGATAGTGTAGGCTATGTTAGGATAGGTTAGGCTAGGCAAGGCTAGGCTAGGCTAGTGTAAGATAGTGTAGGCTATGTTAGGATAGGTTAGGTTAGGATATTTTAGGCTAGGTTAGGCTAGTTTATGCTAGGTTATGCTAAGGTACGTTAAGCTAGGATAGATAGGCATGGTTAGGTTAGGGTAGGCTCGGCTAGGTTAGGCTTGGTTAGGTTAGGTTAGGCTAGGTTAGGGTAGGCTATGCATGGTTGGTCATGGTTAGGCTAGGTTAGGCTATATTATGATAGTCTTGGATAGGTTAGGCTAGGCTAGGCTAGGCTAGGAGATGCTAGGTTAGGTTAGGCTAGGCTAGGCTAGGGTAGGAGAAGTTAGGTTAGGTTAGGCTAGGCTAGGTTTGGCTAAGTTAGGCAAGGCTAGGTTAAGTTAGGCTAGTGTAGGTTAGGTTAGGCTAGGATAAGGAAGGTTAGGTTAGGTAGGGTTAGGCTAGGTTAGGCTAGGCTAGGTTAGGTTAGGTTAGGTTAGGTTTTCATTAGGTTAGGTTAGCTTAGGCTATGTTAGGCAAAGCTAGGTTAAGCAAGCTTAGGATATGTTTGGCAAGGCTAGGTTAGGCTTGGCCAGGCTAGGTTAGGCCAAGCTAGGATAGAGTAGGCTAGGTTAGGTTATGTTAGACATGGCTAGGTTAATCTAGGCTAGGCTACGATAGGTTAGGCTAGGTTAGGTTTTGCTAGGTTAGGGTAGGTTAGGCATGGCTAGGCATGGCTAGGTTAGGCTAAGATAGGCTAGGTTATGCTCGGCTTGGTTAGGGTAAGGTAGGGTAGGCTAGGCATGGCTTGGTTAGGCTAGGCAAGGGTAGGCTATCGGTTAGGCTAGGCTGGGATAGGTTAAGTTAGGATATGCTATATTAGGATAGGTTATGTTACGGTAGGTTAGGCTAGGTTACGTTAAAACGAGTTATGTTAATTTCTATGATTTATGTTAAAATGGCTGACTTATATGAGGAATTTGCATGGAATTAAATAGAGTAAATTATTATGGCTATAATTGCATATTCCTGTGTTTATAATGATTATATTCCTGTGTTATATTTTCTAAGTTATATTTTGAGTTTGAGAGAATTCTAACTTAGGCTTTGGAAAGAGAATCTAAATAACTAGATTCTTAGAGTATATAATATAGAAAGGAGTAAGGTTAACCCTCAATATTAAACACATACATAGAAAGTACAAATTAAAACTAAAATAAATAAGGTAAAACTTCCACTTAAGAGTGAGTTGGAAAAAAATTAAGTGGAACTATTGAGAGTTCTTATAAATGAATATGGGCAATGATTTTAGATAAGGAAACATGGAATATATTTAATATTCTTGTATACCATTTATATTAAGATTTTTTGTGAGTATGGTTAAATATCTTGATTAGGAGTGGAAAAAGTATACTGAATTTGCTATACTAACAAAATCCTTATCTTAGGAGATTATACTAGAGTAGATACTTTAACTTAGTTTTAATAGAATAAATAGTAGGTTAAAGTATGTATAAATAATCATAATTAGCATATATATGCATGAATTTGTATACAAACACTTAAATATTAAATTTCATGAAGAATCCCTATCAAGGTAAAGGGACTAGTACAAAGGAGTAGAGACCATGAAGCAACCAGGGAAAGCTTTGTATTTAAACAATATAAGAAATGTCATATTAAGATGTGTATTTGAAATTTCAGAAAATTACTTTCTTACTACAGTTACTTTAAATTACATAGGTAAATTATGTGGATTATAATGGAAAAAAAAAAACCTAACAAATACTCACAATGAGGGAATATAACTTTAGGATAGGAAAAATACTCTTAGAAAAGTTAAGGCCTAGCCAATACAAATTTAAGATGACACATACCTTTACCTTCTATTAAATATTGAACAATAGATTTATATTTTGTAGAAAATAAATTGAAAGAAAAGAACCCATGTTGGGTGTAGCCTTCCTATTTTTTTTAAAGATAAATTGTTGGTCAATTACATATAATTAATACAAGTATATATGAAAAATATAATAAGAATAACATTGAAAAATATATAAAACAGTGGTAGAGCATAATTACATACTAGCCATAGCCATAGAAAGATAACAATAAACTATGCGTTTACTATTCACACATTACAGAGGAAAACAAGTATACAATTAGGTTCTTAGAAAATAAAAATGTGGAAATGGTATATCAACCCAACAATTAAAATAAACATATATACAATCACAAGGTCTATAAGGACTTGAAAAATTATAAGATCTCGACCATATATACCTAATACATAGGTTAACCAACGTATTGCCTAAAATCATTTGAAGGAAGAATAATATTTTGTTCAAAATAAGATGACCCATAATATAAAGGCATTTTTCCTTTCCCGGGAAATCATAGACCAATACCTCTCAAACATATAGATGAAAAGTACTTAATTAAGCATATACGAATGAAATGTAAGGAAGAGAAATATAAAGGAACTAACTTAGTCTTGATTGTCGAAAAGAGTCACGAGATAGCAAAAGTATAGTACAAATGCACTCGATTGAATCGATACCTATATGAGAGTAAAAAACACGGAATTTAGACAAGTGTAAAAGAACGTGATTTACTTTATCAGAACAAATGATGATTTACTTTAATAGAGAATGAACCCAAAGTATATATTCTCAAGATTGAATGTGGTGCATCCATTTCTATTACCTTGTAAAGTTCAACAACAAATAAATGTTAGCATAATATCTCAAAGAAAGAGGGTAAGTGAAGAAAGAGGGTAATTATTTTTCAGGAGTGAAGAACTTTATATCAAATTAATGAATGGTGCAACAAAATTATAAGTAATAATACTTTAAATAACCATTTTAAAAGAGAGAATAAAAACAATGGAAGAATTAGGGTTTAATAATTAAAAACCATGAAGAGAGAGTAACTATTTTCTGCCAAGACTATAAGAATTAGGTGATCTACATTGATAATTAAGAAAATATTTCAAGCCTCAAAAGGCATGGTCATTACTAGAATAAAAAAAAAAATCAATAAATAACATTTAGGGTTTCAAGGATAAAAACCCTAGGTAGAAATGCGAAATCAACGTTGTAGTGACAATTGGTTGAATGCAAAGTTAAAGCCAAAATAGAAATTACCAAGGATACCATGGAGGAGTAAACAAGCAACTAGTAAGTCAAAGTGAGGTTGAATTCATAGAGAATTAAGGGAAACAAGTATTGATAGAGGAAATTCACCTTGAATCGCTGTATAAGAAGAAAATAATTCGGTAGTGGATCACATTAAGGAATACTTGAGATTGCTCTAATTAAAAACCCCTTCATTTCTACATTTTCTAATTGATAAAAATACACAAGTCAGAAAACCAAATATGAGAATGAGGTGAGTTGAAGTAACAAGAACAAGAAAAATGGAATTCAAGTGAAGAATGTTAGCTCTATGACAAATAGATCCACAAGCATTCCCTTCTCATATAAATATGTCAAATAATGGAGAAAGTGAGAATAATAGCTCTGGAATAGGTATAAAATAATAAATATAATTGTAACACCCCCAAGTTATATACTTTTCAAATGAAACATTTGAACATACATCCAAAGGGGAGTGGACCCCAATGGATAATTATTGTGTGGATGTGGTTAACTATTTATTTATGAAAAATAAATAAAATATTATGTATGCACTATGACCAGATGAGAAAATGAGATCATATGCCTAATCCATGAGGTGATGGAAAAGGAAAAAGACTTTCCCCAAATCTTTCAAAAATCCTTGAAAGAAATTATTTCTAATTTAGATTTTTGAGGAAAAATCTAAATTTCCCCAATGTAGAGGAGTAGTTGGGAAGAGGTGAGAAAAAGCTGGAAAAGCTGAGGAAAAGCTTAAAGCAGCTTTAAAGAGTCCCAAAATGGGAAGCCTAGGCTAAACAGGAATAAAGCATCCTGAAATTCTGGACGCAGAATTGGAAACAGGCTTTGGGGGAAAGCACAACTTAAATAAGCTGCTCCAGAACAGATTGAGGTTAGTCTGTTCTTGGAGGATCTCTGCTCGGGGGTGAATCCTGGGAGATAAAGAGGATTCTAAGGTTGGGAGGACTGGTCATAGTAGAGGTATGCATGCCTAATTTTTGGAAATTTCTGTAAAGTCTGTGTTAAATATATCCCTGTTTTATGAGTTGTGATGTTATGGTTCATTATGCAATTTATGAATTGTTATGCTATGGTTCATTATGCAAATTCTGGATTGATTATTTGTTCAGTAACTCATGTGATTGTAAACTAAAGCTATTGATAGCAGAGGCAAAGGGGTTGGAGTATGGGGATGAGTTCCTCGAAGTAATGGAGTTAAAGAGGGTAGATCCTTTGAACAGCTAATCTCATAATTATGTATAGGTGTAGCTTGCTGTCTTTTAAAGGAATATTAAATTGCTGTGTGTAAAGACAGAAAATGTTAACAAAAAAGTAACCATGAACAACAAGTACCAAACAACTAAACCTATCATAACAATATTGATGGCCCAGAATTCCCTGTAACCAATAACCGAAGGTAGGAAACAAAAACCATGTGATAGCAGTATGGGGTTCAGTGTGTCAGTTGTGTTACAAGGGAAAGAATGGTAGAACTAAGAATTTAAACTATTCTATTAAATGTACGTGTAAACATATGAAAGCAGAAGTTGAATCCTAACTAAGTAAGAGGATCTAACACTAGGGAGTCTAAACTATCCAGTTCAGTATCCTCCCCTATTTGATTGTGACAAATGGATGTGTGTCCTAGTTTTCCCATGGAATAGTCGAATCTGCACCAGAGTGTCAAACATGTTGCATGTTTGTAACAGTAGAATAAAGGGAAATCCTACTTGAACATCTATGGTGTGACAAAAGTTTATGTGAGGGAAGATTGTAAGCATATGTAAAAATACAATGAACAGAGCATCGGTTACCGTCCATCTAAACTGCTGGGGAAGTAGTTGGAGAAATGGAGGTTAACTGAGTATAGGTAGATGTATGCGAGGAGGAATACATCTATACCTCGATGCTGCAACTTTAAAATGTTGAAAATTTTATAAGGCTTGCAAACTGGAAAGTTTGAGAAATTCTTATATTCCCATGACTGTCTATAATTACTCAAAAAAAGTAAATACCGGATAACCTTACGAATGTGAAATGGATTCAATAAGTAGTTTTTTTGTTAGCTGATGCATAATGCTGAGCATATCTAAGTTATGAGATATGGGTAAGAACCTGGGTCTGGGAGGCGTGACAAATGGTATCAGAGCACAGGTTCAAAAATTGGGCAAGATATGTGCTCACAAAGAACTAGTAAACTGATATAAATTTTATAAAAATTAAAAATATTACTTCAAGCATACAAATATCTTGGATATACTTTCAGGTATACATGTAACCGATTGTGATGAAGTATAAACATTGAAGTAATATGAGGAGGCTCACAAACCAGAATGGTTAAACCTATAATAGGTTCAAAACTGGAAACCAATATCTCTCAGAAAAATATTATTTCTATGTAAAATAATAGAGTATGATTGTTCTTCACTCGGAATATATATCCAGGATGAATTTTTTTTTTTTTTTATATAAATCTGTAAGTTTACAATGACATATTTAGCCATTGTTCTACTATCATCATTATGTAAAAGAAAGTCAGGGTTCATAAAGTCAAGATATTGAAACCATCTTAATACAGTAGCAAAGATCGATGCTGCCTTACTGTGATGAAAAGCAAGGGGGAAAACAGTAGTACCTAACTGATATATCATTTAGCTGGCCTTATTGAGCATCAGCACCTTCATAGGAATGTATCATTTTTTTTCCATGATTTAACCTCACTAGAAATCTTTCAATTTTGAGGGTAAGAATAGGACATACAAAGAGAAAAAAAATGAATTTATATTTATTTCCCTAGACACATAGAAAGGGAACTTCTAGAGATAAGAGTAAAGGTTGGTCTGTGGTGGGAGCTTGGTCTACTGCATGAAATGGTAGGTCTTTAAATATGATGTTCTTCTATTTTACATCAGTATGAATTGACTACATATAAAAATTAATGGAATGGTATGAGTGATTTCAGTACTACATTTAACTGAATCTATCTTTAGGTTTTCGCCTTCTAGATTCTGTTAAGTTGTAGATCAGAATTCCATGGAGTAGAAAGCTACAGGAACTTTAAATCCAATAGGGTTAAATCCGAAGGTACTTAGTCTCCACAGAAAATCCAATATTAACTGGTATTTCATGAAATTATATAAATGTGAAGGTACATGCTCATATTTTAGAAAAATAACTCAATATCATTGGAAGCTACATGATAAGATCAAAAATGAGAAAGGAAAATAAACAACTGAGTATGTATTTCCAAATTTTGTAGTTCAGGAGATCTTCTACCTTATGGAAATATCCTATCCTTTATATAACATTCCTAGCATATACTTTTAATCAATGAAAAATAAAATAAAAAAATTTATATATATATATATATATAACAAAGCCCTAACTTATAACAAAGGCACACCACTTGAATTTCTATCATCTACCTATAAAACAAAATAAGTGCTTAATTTTATATCGATGGTTAGTTTTATCTTGAAAAAAAAGACTAACATATAACATGTATGGTAGCATATACTAGAATTTTAGCACGGCATGAGTGGAAACATATATATTGGAATTTTATAAAAGCCCATACTATGATTCGGGCCAAGTTAAAAAGAAACATAATAAATATTCCACGAGAAATGCGATGTGATAGTTCACTTGGACATTTCTCATAAATTAATCAAGACATATCCGTACTTACGAAAAGAAATTTCAGTCCTCATCTTACCCTAGACATCGCATATGGGATGCGTTGAGCGGAAGCAGTTAGTGCGAACAGATTAATTAAAACAGTTCATAGACAATATTAACCTCTTAGTTGATCTCGCATAACTCGAGGAACACGTATTAGCCCATTTTGGATGACATTACCGATTTCCAATAGCAGAAACAGGTATAGCCTTACTATAAGATTTGAAAACGCCTATTTAAAATTGTCAGAGTAACGGTGCGATAAGATTTGAGACTGTATGTGCAATTTATACGAATAACAGTGCGTTAAGAGTGGAGGAGGTATGTTCAAATTTTACATATGACCGTGCGAACAAGACTAAAGAGATTTACGCCCAAAATACCTGTGTATGCCGGTAAAGAGAGAAGGTAATATAACTCTGTCAGAGGGAATTTTTACACAATGGTTGTTATATCATTTCCATACCCAGCAGAAAAGTGAGTGAAACCATATAGCAAAACAAAATTTTAGTTGCAGGATACGATGGAGGCACGGCGTATCTGCCATGGGTAAACTAATTTTTCGACAGTATGATAATCACCAGGCGGCCTGCCTAGTTACGATTAAATACAGTACATGTACCTATACACCCGCCAGGAGATATGGCTGGGTTTTAAGTGCGTTTTCTCTGATACCTTTCCTGGAAAACCACATCGCAACACTGAGCTTAGGGAAAAAAAATTAAGTGATACAGATATTTAGCAGAGGTACGCTGATCTCGATAAATTCATGGAAGACGAGAAGCAGAGGAGAGTCTGGTCACTCCTCGTGGCATTAAAAGAGTGAAAGGTTCGCTGCAACTTGAAAAAAAAGGTTAACCCATGAATATAAGACGTAGCGACACAGCATTCCGCTTCACCACGGAGAGAAAAGAAATATAATTAAAACCCTCGTACTGTAGACATCTAAGTTACAGTTCTTCCCAAAAAAATGATAGACCTGGATAATAGCAGGAAAAATATGAATCGTAAAACAAAGAATTACTGCAATGGAACAGCAGATAATGCATCAGCCAGAGAAACCAACTACGCACCTGCAATCGAACAAACAAACAACCCATCAGAAAACGAAAAGAGAATAGTTGATCGCTACTAGTATAGATCTCTGCAAACACAACAGCTGATTTAGGGTTTATACCTTCGGGAAATTAGGAGCGCAACCACTCCCAAAGACTCGAACACCTGATATTTTGCATGCAAATAAATTCCGGTTCTCACCTCTGGGGTATAACGAAAGGGAAACCGGTCTTAAAGAAAAAAAAATTGGGGCAGAAAACCCTAATAAATCTCATCCCTACAACTGGCACGAGATTACACCGTCTCACGCGGATCCAAGAAAGCTCGGAGATGGGGAATGGTACACTTTGATGTGATTTCATTGCAGAAAGTGATTCGGGAGAAAAAAAAAAATATCCCAAGCTATTGTAACGATGACAGCGGGATTTGAATGTCCAGAGACTTGCGTAGGCCGCAAGCCCTGTCAAGACGCCACGCCGGTAGTTGAGAAATTTCCGGGGCTCGAGAAGGTCAGTCGTGAGCTGGATGGGAAAGAGTCATTCGGCCACACTCCTGACAAACCTCTTTCCCATAGCTGGCGAAAGGAAACCCGGGAACCCTAGCATTAAAAATCTGTCAGGAAGAAAAAAAAAACAATCCACTTCGCGATTTCATTGGCACGGTCGACAGTCAAAAGAACGGTTGCAACTAACGTATATACCTGGAATACGGAGGGAACATTGTGTTCCTCGCGTGAGGTATCAAATCAACAAATCTGAACGTTTAAACTATGCACTAGGATAATAGATGAATTGCCACAGAGAAATAATCCTCTCACCTAGTGGTTCAGAGTTCTCAACCAAAAACAAAACATTAACGATGTTATTAAAATGCTAACATATATATATATATATATATATCCGCACTTTCGATTCCTACTATTAAAGGTAGATACATTCGGAAGAAGATTCGTATGATCTAGACCTGGGATATTTTATATTGGTGATATATATATTTATTGGTTATATATATGGGATATATATATATGTAATATATATAGATAAATTATTTTCAGCATTTGAGAGATGGTGGTAAAATTTAAAACCTTTTCACCAAAATGGATGAGTAGGATGAATGGGAAATGCTGGATGCTACCACGTCGACACTCGAATCCCAGTCATACTCTATGACCATGCGGCTTTGCGTGGTATGAGGCATTTCAAATTCGCGACGGTTATGTCAAAAGACCATCGCCGTGAGCTCCCCAATGACAAAAATCTCGCCGACGTGTTACGCCCGAAACACGTGTCAATGTATTACCTGAGAACTCAATAATCGACGAAAAAAAAAAACATGAGGCGGGTTCCATCGTATTAACCATGATGTATATATATCAGTGCGTGCTAATGTATAAAACGGGGGTTAACAATAGGTATAGACCGGTTCACTTCACTATTAGTGTATTAAAATTTTAGTGCTGATAGTGTATTAATCTGGTATAGTGCTGAAATGCTGTAGTTGGACTATGAGCACCGTTAATAGCTGGTATGATACTATTAGTGCTGTGTACCGTGCGTGCTTTCATGTCATAATATGAATGCACAAACTGTAAAGTGTATATCATAATGATATATAAAGGTATGGGTTGTGTACGTAGCACCGGGCGTACCTTATATATATTTATATAGATTATACATATATGGTTAAAATATATAGCACACATAGTTATGTGGATGCCAACAATGTATTCAAGGGTGTAGGTCATCTATAGTTATAGATGTCTTGTATATATATATGCATATGGTGTAAATGTATGTGATCCAAAAATATAGTAAGAGGTTAGGTCCTCTATAGAAATAGATGTTTTGTATATATATCTATACATGCATTAGGTATTCTATTGTGTCTACAAATAACATCGCTTGCTAACACCATGGCATTAAAATAATTCTAGAAGAAGTAATTCTAGAAGAAGTGGATTTTATATATATGTATGGTGGATATATATATATATACGGTGGATTCTATATATGTGGTGGATTATAGTTATATATGGTAGATTTTATATATACATGGTGGAGTTATGTTATATTGAAGACTATATATATATAGAGTGGTTCTATATATATATATATATGAAAAAGAGTGGAGGATTTAATGATATGAAATATCATGGTTCATGTAACAAAGAGTTATAAAGAAAATTTTATAAGTTTCACTCTATTTGAATATATATACAAGGTGGTGGAATTGAGCATAGATAATTATGTGTGCAAAGATATATATCTATAGAAAAATTAACCTTCCGGATAAGGTTAAGAAATGGATATATGTAATTAAACTGAAAAAAAAAAATTTCACTAGTGAATATTAAAAAGTGAATTCACCTTAACAATTGTAAGTGAAGTGGAAGGAAATATTTTATCCTATGGTCGAAATATTATTACTCTAATTATGGTTAAAGGAGTAATAAACACTAGTAGTGGTAGATTCGGTGTTAAAAGTATAATGTGGGAAAAAAAAATAAAAAATAATATTGACATTGGAAAAACTTCCAAGATGATTTAAGTCATGACTAGAGTATTTTGTGAGGAGCATATTTTAGTTCATGGAAAATAATGAAATTGTAAGCGTAAATATGAGTTATAAAAACAGTGAATAAATGGTTTAGTAATTGTGGACCATTGCATATTGAATAATGTAATGCAAATCCAATACATTGAGTTATGAATGAGTGAATGAAGGGATAACTCAAATTTTCCATGTGGGCTAGCTAAGGGAGAATTGAAAACCTATATAAACCATGGACTGATTTCTAATGATTAGTGGAGTTCACAGATAGATCAAAAAAATTGGTGAATCTTCATTGGAAATTATACAGCATGAAAAAAAAAAAAAGACAATTTTAGTAAATGTATAAATTATGGTGATTCCTTGAAAAAGGGGAAATTGTGTCAAATTTATTTTTGACATTATCAAGTAGTCATACTTGTGAATGTGATGAATGATAGTAATTACATGCCTTCATACTATAAAATTTTGTGGGTACTGGAGGTGCTGGAGGTACAACTATGAATTGAGAAAGGGTAAGCATAACCATGCATATGATACAATTGGTTTCTTTCATTTATAAGTACTAACGAAAAGTGTAAAATTGGTTAGCCAAGTGTGTAACAGGAAAGTGTACACTCTGGAAACAAGGAGAAAAAAAAAGAAGGTGAAGATAAATCAGCTAGAAAATCAAGAAAAGCTTAACTGGACCAAGTTGCGTGAGGAAAGAATCTCACTGGAAAAAAAAACAAGAAAGGATAAGTAGTGTACTAAAAGTGCACTAAACTATTATGAACCTGAACGGTTTGACCTATATACTAAATTTCTTAAGTTTATTGAAATGCAGAATGTTGTTGTGAATTATCAATTGTATGTATCTGACATTACTTACAGTTGTATGAATTGTGGACAGAGAAAACAGAATAAAAGATCTTCCAGACAGACTTCTTGCAAAGAAGTAGGAAGAAAACCAACTGCATAAAGCATCAGTAAATAGAGTGGAAGCAGAAGAGTACTCTGCTGGAAACTAATCAAGGACGAAGAAGAAATCTTTGTCAAAGTGGAAAAAAAAAATCAACGTTAAAGTGTAACACCGAGGAAGGTGTTGAAAAAGGGGGGAAACTAGCCTCCCCCTTGCATATTAAAATTTATGATGAGTTTCATGTCTCCTTGTTGAAAAAATATAATTTTTGTACATGATGCTTCTCACATGATTGATTGGAATGTGGTCCAGGAGGAACCGATTTGGATGTGGTCCAGGTGGAACCAGAAGAAGAATTTCCTTCCAGAGTCGCTTCAAAGATGAAAGCGGGAAGAAATGGAAATTGCGAAATCAAACAGTAGCTAGAGTAAAGGTGCAGTGGAGCACTTTACTGCTGAAAAGCTACATGGAACAGAGAAGCTAAGATGATGGAACATCGTTCATAATTATGTTCAAAATAAACTAAGTAGATAGTTGTCAACACCGAGGACGGTGTTTATTTTCAGAGGGGGAATATGTAACACCCCCAAGTTCTATGCTTTTCAAATGAGACATTTGAACATAAATCCAAAGGGGAGTGGACCCCAATGGATAATTATTGTGTGGATGTGGCTAACTATTTATTTATGAAAAATAAATAAAATATTGTGTATGCACTATGACCAGATGAGAAAGTGAGATCACTTGCCTAATCCATGAGGTGATGGAAAAGGAAAAGACTTTCCCCAAAATCTTTCAAAAATCCTTGAAAGAAATTATTTCTAATTTAGATTTTTGAGGAAAAAAT
Source organism: Pinus albicaulis (assembly GCA_034641835.2). Taxonomy (NCBI): domain Eukaryota; kingdom Viridiplantae; phylum Streptophyta; class Pinopsida; order Pinales; family Pinaceae; genus Pinus; species Pinus albicaulis. The sequence goes on from JAXQQM020071068.1 coordinate 212,843, forward strand.
CTAAATTTTCCCAATGAAGAGGAGTAGTTGGGAAGAGGTGAGAAAAAGCTGGAAAAGCTGAGGAAAAGCTTAAAGCAGCTTTAAAGAGTCCCAAAATGGGAAGCCTAGGCTAAACAGAAATAAAGCATCCTGAAATTCTGGACGCAGAATTGGAAACAGGCTTTGGGGAAAGCATAGCTTAAATAAGCTACTCCAGAACAGATTGAGGTTAGTCTGTTCTTGGAGGATCTCTGCTCGGGGGTGAATCCTGGGAGATAAAGAGGATTCTAAGGTTGGGAGGACTAGTCATAGTAGAGGTATGCATGCCTAATGTTGGAGATTTCTGTAAGTCTGTATTAAATATATCCCTGTTTTATGAATTGTGATGTTATGGTTCATTATGCAATTTATGAATTGTTATGTTATGGTTCATTATGCAAATTTTAGATTGATTATTTGTTCAGTAACTTATGTAATTGTAAACCAAAGCTATTGACAACAGAGACAAATGGTTGGAGTATGGGGGTGAGTACCTTGTAGTAATGGAGTTAGAGATGGTAGATCCTTTGAACAACTAATCTCATGATTATGTATAGGTGTAGCTTGCTGTCTTTTAAAGGAATATTAAATTGCTTTGTGTATAGACAGAAAATGTTAACAAAACAGTAACCATGAATAGCAAGTACCAAACAACTAAACCGATCATAACAATATTGATGGCACAGAATTCCCTGTAACCAATAACAGAAGGTAGGAAACAACAACCCTGTGATAGCAGTATGGGGTTGAGTATGTCAGTTGTGTTACAATGGAAAGAATTGTAAAACTAAGAATTTAAATTATTATATTAAATGTAAGTGTAAACATATGAAAGCAGAAGTTGAATCCTAACTAAGTACGAGGATCTAACACTAGGGAGTCTAAACTATCCAGTTCAGTATCCTCCCCTATTTGATTGAAGCAAGAGGATCTGTGTCCTAGTTTTCCCATGGAATAGTTGAATCTGCACCAGAGTGTCAAACATGTTGAATGTTGTAATAGTAAAATAAGGGGAAATCCTACTTGAACATCCATTGTGTGATAAAAGTTTGTGTGAGGGAAGATTGTAAGCATATGTAAAAATACAATGAACAGAGCATCTGTTTACCGTCCATATAAACTGTTGGGAAAGTAGTTGGAGCAATGGAGGTTAACTGAGTATAGATAGAGGTATGCGAGGAGGCATAAAACTATACCTCGATGCTGCAACTTTAAAATGTTGAAAATTTTATAAGGCTTGCAAACTAGAAAGTTTGAGAAATTCTTATATTCCCATGTCTGCCGATAATTACTCAAAAGAAGTAAATACCGGATAACCGTATGAATTTGAAATGGATTCAATAAGTAGTTTTTTTGTGAGCTGGTGCATAAAGCCGAGTATATCTAAGTTATGATATATGGGTAAGAACTTGGGTCTGGGAGGCGTGACAATAATATTCAAAATATTTATAAAATAATAAAATAATAAGCATTGTACTCAAAATTTTACAAATGAACCTATGAAATAATTAGGTATCCTCGTCTTTAAAACAAATTGAAGGGTTACAAAATACTTAATTCAATTCTATTTTAGGTATATTCATCTTTGAAATTGCGTCAAATGGGAGAAGAAAATACCTAGAATTCCATTAGTACATCCGAATAATTCCATTTTATTTATAAATTATTTTTTAGGAGTCTCTTAATAACCATAACATCAAAGCATAAGTATTGGTATTGGATGATTAAATTTATAGTTTTTTTTTTATGTTTTTTCAATTATGGTTTGAGGATTTTGATTTTATAAATTATATAATATTTATTTCTTTCCAAATAAAAATATTTAGAATATTTATAGATTAATAAAATAATGTTTAGAATATTTATAGATTAATAAAATAATATTTAGAATATTTATAGATTAATAAAATAATAAACATTATGGTGGAAATTTTACAAAGGAATCTATGAAATAATTAGGTAATTTTTTCTGTCAAATAAATTGAGCACCTAATTGCATTGGAAATTGGGTCAAATATGAAATAATTAGGTATCTTTTCTATAAAACAAATTGAATTGGAAATTGGATTTAATTAGAAAAGAAAATACTCAAATTGAAAAATTCCACTAGTATGTCCAAATAATTCCATTTTATTGATAAATTATTCTATTCTTAAGTAGAAATAATTCAATTTTTTTTAAATAATTTTTTTTAGGAGCCTTCTAATAACCATAAAGTCAAATCACAAGTATTGTACCGATTTTAGTGTTATGGAACCAATCAAGGACTGATGGTGATGTCACTAAAATAACATTGTCGAGGTCATTACAATGAGTGAGTATGGAGTTGTTCAATAAAAATTCCTTAAAAATTCACAATATTATCATACAAAGTTGTGACACAATTTTTCATATAGTAAGCTTTATAAAACAATTCCTAACACAATTGGAGGTACTTTTTTTTAGTAGTAAGATAGTTATAACAAATACATATCATACATAATCCTTAATATCTATGGTCCATAATCTATTAAACTTAGGTCTTATTATTTTAATTTTCTTTTCTATCTATAATCAATATAACCTTAAACTTATTATTTTAATCCGCTTTGTATTAAATTTAATGACCATATTTGTTTGTTTTTATAATATTTAAACTAAAAAGTTCATATATTATTTAAAACAAATATATTTTAATTAGAACTAAATAATAAAATTGTAATATTATTAAATCTATTATGCTTAAGTACAATGTAATGCTATTTTACATTTCAATAACTTTATTCTTGTGTTCCTATCAACATATGCAACAACTCTTACCATTATCTTTTAAAAGAAATATTATAATTTTAATATAAATATTATAATTTTTTAATAATTCTTTTATATTCTAAAAATAACCCTAAGCAAGTTCACATTATTGAGATGGAAAATTTTATGGTTTGTTCCGTGACTTCATAATAACTACCTGCCTTATCCCATCACCATAATTGATGTTGATGACCATGTAAGTGGATAGAATGTAGTTATGAAAACAATATTAGAAAGTGGATTGTTATATTCCTTTTAACAATGAACAAAAAAATCCAAACAGGTAGAAATGATGTGCTGCTATCCCTTCAAACGGCTAGAAACCAAACGGCTAGGGAGGACATGGCACAGCCACTCACAAATTAGTCGTTGATTAAAAGAGCTACGAGTCAGAGTTATATAATGAGGATTTTGATTATGATGTTCACAAGTTAAATTAATTTTGATTCTCCTCTGCAAAGCTGGACACAGAAATAACGTTTTTTTTTAACGTAATTTTGGTGAAGGAGATCGTGCGAATGCATCCTCCCCTACTCGGTGAAGGAGAGCCCAAATGTTTCGTGTCACACTGTGACTACATCCCCGCGAAGGCCAACGTGGAGTTCTACAGTGTGGGGATGGGGAGTTTCGACCCCAGCGCTTCCTGGACTAATGAGAAGGACGTTGACATTACGAGAGTGAATAGAATTAAGATGATGCCCTTCGGTGCTGGGAGGAGGATCAGGCCATTGGCACTCACCACATCAATCTAATCATCTTATGGATGCATGCAATATGGAGTAGTATGCTTTGACTGTTCTCACAAATAATCCACCAGAAGTCCCCATGTTCCATGTTCCATTAATCCTGTGGAATGCAGCGCGGGGATTTGTGGAGGCAAAGTATCGATTGTGTATACCTTTCCTAAGTGAGGCCGACATCGAGCTGCTTCCACTGGTGTAAATCTATTTATGAGGTTCTCTCTGGCTCTTTGATTCGATTCGTTTTCTAGTAGGTGCCATTTTTGGATTTCTGGGAGGTGTGAAATATTCATTTATATTGCATATTTTTATGATCAATTTCTAAGAAATATGGTAGCACACAAACATGATCGCTATTCTTGTTTCCATTAATGTATAGTTTTATGAGATTAATTCTAGGATTAATCATATTATTAAAGGATTTGATTGATAGGGTTTGCACCTTCTTTTAATCAGGATAAGGTTTGCACCTGCTTTTAATTGCTTTCTTTTAAGCTGATGTCTGGCCAATTCAATATGCAGGGTCTTCCACGACAAGATAAGATTACAACAAATTGGATCATTGGATGTAAATAAGGCCCTAAAGAAACCTAGTTCCAGCTAGACAAGAAAGGTAAGTTTCTGACTCTTCATTTTGTATTTCTTGAAGTAAACCCGTTTCAATGAATTATATGTAGTCTTTTCTTCATTTTCAAGTCGTTTTATAATTTTTGGATTAATACGGTGTTAGTAATAGCAACTATTTTTTTTTATTACAACTCTATTTTCGGTGTCTAAACCCAATCTATTCATCTCAGTTTTATTAGTAAAACCCAGTTTATTCATCTCAGTTCTATTATTTCATTTTCTTTATGGTTTCCTGGGCTCGCCATAGTTTCTTTTTAATTCATTTCAGCCAGTTGTAATCTCCGTCTCAAATTTCTTGGTTATAATTTAGATATTTCTTTGTTAGATCTATCAAATATCAAATCAAATCTCTTATGGATGTGTGGGATATGGATGTGTGCTTTCACTGTTGTCACGAAGAATCCACCAGAAAGAATCTGGAAGAATGAAGCGCGGCGCACGAAGTCCCCATGTTCCATTACCCCTGTGGAATGCAGGCGATGATGCTTGCATTGGGAATTTGCAGAGGCAAAGTATCGACTGTATATGCCTTTCATACGTGACATCGAAATTGAGTTGCGCTGCTTCCACCGATGCAAATCTATTTATCAGGTTCTCTATGGCTCTTTGATTTGATTCTTTTTCTCTTTTTCGATTCGTTTTCTAGTAGGATGCAATTTTTGGATTTCTTCCAAGTGCGAAATATTCATTTATATTGCATATTTTTATGATAAATTTTTAAGAGTTCTGGTAGCACACAAACATGATCTCTATTCTTTTTTTTCCATTGATGTATAGTTTTCTATTTTTTTTTTCCATTGATGTATAGATTTATGAGATTAATTGTAGGATTAACCATGTTATTAAAAGATTTGATTGATAGGGTTTGGGCCTTTTTTTAATCAGGATAGAGTTTGGGGCCTTATTTTAATTTCTTACTCTATGAGATTAGATGATTTAGATGAGATTACTGGATTTCTTAAAATGATTTTCAATTATGTTTTTATGATTTACAAATATGTTTTTCATTTGTCTTATAATTTATGTTAAATTTTATTTTCACATTATTACTTTGGTTAAATTCAATGTATTTTAAATTGTATTTTCATACATTTAAATTACTTTAAAGAAGTTTTCTTATATTTAAACTTTTATTAATAGCTTTTAATTAATTTATTTTTTGAATGATTTCTTCATTAATATTCTGATATAGATTAAAGTACCATAAGCTTGAGTAGCCTAGCCTAAGCTACTAAAGGATAGACTAAGGTAAGTTAGAATAGGCTAGGTTAGGCTAGAATAGGCAAGAGTAGCTTAGGGTAGGCTAGACTAGACTAGGATAGGTTAGGTTAGAGTAGGTTAGGCTAGTGTATGCTAGGGTAGGCTAGAGTAGGCTAGGTTAGATTAGGGTAGGTTAAGCTAGGCTAGGGGAGGCTAAGTTAAGCTAGGCTAGGCTAGGGGAGGCCAGGTTAGGCTACTATAGTGTAGGATAGACTAGGTTAGGCTAGGTTAGGTCAAGATAGGGTAGGTTAGGGTATCTTAGGCTAGGCTAGGATAGGCTAGGCTAGGATAGGTTAGACTATGTTAAGCTAGGCTAGGTAAGAGTACACTATGTTAGGCTAGGGTATGTTAGGCTAGGCTAGGTTAGCCTAGTTTAGGTTAGGTTAGGTTAGGTTAGGCTAGGCTAGGCTATGTTAGCTTAAGTTAGGCTCAATTAGGCTAGGCTATGTTAGGTTAGGTTAGGATAGGATAGGCTAGGATAGGATAGGCTAGAATAGGGTAGGCTAGGTTACGCTAGGTTAGGTTAGGTTAGGGTAGGATAGATTAGCATAGTCTAGGTTGGGCCACGATAAGATAGGCTAGGTTAGGATAAGATAGGTTAGGCTAGGTTAGGTTAGGCTATGCTAGGCCATGCTAGGTTAGGTTAGGTTAGGTTAGGCTAGGCTAGGCTAGGTTAGGTTACGCTAGGCCAGGTTAGGATATGATAGGATAAGATAGGATAGACTAGGCTAGGCTAGGTTAGGCTAGGATAAGATAGGCTAGGTTAGGTTAGGATGAGATTGATTAGGCTAGGATAGTTTAGGCTAAGATAAGCTAGGCTAGGTTAGGCTAGGCTTGGCTAGGCTAGTCTAGGATAGGGTAGGCTAGGCTAGATAGGTTAGGATAGGTTAGTTTAGGTTAGGATACATTAGGCTAGGCTAGGCTAGCTTAGGCTAGATTAGGCTAGGGTAAGCTAGGTTAGGTTAGGCTACGTAGGTTAGGATAGTACAGGTTAGGTTAGGGTTAGGCTGGGCTAGGCTATGCCACGATACGGTAGGTTAGGCAAGGCTAGGGTAGGGTAGTGTAGGCTAGGTTAGGATAGGGTAGGGTAGGGTAGGCTAGAATAGGGTAGGATAGATTAGGGTAGGTTAGGCTAGGATAGGGTAGGATAGGGTAGGGTACGTAAGGGTAGGTTAGGCTAGGCTAAGCTAGGGTAGGCTAGGTTAGGGTAGGTTAGGCTACGCTAGGTTAGGCTATGGTGGGTAAGGGTAGTGTAGGCTAGGCTAGCATAGGGTAGGCTAGGCTAGGATAGGTTAGGCTAGGCTAGGGTAGGCTAGGCTAGGCTAGTTTAAGGTAGAGAAGGGTAGGGTAGGTTAGGGGAGCTTAGGTTATGTTAGGCTAGGTTAGGTTAGGCTAGGCTAGGCTAGGTTAGGCTAGGGTAGGGTAGTCTAGGGTAGGCTACCCTAGGCTAGGCTAGAGTAGGCTAAGCTAGGGTAGGGTAGGTTAGGCTAGGCTAGGCTAGGCTATCTTAGGCTAGGCTAAGATAGGATGGTCTAGGGTGGGCTATGCTAGGGTGGGCTAGGCTAGGCTAGGTTAGGTTAGGCTAGGTTGGGCTACACTAGGCTAGGTAAGGTTAGGTTAGGCTAGGATAGGTTAGGTTAGGTTGGGCAAGGTTCGGTGAGGCTAGGCTAGGTAAGGTTAGGTTAGGCTAGGTTAGGCTAAGATAGGATAGGTTAAGCTAGGTTAGGTTGGGTTATGCTAGGTTAGGGTAAGCTAGGCTACGTCAGGCTAGGGTAGGGTAGGGTAGGTTACGGTGGGTTATGTTAGGTTAGGCTAGGTTAGGCTAGGCAATGCTAGGCTAGGCTAGGCTAGGCGAGGTTAGGCTAAGCCAAAATAGGCTAGGCTAGGCTAGGTTAGGCTAGGCTAGGATAGGCTAGGCTAGGTTAGCCAAGGTTATGCTAGGCTAGGCAAGGCTAGGCTGGGCTAGGCTAGGCAAGGCTAGGTTAGCCGAGGCTAGGCTAGGCTAGGCTAGGCTAAGCGACGCTAGGCTAGGCTAGGCAAGGCTAGGTTAGTCTAGGTTAGGTTAGGATAGGTTAGGTTAGGTTAGGCTAGGTTAGGCTAGGCTAGGTTAAGCTTGGTTAGGCATGGTTAGGCTAGGTTAGTTTAGGTAGGCCTAGGTTAGGTTAGTTTAGGTTAGGCTAGGCTATGTTAGGATAGGATAGGTTAGGTTAGGCAAGGCTAGGCCAGGGTATGTTGGGGTTGGCTATGTTAGGCTATGCTACGGTTGGGTATGTTAGGCTACGCAAGGTTAGGATAAGGTAGGTTACATTAGTATAGGGTAGGCTATTTTAGGCCCGGTAAGCTAGGCTACGCTAGGTGTAATATCCCAAAATGGGAACTATGAGCAAGGGATGCCTGAAAAATGCATTTTTCAGGAATGAATCCTAGAGGATTTGAAACCAAGACCTCGATCCCTTAGATCAATGTATCTATGACCGAAATCCAAGAGGAGGCTCCAAACAAATCACTCTAGGTGGGTTCAACAGATCTCCCACACCTAATTGTCTTGAAAAAGTGCCCAATGAAGGGACTGCAACTATGTATGAACAAGGGATAGAGTAACAGAGTTATTTTTATGAGCCTGAATACATGAAGATGTAGGTAGCCAAAAAATTTATAATATAGTAGCAAGAGAGTACAATTCCTTGACGAAAGAGTCTGATCCGGATTTATGCAGGAACGCAACAGAATACAGAAATAACCATAAACGTAGAGATGCAGCGGAAATAATGCGTCATTTCATTAATATCAAATAACAGAAATATGCTTACACACATAATGAAAATAAAATAGCTAGGGTGCTGGTAGCTATCTCTGAGAAGAGATGTGGTGGCTACAACCCTCTCAACTGTGTTACAATGAGGCTCGAGGGCCTATTTATTGTTGAGAAACAATGTAGAATTCAAAACCTCCAAAAACCTAACTGTATGAGATGAGGCGCCAAAACTGTGGTCGCCCGTTTGGGTAAATTGGTGGTTCAACTTCCCGGGGGCGTAACTTTGGCATCCGATCTCCGTTTGACGCGCTCAATAGCTCGTTAGAAAGATCTATTCGAGGACCGCAACTTTAGAGACAAATTGGATGATTCAATTCGTTGGTAAAACGATACCCAAAAAATGTCGTTTGGGGCCTCAAAACGGCTCCGGAAGTTCGAGACCCGAAAAAATGCTAAAAATCATAAGTTATGCCGAAACTGAAAAACTGAAAGAACTGGAGATGGGGGTTCAAACGGAATAGGTGGGTGGCCACCAATATCCACCTGGATTATTAAGCCCCCAAAATGGCTTCGAGAGTGGAGGACCTAAAAACCTGCTAAAAATAGTAAGTTGTGCTGAATGTGAAAAGCTGCAAGAATTGATGGTGCTGGTCCAAATGGAATAGGTGGGTGGCCACCGATATCCACCTGGATCATTCCTCCCTCCTTAGGAAGCAATGGTGCCCATTGCGTTGAGATCCTCCATGAGATGAGGAAAATTCTGTTTAACTGAGTATGCTGGATGCATTTAGTAAATTTGGTTTCTTTAGCAGCCTCAGGCAGTACATGTTTGGATTCTGTATGTGTAGTTGTAGGATGTATGGCAACATCAGGTGGTGGTGCGTTGGGACTTAGATCAATGGAGTGCTTGTCCTGACAGTGTAGAGGAACCTCTATGAGCGAGGAGAAATTGTCATCGTATTTGTCCATCTGCTGCAGCCGTGCAAGGGAGCCCTGTTTCAAGGTTGTGGCCACAATATTCTTCTTTCCCTGTGAGTGAGTCGTAAGGAAAATGAATTTCCTGGTTTGGGAAACGATCTTATTGCATTGTTTTGCAGTAGTCAAAGAGATGACAGGAGGCGGTACTACCTCTGGTATCCTATACAAGTTATTTCCCAAAGTAATAATAACAACACGAGGCCTAGACTCATACACAGCATGTCGCCTCCATAATTATGGTTGGCCTAATAATACATCAGCTACATCAAGAGGAGAAACATCACACAATACCTCATCCGTGAATGGCTTGATACTATACGGAAGGCGGCACTGCTGGCGAATTCGGAGATCTCTCCCTGGGTGGAGCCACCCGATGGTATACGGCTGTGGGTGGGCTATGGTCGGTAGGCCAAGCCGCTTCACGACCTCTGCTGAGATGAGGTTCTTTTGGCTTCCGCTATCGACGATAAATTGCAGCGGAGAACCCTTTACCCACATCTGCGAATGGAATAGGCGCTCCCCCTCCTCTAGATCCTCTGGACCTTCCTTCTGGATCTTGGTGGTGGCAACAATGGCACTGGGATCCGCATCAATGATCTGCTTCCATTTGTCATTGCCTTTGTCTAGTTCTAACTCAGGATCAGAAAATGCATTTGATTCAGGTGCCTTTAGTTCGGCCACTAAAGACTGTTTGGCCCGACACTCGTTTTTGCTGTGAGTGGGGCTGTTATGAAATTCACACCACTTCCTTGTTGTCAACTAAGTCACCTAATTCATGTTAGTATTCAATCTTGAGAATATATATGTGTGTGTGTGTGTGTTTGTGTGTATAATAAAATTATGTATTCTCCCTAAACATATGATAAAAATATCACTTGTAATCTAGATCATCTAATTTTAATAATAATTTGGTAGGATTTTAAAAACTTCAAAACATAATAAAGATAATAAGTTATTATAAAATTATGATTTTTTTTTTAAATATTATTCTTATTAAAAAAAAAAATCATTATTTAAATATTTTAATAATAATAAAAGAATTAATTAATTTGATTTATATAATGTAAACCAGACATAATTTAAACTAAAAATATTTAAAAATTAAAAATTAATATTTAATATTTATATTTATACAAAAATTAATTCATATTGAAATTATTAAATTAAATTTTATCTATACGTTGCACCGATTTTAGTGTTATGGAACCAATCAAGGACTGATGATGATGTCAGTAAAATAACATTGTGGAGGTCATTAAAATCAGTGAGTATGGATTTGTTCAAAAGCTAACAGAGAGGTCTCAAATATCACTAAGCTTCACCGCTTTTTTTTTCAAAAAAAAAAAAAAATTGTGGGTCAAATTCTGTTGAGTTTCAACCGCTCTTCATAGTTTTTCTAGCATTAATATATGGATTTCATTAGAGATTGAGGTTTATTTAAAATTGAATTTACTAGCAATTGCACCATATGTTGCAAAGGAAACGCTGTAAAGCAGTAACATAGAAAATAGTAGTATAGAGGAAAAAATATGTGATATGTTATGTGATTTAATTGAATATTGAACTTATAAATATGAATTAATTTATTTCAATTAAATTATAGGTTTGGAGAATTGTTTGGATAAAAAAATTGGTTTCTTATAACCTAGGCAGGCTCTTCCTTTCATAGTGATGTCTTATTATGCACTATGGGCCACATGGCAGACTATTCTATGGTGAAACAACAATAATAGCATCCATAATGGCCATCTCTTCTTTTATAATACAAAATAAAAAATCAAAACCCTGAATACTTTTGTTGTTGTGAAGTAGAAACATCAAAACTTCCCACTTCAAAAACCCAAAGCTTGCAGTCTATCTTCAAAGCCTTAAAGCCTTAATTTATACTGAATGAAGCCATTAGTGGGAAATGATTTATGGTGAATGAGATGCAACTAATATCTGACCAGAATATGAAGAAAAAATTTGTGAGCTTTCTAGTTAAAAAACAACAGTAGCATCCATAATGTCCATCTCTTATTTTATCATACAAATTAAGATATCAAAACCCTAATTACTCTTACTATTGTGAAGCAGAAACATCAAAACGTCCCACTTCAAAAACCCAAAGCTTTCAATCTGTCTTCAAAGCCTTAATTTATATTAGAGGGAATAACTAATATCTTTTTATTTGAATTTTTATTATACACTAAAAGAACTACTAATATCCTTTTATCCTTTTTAGCATTTTGAGCATGCAATGCTATAAGAGTGTTATAAGTCCTTGCAAACAATGAATGATGAACAATTAGGTAGAAACCCTTCTTCCTTCATTTTGCTAATGAAGTAATTTGATTCATCTAGAAGTCCCAAACTTGCAAGTGTCTAAATGACAGAGGAATAACATCTCAAAATTAAATATAACAACAATGACAATCTTTAAAGAGCACACTCATTTCAAATTCTTGAATAAGAACCATAAAAAGAATTAAATCTTCTAAAAAGAACATTTTCATCTTCCATAAGGTATATAAAGTTCATCTTCCATAAGGTATGTAAAGTCTTTGTATTAAAAGAGTATTAACGATTGAAAAAGTTCTATTGCAGTGCCGAGCAAAAACACTGCAGTACTAGGCCTAGTGTTGGCTTCAGCCCACCACATATACACAAATACGCACGATAATATAGTTGACACAACATAGTAAACACAGACAACCACACATAGAGCACAGTAGACACAGACAACTACACATACAAAAGCACCTTCTATTCATACCCTAATAGGTATCACAAAAGACCAACATAACATTCACTTCGACGAATCACCACCACAAGTACACACGATAATATAGTCGTCACAACACAGTAAACACAGACAACCACACATACAGCACAGTAAACATAGACAACTACACATACAAAAGCACCTTCTATTCATACCCTAATAGGCATCACAAAAGACCAACATAACTTTCACTTCGACGAATCATCACCAGAAAGACGGAGCACCAGATGCAGATTAGATTCCTTCTCAATGTTATAATCAGCCAGAGTACGTCCATCTTCCAGCTACTTATGAACAAAAATCAGCCTCTGCTGGTGAGGAGGGATGCCCTCCTTATCCTGAATCTTAGCCTTCACATTATCAATGGTGTCTAGTTTTTTTTATTTAATAAATTTTACACACTTAAAAAAACAATCCTCATAAGATATAATAAATCCTTTGATAATCATATCAATACCTCATATATATTTCTTAATTTCATTGTGAAATACATTTCTCTTCAAAATAGATTTATGCTAAATCCAAAATTATTATATATTTTTTATTATACTATATTATAATATATTTATTTAATATCTATTTATTATTTAATTGTTTATTTATATAATTTTAAATAATATATATTTATTTAATTAATATTAATCATTCATATATATTCAACCCTATATTTATATATATGTTATATCATGTAATATTCATGATGCATTCCATTTAACTTATAAAATAAATAATTTATATGTTATTACAATTCATTCTTAACCTAAGACATTGTTATATTTATAATGCATTCTATTTTAATTTATTTAATTAATATTAATCATTTATATATTCAACCCTCTATTTATATGTGTTATATCATGTAATATTCATGATGCATTCCATTTAACCAATAAAATAAATAATTTATATGTTGTTAATTCATGTCTTAAGGTGAACATTAGCATTATATTTATAATGCATTCTATTTAATTAATCGTGATTTATATGGAATAATTTTCAATTTTTATTAAATTGGTGATTAATATTTTATTGGTGAAATGTTTTCACGTTATTATTATATTTAATTAATATTTTTTTATTAAAAAGGGATTGTTGCAAGTAAATGGCTTGTGTGATGGGCTATCATGTGTGTTTGCAGGAGGGGATATTTGATAAGTGTCCATTTTTTATAGTACATATCATTGAGTGATTGAAGGCGATTTTAGGTCCCTTGCAAGGTTGCAGTTCAGAGCATGTGGTGTGGATACGCATAATTCTAATACAAAGGCAATATTAGACGGATCGACTTAGAGGTGGTCACTTCTATCTTGTCATTAATCAAGTGAAAGCACAGATTTATTGCCCTCATGGATTATCTGCATTAGCTAAATCTCTTATGTTGATAGGAAATTTTATTGTTATTGTTCATTACTAGTTTTATGAAGCGGCCAGTAATTTGTCAATGCTGTCTGTTATTAAAGTAATTTATCAATACATGTTGTTCAAATGAAAAATTGAGATCTTATATTTCGGTGGAAGATAATACTGGGGAATATTATTTTATTTATCATTTTAATTTACTTTGATCCATCAAAATGTACTATATGTAATTGTAAACAACTAATCGCATAGTAAGAACTAGCGCCCTTAGATTTTTTCTATTATAAACCCTCTAATACTCGCGACTTGTATTTGGGCAAACAATGATAATGAGCCATACCGATTACCATTGGTATCGGATTTACTCAAGGATGAATAATTCTTTCACATGACACAATGATGATAAGCAAGGTATAAAACATATATATATAAATATTCTTTGTCATATTTTTTATATTGTTTGAAATGTGTTACTCTCTCAATGTGGAAGTCGTTGTTTATAATTCATTAAAATAAATAGGATGTAGGAAAAAGAAAGGCTCAATTATAAAAATCAGCATGGTTTTGTTAGGTGCGATTATCTTATATAAATATATAAATTTTTGAATATATATAATTAATTGATATTTATTGATGTTAGTTGAAGACTATATAGAATTTGAATATATAATTAATTGATATTTATTGATGTTAATTCAGAAGTTAAGTACCTTATTTTATTTAATTCAAAATATGTAAAGAAATTTTAATATAATTATCAACTAAATTTAGGTTTTTTTGGTAGATAATTTTAACATTAAATTATAAAATATATTACAATATTCTGAGAAAACTATATTGAAAATATTTTATATTAAGAAGCTATGATTCAATCTATGTTAGGAAATATGAAGTCTATCTACTTTCCCTTAACACAATTTAGTTTAAATCAATTATGATAAGTGAGATATTAAATTAAAAAAACTTCTTATTTTACTTTTAAAAACTCATTTAAATGTTTGTAATCATATAATCATATTTTAGACATATTATTTCTGACTACGTAAATAATGTATATATGGAACATATAATAAAAAAATTTTGAGAAAATATTTATATTATTGAGTATTTTAGATATACGAAAATATATGAAAATAAGTATTTAAGGATGTAAATTAAATTCAAAAATACATATAAATAATATAGGATATTAATGAAACAATAAATTAATAAATAAGAAAAAAAACACCTCAACAAATAAATATTTATTTTGTGATGTATAAGCGACTATTTTAGTTACTACTTGAACTTTTAAATTTTATTTATTTATTTACATATAACCATTCTATTCAGGTTCTGTCTCTTGTTGTATCACGGTACTTTTACTATTTCTGGTTTTCCCTTCTAAGAGGCGGTGGAATTTATTTTAAAAGAAGTGAGTTGCCCACTCTGAGAAATTCGATTGCTAAGTTAAGCTTGGACCTTGACCTGCCAGGTTCTAGGAGCTCACATAATCAAAACTAGCTCGATTTTGTACTATTATGTTTATAAATAGATTTAGTTTTAGTGAGAAAAAAATAAGTGTATAGATATAATTCATCAAGATCAACTATTTGCAAATACAATATTAAGAAAATATAGGAATTATGCCATGCAATAACATATCTAAATGATTAGTAAGGAAGTTACACCAATGTGTGATATATGAAGAGAAGATGTGACATTTTAATTTATGGTAAAGTGATGTTAATTTATAACTACTATCTATATGTTATATATTTTAATGGGATACAATTTTATTTTTATCTAAAAGAAATGTTAGTAATTTTATTAATTAGAAACAAAATTACAATAAAAGAAAAAAATGAAATTAAAAAATATTTACATCTAACCACCAGCATGTAAGATGCAATGTCTACACATCTACTCAATATTGGGTTGTACGGGGCCTCTCTTGTGTAATGATTATAAAAGCTATGATTAAATATAGTTTTAGATTTTCAGCTTTAATTATTTAATGGATTATTACTGGTATCCATGTCTATGTGCTGAAAAACTCTAATATTTTTTACAAATTGATTCTCCTAATCTTATTATTAGAAACATATAAGTCAAATTTTGATAAATATTTAATAGGTGTTTAACTAATGTGTAAAAATTATTATACAACTTTATATTTAAACTCTTTATATCATAAAGTTCATATGAACCTTGTATATCATTTTTTTATATGAAATCATTATTCTCACATATATATTCTTTAGTGAGCATAAACAAACACACAAAGGTCTTTAATAGTTTGACCACAATCTAGTTCTTTGTTTCACTTTGCATTCATAGTATCCACATAAAAAATATATTCATTTGTTATTCATAGCTGATTTTGATTTCTTTTATTATATTTACAATCATGTTATGTTCTTGCTTGCATAAAACTAAACTCACTCATGGATAGCAAGTAGTTGTCAACTAGTCACCCTAATTCATTTTAGTATTCAAGTTTGAGAATATATGTGTGTGTGTGTATGTGTGCAAATAAAATTATGTATTCTCCCTAAACATATGATTAAAATATCTTGTAATCTAGATATAATTTTAATAATAATAATTTGGTAGGATTTTAAAAACTTCCAAAACATAATAAAAATAATAAGTTATAAAATTATGATTTTTTTAAAATATAATTCTTATTTATAAAAAAATAAATTATTATTTAAATATTTTAATAATAATAAAAGAATTAACTAATTTAGTTTATATAATGTAAACCAGAGTTAATTTAGACTAAAAATATTTAAAAGTTAATATTTATGTTTATACAAAAATTAATTCATATTGAAATTATTAAATTAAATTTATCTATATGTTGTACCCATTTTAGTGTTATGGAACCAATCAAGGACTCATGGTGATGTCACTAAAATAACATTGTCAAAGAGTCATTACAATGAGTGAGTATGGAAGTTGTTCAAAAGCTAACAAAGAGGTCTCAAATATCACTAAACACTCTTTTAAATTAATTATGGGTCAAATTACATTTGAACTGGCAGCTCTTCATAGTTTTTCTAACATTCATATATGGATTTTATTTATGAATTGACGTTTATGGAAGATTAAATTAAATATATCTGAATTCATAATGAGTTCACAATTTTTGGAATTTGGAGGATAATATTAGCTAAACACGGTGACTTTTGATATAAGGCCACCTAGTATTTATGGAGGTCTATGTAAACGACACTTGTTGTAATAGAGATTATCTTATATTTGGAATAACATTATGTCCACTTTTAATCTATTGGTCACTAACATGTCTATTTCACTTTTGTCTGCATATATTGAAATGGTGTTTCTATTCGGGTAGTACCTTTTAGAAAGCTTAGTAATGAGATCCCAATTAAGAAAGTGGAAGTTCAAAATTTGTACACCCATTTTTGGCCAATCAATAAAATTCCTTAAAAATTCACAATATTTTCATACAATGTTTGACACAATTTTTCATATAGTAAGCTTTTATAAAATCATTCCTACCACAATTGGAGGTACCTTGTTTTAGTAATAAGATAATTATAGCAAATATATATCATACATAATCCTTAATATCTATGGTCCATAATCTATTAAAGTTAGGTCTTATTATTTTAATTTTCGTTTCTATCCATAATCGATATAACCTTAGACTTATTATTTTAATCGGCTTTGTATTAAATTTAATGACCATATTAGTTTGTTTTTATAATATTTAAACTAAAAATTTCATATATATTATTTAAAACAAATATATTTTAATTAGAACTAAATGCTAAAATTGTAATATTATGAAATCTAATATGTTTAAGTACAATGTAATGCTATTTTACATTTCAATACCTTTATTCATGTGTCCCTATCAACATATGCAACAACTCTTACCATTATCTTTTAATAGAAATATTATAATTTTAATATAAATATTATAATTTTATAATAATTCTTTTATATTCTAAAAATAGCCCTAAGCAAGCTCACATTATTGAGATGGAAAATTTTATGCTTTGTTCCGTGACTTCATAATAACTACATGCCTTATCCCATCACCATAATCGATGTTGATGACCATGTAAGTGGATAGAATGTAGTTATGAAAACAATATTAGAAAGTGGATTGTTATATTCCTTTTAACAATGAACAAAAAATCCAAACAGGTAGAAATGATGTGATGCTATCCCTTCAAACGGCTACGGAGGACATGGTACGGCCACTCACAAATTAGCCGTTGATTAACAAAGATGCGAGGAAGAGTTATATAATAAGGATTTTGATTATGATGTTCACAAGTTAAATTACTTTTGATTCTCCTCTGCAAAGTTAGACACATAAATAATGTTTTTTTTAAACGACTTGGTGAAGGAGACCGTGCGAATGGATCCTCCCCTACTTGGTGAAGGAGAGCCTGCGAATGTTTCGTGTCACACTGTGACTACATCCCGGCGAAGGCCAACGTGGAGTTCTACAGTGTGGGGATGGGGAGTTCTTAGGAGAGAAGTTGGGGAGTTTCGACCCCAGCGCTTCCTGGACTAGGAGAAGGACGTTGACATTACGAGAATGAATAGACTTAAGATGATGCCCTTCGGTGCTGGGAGGAGGATCTAGCCATTGGCACTCACCACATCAATCTAATCATCTTATGGATGCGTTCAATATGGAGGAGTAGTATGCTTTCACTGTTGTCACAAAGAATCCACCATAAGTCCCCATGTTCCATTACTCCTGTGGAATGTAGCGCGGGGATTTGCGGAGGCGAAGTATCGACTGTATATACCTTTCCTAAGTGAGGCCGACATCAAGCTGCCTCCACCGGTGCAAATCTATTTACGAGGTTCTCTCTGGCTCTCTGATTCGATTCGTTTTCTAGTACGTGCCATTTTTCGATTTCTCGGAGGTGTGAAATATTCATTTATATTGCATATTTTTATGATCAATTTCTAAGAAATATGGTAGCACACAAACATGATCTCTATTCTTGTTTCCATTAATGTATAGTTTTATGAGATAAATTTTCAGATTAATCATATTATTAAAATATTTGATTGATAGGGTTTGCACCTTCTTTTAATCAGGATAAGGTTTGCGCCTTCTTTTAATTGCTTTATTTTAAGCCGATGTCTATCCAATTCAATACGCAGGGTCTCCCACGACAAGATAAGATTACAACAAATTGGATCATTGGAAGTAAATAAGGCCCTAAAAAAACCTAGTTCCCGCGAGACAAGAAAGGTAAGTTTCTGCCTCTTCATTTTGTATTTCTTGAAGTAAACCCTTTTCTTCATTTTCAAGTGGTTTTATAATTTTTGGATTAATACAGTGTTAGTAATAGCACCTATTTTTTCTATTACAACTCTATTTTTGGTGTCTAAACCAAATCCAGTTTATTCATCTTAGTTTTATTATTCCATTTTCTTTATGGTTTCCTGGGCTCGCCATAGTTTCTTTTTAATTCATTTCAGCCAGTTGTAATCTCTTTGTCTCAAATTTCTTGGTTATAATTTAGATATTTCTTTGTTAGATCTATCAAATCAAATCTCTTATAGATGTGTGGGATATGGATGTGTGTAGTATGGAGGAGCAGTATGCTTTCACTGTTGTCACGAAGAATCCACCAGAAAGAATCAGGACGAATGGAGAGCGGCGCTCGAAGTCCCCATGTTCCATTACTCCTGTGGAATGCAGGCGGTGATGCTTGCATTGGGAATTTGCGGAGGCAAAGTATCGACGGTATATGCCTTTCGTACGCGACATCGACATCGAGTTGTGCTGCTTCCACCGATGCAAATATATTTATGAGGTTCTCTCCGGCTCTCTGATTTGATTATTTTTCTCTGTTTCGATTCGTTTTCTAGTAGGGTGCCATTTTTGGATTTCTTCGATGTGCGAAATATTCATTTATATTTCATATTTTTATGATCAATTTCTAAGAATTCTAGTAGCACACAAACATGATCTCTATTCTTTTTTTTCCATTGATGTATAGTTTTATGAGATTAATTGTAGGATTAACTATATTATTAAAAGATTTGATTGATAGGGTTTGGGCCTTTTTTTAATTGCTTACTCTATGAGATTAGATGATTTAGATGAGATTATTGGATTTCTTAAAATGATTTTCAATTATGTTTTTATGATTTACAAATATGTTTTTCATTTATGTCTTATAATCCATGTTAGATTTTATTTTCACAAGAGTAGCTTAGGATAGGCTAGACTAGACTAGGATAGGCTAGGTTAGAGTAGGTTAGGCTAGTGTATGCTAGGGTAGGCTAGAGTAGGCTAGGTTAGACTAGGGTAGGTTAAGCTAGGCTAGGGGAGGCTATGTTAAGATAGGATAGGCTAGGCGAGGCTAGGTTAGGCTACTATAAAGTAGGATAGACTAGGTTAGGCTAGGTTAGGTCAAGATAGGGTAGGTTAGGGTATCTTAGGATAGGCTAGGAAAGGCTAGGCTAGGATAGGTTATACTATGTTAAGCTAGCCTAGGTAAGAGTACACTATGTTAGGCTAGGGTATGTTAGGCTAGGCTAGGTTAGCCTAGGTTAGGTTAGGTTAGGTTAGGTTAGGCTAGGGTAGGCTATGTTAGCTTAGGTTAGGCTGGGTTAGGCTAGGCTATGTTAGGTTAGGTTAGGTTAGGTTAGGATAGGATAGGCAAGGATGAGATAGGCTAGAATAGGGTAGGGTAGGTTAGGGTAGGGTAGGATAGATTAGGCTAGTCTAGGCTGGGCCACGATAAGATAGGCTAGGTTAGGCTAGGTTAGGATAAGATACGCTAGGCTAGGCTAGGCTAGGCTAGGTTAGGTTAGGCTAGGCTAGGCTAGGTTAGGTTAGGCTAGGTTAGGTTAGGATATGATAGGATAAGATAGGATAGATTAGGCTAGGCTAGGTTAAGCTAGGATAAGATTGATTAGGCTAGGATATTTTAGGCTAAGATAAGTTAGGCTAGGTTAGGCTAGGCTTGGCTAGGCTAGTCTAGGCTAGGCTAGGTAGGTTAGTTTAGGTTAGTTTAGGTTAGGTTAGGCTACATTAGGCTAGGCTAGGCTAGCTTAGGCTAGAATAGGCTAGGCTAAGCTAGGTTAGGCTAGGCTAAGTAGGTTAGGATAGGTTAGGTTAGGTTAGGATAGTATAGGTTAGGTTAGGTTAGGTTACGATAGGTTAGGTTAGGGTTAGGCTGGGCTAGGCTACGCTAGGGTATGGTAGGTTAGGCAAGGCTATGGTAGGCTAGTGTAGGATAGGTTAGGCTAGGGTAGGGTAGGGTAGGCTAGCGTAGGGTAGGATAGATTAGGGTAGGTTAGGCTAGGATAGGGTAAGATAGGGTAGGGTAGGGTAGGTAAGGGTAGATTAGGCTAGGATAGGCTAGGGTAGGCTACGTTAGGGTAGGTTAGGCTACGCTAGGCTAGGCTATGGTGGGCCAGGTTAGTGTAGGCTAGGCTAGCATAGGGTATGGTAGGGTAGGCTAGGTTAGGGTAGGCTAGGCTAGGCTAGGCTAGGCTAGTGTAAGGTAGAGTAGGGTAGGGTAGGTTAGGGTAGCTTAGGTTAGGTTAGGCTAGGTTAGGCTAGGCTAGGCAGTCTAGTAGGCTACCCTAGGCAAGGCTAGAGTAGGCTGCTTTCAGGGCTAGGGTAGGCAGTGTAGGGTAGGCCATCCCCAGGCTAGGCCAGGCAGGGGCCAAGCCAGGGCAGGGAGGGCAGGGGAAGGTAGGTTAGGCTAGGCTAGGCTAGACTATCCTAGGCTAGGCTAGGATAGGATGGTCTAGGATGGGCTTCGCTAGGGTGGGCTACGCTAGGCTCTATTAGGTTAGGCTAGGTTGGGCTAGGCTAGGCTAGGTAAGGTTAGGCTAGGCTAGGATAGCTTAGGTTAGGTTGGGCAAGGTTGGGTGAGGCTAGGCTAGGTTAGGCTAGGTTAGATTAGGTTAAGCTAGGTTAGGTTAGGTTATGTTAGGTTAGGCTAGGCTATGTTAGGCTAGGGTAGTGTATGGGTAGGGTTGGGTAGGGTAGGGTAGGGTAGCGTAGGTTACAGTAGGTTATGTTAGGTTAGGCTAGGTTAGGCTAGGCAATGCTGGGCTAGGCTAGGCTAGGCGAGGTTAGGCTAAGCTAGGCTAGGCTAGGCTAGGCGAGGTTAGGCTAAGCTAGGCTAGGCTAGGCTAGGCTAGGCAAAGCTAGGTTAGCCAAGGTTACGCTAGGCTAGGCAAGGCTAGGCTAGGCTAGTCTAGGCAAGGCTAGGTTAGTCGAGGCTAGGCTAGGCTAGGTGAGGTTATGCTAGGCTAGGCTAGGCTAGGTTAGTCTAGGTTAGGTTAGGATAGGTTAGGTTATGTTAGGCTAGGTTAGGCTAGGCTAGGTTAAGCTAGGTTAGGCTGGGTTAGGCTACATTATTTTAGGTAAGGCTAGGTTAGGTTAGGTTAGGTTAGGTTAGGCTAGGCTATGTTAGGATAGGATAGGTTAGGCTAGGCTAGGTTAGGGTAGGGTAGGTTATGTTAGGGTTGTCTATGTTAGGTTATGCTACAGTTAGCTATGTTAGGCTACACTAGGTTAGGATAGGGTAGGTTACGTTAGGATAGGGTAGGCTATTTTAGGCTCGGTAAGCTAGGCTAGGCTAGGTGTAATATCCCAAAACGGGAACTATGAGCAAGGCATGCTTGAAAAACACATTTTTCAGGAATGACTACTATAGGATTTGAAACCAAGATGTGGATCCCTTAGATAAATGTATCTATGACCGAAATCCAAGAGGAGGCTCCAAACAAATCACTCTAGGTGGGATGAACAGATCTCCCACACCTATTTGTCTTGAAAAAGTGCCCAATGAAGGGATTGCAGCTACGTATGAACAAGGGATAGAGTAACAATGTTATTTTATGAGCCTGAATACATGAAGATGTAGGTAGCCAAAAAATGTATAATATAGTAGCAAGAGAGTACAATTCCTTGAGAAAAGAGTCACTCAAGATTGGCAATACAAGCCTCAATAGATCATATACATGAAATGTGAAATATACTGCTACACTCAGAATGCCCTAGGCTATGACTGCGCAGTTTATAGGAGACACTGCAACATTTTGAATGATAATACAAATATATAACAATATATGGCTCAATAAATGTGTGGGAGAAAGCTCTCAACACCATAAAACAATAATACAACAATCCTTAGAAGGATTGGCTGAAATATATACAAAATGGAAAAACTGCAGAAATGCCGGAGTTGCAGTAGCAGTGGCAACTTGAGAACTGGAACTAGATGGAGATAGTTGAATATGATGCACAATATGAGTATATCTCCTCTAATGGATCTTCCAAGTGAAAATTTGATCCTATCACTGGAGATCTTACCCTCCAATCAACATTGCAGACCCCCTCTGCAAATGTACTCTGAAAATAACACACTCACTGAAGGATACTGCGTTGTAGGTGGAATAGAATGTGTTGGCCAAATGCCAAGGTCTGCAATATGCTATGAATCCTCCCTTACTAATCTCCCAAAGGAAATAAGTCTCTCTCCTCTGAAGAACAAGCCAAGAAACGGTGTTGTGGAACCTCCACTGCAACACCTTGCAACACAACATTATAATTGAGTAGAAATAACACTGTAGTTGAAGGAGGTGGATTGGCCTTGAGCCTAAATGTGGAGAAATGAAGTGTAATCCCTCAAGAGGCCTCTCAAGAAGGAGAATGAATCCTAAAGAGGAATTCCTTGTGCTAAACATCACTGCAACTCTACTAAACAGTAGGAGACTGCGGATAGTCTAAGCAGACTAAGACATCACTAATCATAAGCATGAGTTACAATGGATGCCCTGCCCTCCTTTTAAACAAATGCAAGCTCCCTCTCCAAGGGTCCCACTCATTAGGGTTTCCTCCATCAAGGAAAATTCCCTCCTCTTTCACTGCGCTTCCCCACAAGATGATCTCCGCCTCCTATCACTACGTTGTTTGAATTGGTCAAACTTGACCTTGTCTTTATGAAAATGTCCTCTTTCACACATGAGGGTGTGAAATCAAACTCCACTACTGATCTCCTTTCATATGAAGAGGGATTGTATTCCTATTTCTGAATTGTATGGGCCTCCTTATCCATTTATTCATTTCTTAATTGAAACCAACAAAAAATAATATTCCATTTAGCTGCATGCTAAAAGTGGAATATTACAGTCCTCCCCTCCAAAATTTTTCTTGTCCTCAAAAAACTGCATAAGATAAAATCCTCCAAGGATCAAGATGTTGTCTCATCAATATATCTCCAAGTTGTCCCTCCAACATATGCAAACTAGCTTTTGGTGAGCATCCTAAATAGCTATCATGTAAGAAATAAACATTCATGGAGGAAAAAATCGGTTGTCTATGAGCCTTTTTGAGGCATGAGATTTGACATGAATTGGGATTTACCATCCACATATGAACCTCCCATCCCAAAGAAATCATCCATACAAAGTGAGTTACCTCCCAACATGGCAACTCATCGAAATCTCCTTCCACCTTGAGCTCCAGAAATGAAGGTGGGCTGAAAATATACATATGGTAAGCATCATAGCCTACCCCACATTTTCCTCCTCTCCACTTGTGATAAGTGTAGAGTGTGTTCTTATCTCGAGCTGCAATGGTATTTCCCTTAAGTGGCAAAATGAGGAAAAATCCTCCAAGGATCTCCCTTCCAACATTGGAGAAGAAGGTGGCCCCAAATATTGCATCCATGACGAATAGGACATGGTCATCATAGAGTATCCAAAAGGGAAGTATGCTGAAGGTTTTACATGATGATGCATGACACAAAAAATGTCTCAAGAGGACACAACACAGTCTCATCCACTGTAACTTCAAAAAATAGCATGGAAAGTAATATACAAAAATCATCACATCTACTAATGAATAGTAAATGGCTAAATGTGTCAACAATACATGATCAAACACTTTCCCATGGTTATACAATGAATGGCTATCAAACTCATGGCCCACCCCAAAAGAAAACAAATGTGTGGCTATGGTGGACATATCTCCTACCATGCTCCCATTAGAACTTGTAATGCAAAAAGTGTGGGAATTCTCTCCCCTCGAGGACACATCGAACTCATGTGTCAATTTCCCAATCATGCTCTCAACAAGAATAGAAAGAATATCAGCAAATGAAGTCATGCTCAATACAAGAATGAAGGAGATACTGATGGCCTCATGTGGTGCTTGAAGATACCAATAGCCTCCTAAGCATCTACAACACAGTCTTACAAACTGTTGCTTCAGAAATTTATATGGAAAAATGTTTCTTGATACATGGTCAATCATGCATGTCATCATATAGTAAATGTTTGGGTGAAAAAAATAAGCATACATGTAATGATAAAACATTTTCCCAAGGCCACATAAAATATGGATGCCTCTATCATATAGTTTGGCCCAATTTTGATCATGGATCAATATGAAAAACTTGCCCTCTTGTGGAGAAATGCACTGCATAGTAATGGTAAGAGCATGAAATTATTGTGTTAGCCAATCAATAAGTGCAAAAAAAAAAATTCTTACCATATGCTGGAAGCAAGATGACACATGGATCCATAAATGAGTCCTCCATAGTGGTTTGGTATGCCTCCATGAAGAGGAATGAACTATGTGTTGCATGAAGATCCTCCTTCTCATGCTTGGAAGCCCAAGTCAAGAAGAACATATCACCGTAATAGATGTCTCCATCCACTACCCTATCATCCTTACCCGCTCCTTGTCCACCAAGTGCATCCGATGTGAAGTGATCCTGGGGACACTCCATCCATATACCCTTAGAGAGAGTGTATGCCAAGTGATGGCCATATACTCCTGCTGCCCGGCATCATATATTTGCAAGTGACTTACCAGCCTTTTGCTTCTCATCCACATCCACTCATTCACTTGTGAATATCTCCTTCCATTATTTCCCTTGGTACTCCTCCCATGAGGGCTACCATCCTCCCAAACCAAATCTCTCTGCTTTTATTTCATCGAAGTTTGAAATGCAGCTCTTTGGATACCTCCTAGAGAAGATCTCTCACTCATGACTATGTTGAATCCATAAGGATCCAAATGTGATGAAGATAAAATCTCCTCTCCACCATTGTTTCGCAGCATTTTTAATCTCTCCAATGATGTAGTGGCTATCTCATACTCCAGCTCAAGGATGGTTGCATAGTTTTTCATAGGAGTGTCATGGTTTGTTTCATCCTCCAAAAGTTCATGCTCCAACCTCAAGGGTTGTGTGCAACTTAAGAAAGGTGCATGAGGATGATGGTTCACCTCTTTCTTGAACCATTCAAATTTTCACAACGCAGTGCAATCCTGCTTCTTTAGATTAGCAGTGTGATTTGAGCCTTGTTCATGTAAAAGAAAATTTCGACAACTTTCAAAAGGATTTGTTGAAATAATAGATAGTGGAAATATTTTCATACCTTGATGAGATTTGGGAATCTCTGGTAGGGTTGCAAGAGTTCCATCCTCAAATGTGTTGGCTGCCCCAACTACTGATGTATGTGGCTACTCCTCCATGAGTGTGGTACTGTTAGTATAAGACTCCTCAAGTGGTGGTGAGGGCTCCTCCTTTTCGGTTCTTCTATTGTCAAACTTCTTGATTAGATTTTGAGAAAACTCAGCAATAGTAGACACCCTTGCATGGCTCAAATGGATGAACCACCAAATGTGGGCTTCACCTTCTAGATGCAGCACTGAGAACTCAACAACCTCTTTCTCCACTACAAGATGTAGTAGGAAAAATGCTTCCAGCTTCCTCACCGAAGCTCTTGTTGTAGATGACCCTTCAAATGTAGACAATAAAAATCTATTGCCTTTGATTTCTCTTTTGTTGCATGGTATCTTTTCTTCCTTCAACTGGATGAATTGTGGGAAAGCTAGAGTCTCCTGGAAGGCTCTAGGTTGAGATTTGTACTCAACAAGGTAATCACTCAGAATTTGATGATCCAGGTGTCCTTCATGCTTGACTCCTTCTTCTTGAGAATAGGAAGTGTATGGTCCTTCCTCTTCTTTTTCTCCTCCCCTTTGGAGAGGCTCTTCTTAGTTCTGAAAACTGATGAGAGTAATCTCATCTTTTTCATCATTCTGATCTTCTTCTACCTTCTGTGAAAATCACAGGCTGAGCCAAGAAAGCTGCTCTAATACCACTATAATATCCCAAAACGGTAAATGTCAGCAAGGCATGCTTGAAAAATGCATTTTTCAGGAATGGCTGATACAGGATTTGAAACCAAGAAATGGATCCCTTAGATCAATGTATCTAAGACCGAAATCCAAGAGGATACTCCAAAAAAATCACTCTAGGTGGGCTAAACAGATCTCCCACACCTAGTTGTCTTGAAAAAGTGCCCAATGAAGGGATTGTAGCTATGTATGAACAAGGGATAGAGTAACAACGTTATTTTTATGAGCCTGAATACATGAATATGTAGATAGACGACAAATGTATAATATAGAATCAAGAGAGTACAATTCCTTGACGAAATAGTCACTAAATATTGGAAATACAAGCCTCAATAGATCATGTACATGAGATGTGAAATATACTGCTACACTCAGAATGTAGCAATATATGGGTCAAGAAATGTGGGGGAGCAATCTCTCGACCCCAGAAAACAATAATACAACAATCTTTAGAAGGATTGGCTGAAATATACACAAAATGGAAAAATTGTTGAAATGCCAGAGCTGCAGTAGCACCTGCAACTCGAGAACTAGAATTGGATGGAGATAGCTGAAGATGATGCATAATCTGAATTTACCTCCTACAATGGATCTTCCAAGTGAAAGGTTGATCCTATCACTAAAGATATTACCCTCCAATCAACACTGCAGACCCCCTCTGCAAATGTACTCTAAAAATAACACAGTCACTAAAGGATACTGCACTGTAGGTGGAATAGAATGTGTCGGCCAAATGCCAAGATCTACAATATGCTATGAATCCTACCTTATTGATCTCCCAAAGGAAAGAAGGCTCTCTCTTCTAAAGAACAAGCCAAGAAATGGTGTTGTGGAACATCCACTGCAACACCCTGCAACACAACATTAGACTTGAGCATAAATAATGCTATAGCTCAAGGAAGTGGCTTGGCCTTGAGTCTGAATGTGGAGAAATGAAGTGAAATCCCTCAAGAGGCCTCTCAAAAAGGAGAAGGAATCCTAAACAGGAATTCCTTGTGCTAAACAACACTGCAACTCTGCTAAAGAGCAAGAGACTACAAATAGTCTAAGTAGACCAAGAAATCACTAATCATAACCATGAGTTACAATGGTTGCCTTGCCCTCCTTTTAAACAAATGCAAGCTTCCTCTCCATGGGTCCCACTCATTAGGGTTTCCTCCATCAAGGAAACTTCCCACCTCTTTCACTACAATATCCCACAAGATGATCTCCACCTCCTATCACTACATTGTTTGACTTGGTCAAGCTTGACCTTGTCTTTATGCAAATGACCTCTTTCACATATGAGGGTGTGAAATCTAACTCCACTGCTGACCCCCTTTCATACTAAGAGGGATTTTATTATTATTTCTAAGTTGTGTGGCACTCCTTACCCATTTATTCATTTCCTAAGTGCAAACAACAAAAATTAATATTCCATTTAGCTGCATGCTAAAATTGGAATATTACACTAGGCTAGGCTAGGTTATGGTAGGCTATGTTAGGGAGAGTAAGGTTAAGAAAGCTTAAGCGAGGTTAGGCTAGGCTGACCTAGGCTTGGCAAGGCTAGGTTAGGCCACGCTAGGCTTGAGTAGGCTAGGCTAGGTAAGGCTAGAGTAGGCTAGGTTAAGGTAGGCTATGCTAGGTTAGGTTAAGCTAGGCTACGATAGGTTATGTTAGGCTAGGCTTGGATAGGTTAGGGTAGGTTAGGTTGGGTTAGGTTAAGGTAGGCTAGGCTAGGTTAAGGTAGGCTAGGCTAGGGTAGGCTAGGCATGGCTAAGGTAGGCTAGGTTAGGCTAGGATAGGTTAAGCTAGGATAGGTTAGGATGAGTTATGCTAGGTTGGGTTAAGCTAATTTGGGTTAGGTTAGGATATGACTCATTAGGTTAGGGTAGTTTAGGCTAGGATAAGATAGGCTAGTTTAGGCTAGGATAAGATATGCTAGGTTAGTCTAGGTTAGGCTAGGTTAGGTTATTTTTGGTTAGGTTAGGCTAGGCTAGGCTAGGCTAGGTTAGGCTAGGTTAGATTAGGATAGGTTAGGCCAGGTTAGATTGGGTTAGGCTAGGTTATATTAGGTTATGCTAGGTTAGGTAAGGTTAGGATAAGCTAAGTTAGGCTAGGCTAGGCTAGGTTGGACTAGGTTACGTTAGGTTAGGCTAGGCAACATTACGTGAGGTTAGGTTAGGCTAGGTTAGGCTAGGCTAGGTTAGGTTAGGTTAGGCTAGGCTAGCCTATGTTAGGTTAGGTTAGGTTAGGTTGGGTTCGGTTAGGTTACACTAGGCTAGGTTAGGTTAGGCTAGGCTAGGTTAGGCAAGGTTAGGTTAGGTCAAGTTAGGATAGGCTATATTATTATATGTTAGGCTAGGTTAGGCTAGGCTCGGTTCAGCTAGGATAGGCTAGGTTACTCTAGGCTAGGTTACGCTAGGCTAGGTTAGGCTAGGTTAGGTTAGGCGAGGTTACGCTAGGTTAAATTAGGCTAGGCTAGTGTAGGCTAATGTAGGCTATGTTAGGCTAGGTTAAGATAGGTTAGGTTAGGTTAGGCAAGGTTAGGCTAAGCTAGTTTAGGCTAGGGTAGGCTAGGCTAGGCTAGGTTATGCTAGGCTAGGTTAAGCTAGGATAGGTTAGGCTACGTTAGGCTAAGTTAGCCTAGGCTAGGTTAGGTTAGGTTAGGTTAGGCTATGCTAGGCTAGGTTAGGCTAGGTTAGGTTAGGTTAGGTTAGGTTAGGCTAGGCTAGGTTACACTAGGCTAGGTTTGTCTAGGTTAGGCTAAGCTAGGTTAGGCTAGGCGAGGCTAGGCTAGGCTAGTGTAAGATAGTGTAGGCTATGTTAGGATAGGTTAGGTTAGGATATTTTAGGCTAGGTTAGGCTAGTTTATGCTAGGTTATGGTAAGCTAGGTTAAGCTAGGATAGATAGGCATGGCTAGGTTAGGGTAGGCTCGGTTAGGTTAGGCTTGGTTAGGTTAGGTTAGGATAGGTTAGGGTAGGCTATGCATGGTTGGTCATGGTTAGCCTAGGTTAGTCTATATTATGATAGTCTTGGATAGGTTAGGCTAGGCTAGGCTAGGCTAGGAGATGCTAGGTTAGGTCAGGCTAGGCTAGGCTAGGGTAGGAGAAGTTAGGTTAGGTTAGGCTAGGCTAGGTTTGGCTAAGTTAGGCAAGGCTAGGTTAACTTAGGCTAGTTTAGGTTAGGTTAGGCTAGGATAAGGAAGGTTAGGTTAGGCAGGGTTAGGCTAGGTTAGGCTAGGCTAGGTTAGGTTAGGTTAGGTTAGGTTTTCATTAGGTTAGGTTAGGTTAGGCTATGTTAGGTAAAGCTAGGTTAAGCAAGCTTAGGATATGTTTGGCAAGGCTAGGTTAGTCTTGGCCACGCTAGGTTAGGCCAAGCTAGGCTAGAGTAGGCTAGGTTAGGTTATGTTAGACATGGCTAGGTTAATCTAGGCTAGGCTACGATAGGTTAGGCTAGGTTAGGTTTTGCTAGGTTAGGTTTTGCTAGGTTAGGGTAGGTTAGGCATGGCTAGGCATGGCTAGGTTAGGCTAGGATAGGCTAGGTTATGCTCGGCTTGGTTAGGGTAAGGTAGGCTAGGCTAGGCATGGCTTGGTTAGGCTAGGCAAGGGTAGGCTATCGGTTAGGCTAGGCTGGGGTAGGTTAAGTTAGGATATGCTAGATTAGGATAGGTTATGTTACGGTAGGTTAGGCTAGGTTAGGTTAAAACGAGTTATGTTAATTTATATGAGTTATGTTAAAATGGCTGACTTATATGAGGAATTTGCATGGAATTAAATAGAGTAAATTATTATGGCTATAATTGCATATTCCTGTGTTTATAATGATTATATTCCTGTGTTATATTTTCTAAGTTATATTTTGAGTTTGAGAGAATTCTAACTTAGGCTTTGGAAAGAGAATCTAAATAACTAGATTCTAAGAGTATCTAATATAAAAAGGAGTAAGGTTAACCCTCAATATTAATCGCATACATAGAAACTACAAATTAAAACTAAAATAACTAAGGTAAAACTTCCACTTAAGAGTGAGTTGGAAAAAAATTAAGTGGAACTATTGAGAGTTTTTATAAATGAATATGGGCAATGATTTTAGATAAGGAAACATGGAATATATTTAATATTCTTGTGTACCATTTATATTAAGGTTTTTTGTGAGTATGGTTAAATATCTTGATTAGGAGTGGAAAAAGTATACTAAATTTGTTATACTAACAAAATCCTTATCTTAGTAAATTATACTAGAGTAGATACTTTAACTTAGTTTTAATAGAATAAATAGTAGGTTAAAGTATGTATACATAATCATAATTAGCATATATATGCATGAATTTGTATACAAACACTTAAATATTAAATTTCATGAAGAATCCCTATCAGAGGTAAAGGGACTAGTACAAAGGAGTAGAGACCATGAAGCAACCAGGGAAAGCCTTGTATTTAAACAGTATAAGAAATGTCATATTAAGATGTGTATTTGAAATTTCAGAAAATTACTTTCTTACTGCAATTACTTTAAATTACATAGGTAAATTATGTGGATTATAATGGAAAAAAAAAAACCTAACAAATACTCACAATGAGGGAATATAACTTTAGGATAGGAAAAATACTCTTAGAAAAGTTAAGGCCTAGCCAATACAAATTTAAGATGACACATGCCTTTACCTTCTATTAAATATTGAACAATAGATTTATATTTTGTAGAAAATAAATTGAAAGAAAAGAACCCATGTTGGGTGTAGCCTTCCTATTTTTTTTAAAGATAAATTGTTGGTCAATTACATATAATGAATACAAGTATATATGAAAAATATAATAAGAATAACATTGAAAAATATATAAAATAGTGGTAGAGCATAATTACATACTAGCCATAGAAAGATAACAATAAACTATGTGTTTACTATCCACACATTACAGAGGAAAACAAGTATACAATTAGGTTCTTAGAAAATAAAAATGTGGAAATGGTATATCAACCCAACAATTAAAAGAGACATATATACAATCACAAGGTCTATAAGGACTTAAAAAATTATAAGATCTCGACCATATATACCTAATACATAGGTTAACCAACGTATTGCCTAAAATCGTTTGAAGGAAGAATAATATTTTGTTCAAAATAAGATGACCCATAATATAAAGGCTTTGTTCCTTTCCCGGGAAATCATAGACCAATACGTCTCAAACATATAGATGAAAAGTACTTAATTAAGCATATACGAATGAAATGTAAGGAAGAGAAAGGAACTAACTTAGTCTTGATTGTCGAAAAGAGTCACGAGATAGAAAAAGTATAGTACAAATGCACTCGATTGAATCGATACCTATATGAGAGTAAAAAACATGGAATTTAAACAAGTGTAAAAGAACGTGATTGTATTTATCAGAACAAATGATGATTTAATTTAATAGAGAATGAACCCAAAGTATATATTCTCAAGATTGAATGTGGTGCATCCATTTCTATTACCTTGTAAATTTCAACAACAAATAAATGTTAGCATAATATCTTAAAGAAAGAGGGTAAGTGAAGAAAGAGGGTAATTATTTTTTAGGAGTGAAGAACTCTATATCAAATTAATGAATGGTGTAACAAACTTATAAGTAATAATACTTTAAATAACCATTTCAAAAGAGAGAATAAAAATAATGGAAGAATTAGGGTTTAATAATTAAAAACCATGAAGAGAGTGTAACTATTTTCTGCCAAGAATATAAGAATTAGGTGATCTACATTGATAATTAAGAAAATATTTCAAGCCTCAAAAGGCATGGTCATTACTAGAATAAAAAAAAAAAAATCAATAAATAACATTTAGGGTTTCAAGGATAAAAACACTAGGTAGAAATGCGAAATCAACCTTGTAGTGACAATTGGTTGAATGCAAAGTTAAAGCCAGAATAGAAATTACCAAGGATACCATGGAGGAGTAAACAAGCAACTAGTAAGTCAAAGTGAGGTTGAATTCATAGAGAATTAAGGGAAACAAGTATTGATAGAGGAAATTCACCTTGAATCGCTGTATAAGAAGAAAATAATTCGGTAGTGGATCACATTAAGGAAGACTTGAGATTGCTCTAATTAAAAACCCCTTCATTTCTACATTTTCTAATGGATAAAAATACACAAGTCGGAAAACCAAATATGAGAATGAGGTGAGTTGAAGTAACAAGAACAAGAACAATGGAATTCAAGTGAAGAATGTTAGCTCTATGACAAATAGATCCACAAGCATTCCCTTCTCATGTAAATATGTCAAATAATGGAGAAAGTGAGAATAATAGCTCTGGAATAGGTATAAAATAATAAATATAATATTCAAAATATTTATAAAATAATAAAATAATAAGCATTGTACTCAAAATTTTACAAATGAACCTATGAAATAATTAGGTATCTTCGTCTTTAAAACAAATTGAAGGGTTGCAAAAAACTTAATTCAATTCTATTTTAGGTATCTTCGTCTTTGAAATTGGGTCAAATGGGAGAAGAAAATACCTAGAATTCCATTAGTACGTCCAAATAATTCCATTTTATTTATAAATTATTTTTTAGGAGTCTCTTAATAACCATAACATCAAAGCATAAGTATTGGTATTGGATGATTAGCTTTATAGTTTTTTTTTTTTTATGTTTTTTCAATTATGGTTTGAGGATTTTGATTTTATAAATTATATAATATTTATTTCTTTCCAAATAGAAATATTTAGAGTATTTATAGATTAATAAAATAATATTTAGAGTATTTATAGATTAATAAAATAATATTTAGAATATTTATAGATTAATAAAATAATAAACATTATGGTGGAAATTTTACAAAGGAATCTATGAAATAATTAGGTAATTATTTCTGTCAAATAAATTGAGCACCTAATTGTATTGGAAATTGGGTCGAATCTGAAATAATTAGGTATCTTTTCTATAAAACAAATTGAATTGGAAATTGGATTTAATTAGAAAAGAAAATACTCAAATTGAAAAATTCCACTAGTATGTCCAAATAATTCCATTTTATTGATAAATTATTCTATTCTTAAGTAGAAATAATTCATTTTTTTTAAATAATTTTTTTTAGGAGCCTTCTAATAACCATAAAGTCAAATCACAAGTATTGGTTGATTAGCTTTATAATTTTGTGATTTTTTTTTTCAATTAAAAATATTAGTTGACTTAACATGTGCTCCTCAAAATCAGTTCTGGATGACCTTTTCTGGTAAAAAATATATATATTTTCTAATGATTTAGATGAGATTATTTGATTTCTTAAAATAATTTTCAATTATGTTTTTATGATTTACAATTATGTTTTTCATTTAAAAATAATTTTTCATTTATATCTTATAACTTGTGTTAGATTTTGTTTTTACATTATTATTTTCTTTAAATTCAATGTATTTTAAATTGTATTTTCATACATTCAAATTATTTTAAATAATTTTTGTTATATTTACAATTTTATTAATAGCTTTTAATTAATTTTGTTTTTGAATGATTTCTTTATTAATATTATAATATAGAGTAAAGTACCATAAGCTTCAGTAGCCTAGCCTAGGCTAATAAAGAATAGACCAAGGTAAGCTAGAGTAGGCTAGGTTAGGCTAGAATAGGCTAGAGTAGCTTAGTATAGGCTAGACTAGACTAGGATAGGCTAGGTTATAGTAGGTTAGGCTAGGGTATGCTAGAGTAGGCTAGGTTAGGCTAGGGTAGGTTAAGCTAGGGTAGGGGAGGCTAGGTTAAGCTAGGCTAGGCTACGCAAGGCTAGCTTAGGCTACTATAGCCTAGGATAGACTAGGTTAGGCTAGGCTCAGTCAAGCTAGTGTAGGTTAGGGTATCGTAGGCTAGTCTAGGATAGGATAGGATAGGATAGGGTGGGCTAGGCTAGAGTAGGATAAGCTACGCTAGGATAGGCTAGGCTAGGATTGGTCAAGCTAGGATAGATTAGGCTAGGCTACTATAGCCTAGCATAGAGTAGGTTAGGCTAGGATAGGTTAGAATAGGTTAGGTTAGGCTAGGTAAGACTACACTATGTTAGGCTAGGCTAGGCTAGGTTATGTTAGGTTAGGTTAGGTTAGGTTAGGTAAACCTAGGATAGGATAGGCTAGAGCAGGGTAGGCTAGGTTAGGCTAGGATAACATATGCTAAGTTAGGTTAGGATGAGATTTATTAGGCTAGTCTAGTTTAGGCTAGGATAATATAGGCTAGGTTAGGCTAGGATAATATAGGCTAGGCTAGGCTAGGCTAGGCTAGGCTAAGCTAGGCTAGGCTAGGCTAGGCTACGTAGGTTAGGTAGGTTATGTTAGGATAGGTTAGGTTAGGTTAAGATAGGTTAGGTTAGGTTATGATAGGCTAGGGTAAGGTAGGCTAGGCTAGACTAGGCTAGACTAGGCTAGGCTAAGTTAGGTTAAGATAGGCTAGGCTAGGTTAGGCTAGGGTAGGGTAGGCTAGGCTAGGTTAGGGGAGGCTAGGCTAGTGTAGGGTAGGGTAGGTTAGGGTACGTTAGGATAGGATAGGGTAGGCTAGGGTAGGCTAGGGTAGGCTAGGTTAGTCTAGGGTAGGGTAGGATAGGTTAGGATAGGTTAGGATAGGTTAGGATAGGCTAGGTTAGGCTAGGTTAGGTTAGGTTAGGTTAGGATAGGTTACCTTAGGTTAGGCTAGGCTAGGTTAGGATAGGCTAGGTTAGGGTAGGCTAGGGTAGGGTAGGCTAGGGTAGGCTAGGCTAGTCTAGGGTAGGGTAAGCTAGGCTAAGGTAGGCTAAGGTAGGCTAGGCTAGGCTAGGGTATGGTAGGCTAGGTTAAGTTATGCTAGCGTAGGTTAGGGTAGGTTAGGGTAGGTTAGGCTAGGATAAGGTACGCTAGGGTAGGGTAGGGTAGGGTAGGGTAGGGTAGTCTAGTTTAGGCTAGGCTAGGGTAGGCTAGGCTATGGTAGTCTAGGGTAGGATAGGCTAGGGTAGGCTAGCGTAGGGTAGGGTAGGTTAGGTTAGGTTAGGTTAGGCTAGGCTAGCCTAGGTTAGGTAGGGTTGGGTAGGTTAGGTTAGGTTAGGGTAGGTTAGGTTTGGTTAGGTTAGGTTAGGCTAGGATAAGGCAGTCTATGGTAGGATAGCCTAGCCTAGGGTAGGGTAGGGTAGGGTAGGCTAGGGTAGGGTAGGTTAGGCTATGATAGGCTAGGCTATGCTAGGCTAGGCTAGGCTAGAATGGGCTAGGTTGGGTTGGGCTAGGCTGGGCTAGGCTAGAATGGGCTAGGTTGGGTTGGGCTAGGCTGGGCTAGGCTAAGCTGGGCTCGATTAGTTTAGGTTAGGCTAGGTTGGTCTAGGCTAGGCTAGGTAGGGTTAGGTTAGGCTAGGCTAGGCTAGGTTAGGTTAGGTTAGGTTAGGCTAGGCTAGGCTATCTAAGGTTAGGCTAGGCTAGGCTAGGCTAGGCTAGGGTAGGTTAGGTTTGTTAGCCTAGGATAGGTTAGGTTAGGTTAGGTTAGGCTAGGCTAGGCTAGACTAGGCTAGGATAGGCTAGGCTAGGCTACTTTAGGCTATGGTAGGGTGGGTTATGTTAGGTTAGGCTAGGTTAGGCTAGGCAAGGCTAGGAAAGCCTAGGCTAAGCTAGGCTAGGCTATGTTAGGTTAGGTTAGGTTAGGCTAGGCTAGGCTAGGCTTGGCTAGGTTAGGTTAGGTTAGGTGAGGTTAAGCGAGGCTAGGCTAGGTAATGCTAGGTAATGCTAGGCTAGGTAATGCTAGGCTAGGCTAGGTAATGCTAGGTTACGTTAGGTTAGGTTAGGCTAGGCTAGGCCACATTAGGATAGCTTAGGTTAGGTTAGCCTAGGTTAGGCTAGGTTAGGCTAGGTAAGGCTAGGCTACATTAGGATAGGTTAGGATAGGATACGTTAGGTTAGGCTAGGCTAGGTTAAGCTAGGTTAGGTTAGGTTAGGTTAGGTTATGATAGGGTAGGTTAGGTTAGGGTTGGATATGTTAGGTTATTCTACGGTTGACTATGTTAGCCTAGGCTAGGTTAGGATAGGGTACGTTACATTAGGATAGGGTAGACTAATTTAGGCTCGGTAAGTTAGGCTAAGTTAGAATAGGTTAGGTTAATCTAGGTTAGTTTAATCTAGCCTAGGTTAATCTAGGCTAGGTTAGGCTAGGCTATGTTAGGAAAAGCTAGGTTAAGCAAGCTTAGGCTAGGTTAGGCAAGGCTAGCCTAGGCTTGGCTAGGCTAGGTTAGGCCACGCTAGGCTAGTTTAGGTAACACTAGGCTAGAGTACGCTAGGTTAGGATAGGTTAGACTAGGCTAGGTTAAGGTAGACTATGTTAGGTTACGTTAAGCTAGGCTATGATAGGATAGGTTAGGCTAAGCATGGATAACTTAGGGTAGGTTAGGTTGCGTTAGGCTAGACTAGGCTAGGCTAGGTTAAGATGAGGTAGGCTAGCGTAGGCTAGGCATAGGTAGGGTAGGCTAGGCATGGTGAGGGTAGACTAGGTGAATCTAGGATAATGTAATATCTCGTGTGCGGGTAGGGCCCGCAGCCACGTGTCCAAGTCTATGTGATGAGGGATGCTGCGCAAGGATCCCCACCCTAAGATGCTCCGGTGGGGTTAGGCCCACCCTTAACACCCTGGGATGCCGCCCTCACTAAGAGTTCGAGCTTTTGGTGTAGTGGTTGGATCTACGTGGTATCAAAGCCGAGGTCTCGAGGTTGATACTCGCGAAGCGTGGTGGGTTGTAATATCCTGTGCGCGGGGAGGACTCAGAGCCACGTGTCCGAGTCTATGTAATGAGGGGTGATGCGCAAGGGCCCCTGCCCTCAGATGCTTCGGTGGGGTTAGGCCCACCCTTAACACCCTTGGATGCCGCCCTCACTAACAGTTTGAGATTTTGGTGTAGTGGTTGGATCTACAGTTTTCAACACCACTTCCAGATTTAGTTTTGTAGAAAAGGGAGCATTCTTTTGTATAGAAGATTAGTGAGGAAGCCTTGAGCTTCATATTCAGATCTTGGCATCAGGCCAAAGGACCTTCCAACATAATCTCCATAGTATACTTCAGAAACTGCATCATTTTTCTAGTGCATTTCTGCAGCAGGGTTTCTACCCTAGTTTGGTGCTTGTTTCCTTGAGGAAGGGCCATCCCTTCTTCCGAAAAAGTTTGTATTGCAGCCATATTCTATAATTTTGTACATTTCAGCTCATATACTCAAAGTTTCAGTGATTCTCCATTTTTTAGATCCATATTCTGCAAATTTGATATTTGCATTTGTTCTTTCATGAAATCCCCTTGCGAGGGTTAGGCTGGGCTAGGCTATGCTAGGATAGGGTAGGTTAGGCAAGGCTAGGGTAGGGTAGTGTAGGCTAGGTTAGGATAGGGTAGGGTAGGGTAGGCTAGAATAGGGTAGGATAGATTAGGGTAGGTTAGGCTAGGATAGGGTAGGATAGGGTAGGGTAGGTAAGGGTAGGTTAGGCTAGGATAAGCTAGGGTAGGCTAGGTTAGGGTAGGTTAGGCTACACTAGGTTAGGCTATGGTGGGTCAGGGTAGTGTAGGCTAGGCTAGCATAGGGTAGGTTAGGCTAGGCTAGGCTAGGCTAGGCTAGGCTAGTTTAAGGTAGAGAAGGGTAGGGTAGGTTAGGTGAGCTTAGGTTAGGTTAGGCTAGGTTAGGCTAGGCTAGGTTAGGCTAGGGTAGGGTAGTCTAGGGTAGGCTACCCTAGGCTAGGCTAGAGTAGGCTAAGCTAGGGTAGGGTAGGGTAGGGGAAGGCTAGGCAATCATAAGATAGGCTAGGATAGGATGGTCTAGGGTGGGCTAGGCTAGGATGGACAAGGCTAGGCTTGTTTAGGTTAGGCTAGGTTGGGCTACGCTAGGCTATGTAAGGTTATGTTAGGCTAGGATAGGTTAGGTTAGGTTGGGCAAGGTTGGGTGAGGCTAGGCTAGGTAAGGTTAGGTTAGGCTAGGTTAGGCTAAGTTAGGTTAGGTTAAGCTAGGTTAGGTTAGGTTATGTTAGGTTAGGGTAGGCTAGGCTACGTCAGGGTAGGGTAGGGTAGAGTAGGTTACGGTGGGTTATGTTAGGTTAGGCTAGGTTGGGCTAGGCAATGCTAGGCTAGGCGAGGCTAGGCGAGGTTAGGCTAAGCTAGACTAGGCTAGGCTAGGCTAGGCTAGGCTAGGCTAGGCTAGGCTAGGCTAGGCTAGCCAAGGTTATGCTAGGCTAGGCAAGGCTAGGCTGGGCTAGGTTAGGCAAGGCTAGGTTAGCCGAGGCTAGGCTAGGCTAGGCTAGGCTAAGTGACGCTAGGCTAGGCTAGGCTAGGCTAGGTTAGTCTAGGTTAGGTTAAGATAGGTTAGGTTAGGTTAGGTTAGGTTAGGCTAGGCTAGGTTAAGCTTGGTTAGGCAGGGTTAGGCTAGGTTAGTTTAGGTAGGCCTAGGTTAGGTTAGTTTAGGTTAGGCTAGGCTATGTTAGGATAGGATAGGTTAGGCTAGGCTAGGCCAGGGTATGTTGGGGTTGGCTATGTTAGGCTATGCTACGGTTGGGTATGTTAGGCTATGCAAGGTTAGGATAAGGTAGGTTACATTAGTATAGGGTAGGCTATTTTAGGCCCAGTAAGCTAGGCTAGGCTAGGTGTAATATCCCAAAATGGGAACTATGAGCAAGGGATGCTTGAAAAATGCATTTTTCAGGAATGACTCCTAGAGGATTTGAAACCAAGACCTGGATCCCTTAGATCAATGTATCTATGACCGAAATCCAAGAGGAGGCTCCAAACAAATCACTCTAGGTGGGTTGAACAGATCTCCCACACCTAATTGTCTTGAAAAAGTTCCCAATGAAGGGACTGCAACTATGTATGAACAAGGGATAGAGTAACATCGTTATTTTTATGAGCCTGAATACATGAAGATGTAGGTAGCCAAAAAATTTATAATATAGTAGCAAGAGAGTACAATTCCTTGACGAAAGAGTCACTCAGGATTGGCAATACAAGCCTCAATAGATCATATACATGAAATGTGAAATATACTGCTACACTCAGAATGCCCTAGGCTATGACTGCATAGTTTATAGGAGATACTGCAACATACTGAATAATAATACAAATATATAAAAATATATGGCTCAATAAATGTGCAGGAGAAAGCTCTCAACCCCATAAAACAATAATACAACAATCCTTAGAAGGATTGTCTGAAATATATACAAAATGGAAAAATTGCAGAAATGTCGGAGTTGTAGTAGAAGCGGAAACTCGAGAACTGGAACTAGATGGAGATAGTTGAAGATGATGCACAATATGAGTATATCTCCTCTAATGGATCTTCCAAGTGAAAATTTGATCCTATCACTGAAGATCTTACCCTCCAATCAACATTGCAAACCCCCTCTGCAAATGTACTTTGAAAATAAAACAGTCACTAAAGGATACTGCGCTGTAGGTGGAATAAAATGTGTTGGCCAAATGCCAAGATCTGCAATATGCTATGAATCCTCCCTTACTGATCTCCCAAAGGAAATAAGTCTCTCTCCTCTGAAGAGCAAGCCAAGAAATGGTGTTTTGGAACCTCCACTGTAACACCCTGCAACACAATGTTATAATTAAGCAGAAATAACATTGTAGTTGAAGGAGGTGGCTTGGCCTTGAGCATGAATGTGGAGAAATAAAGTGAAATCCCTCAAGAGGCCTCTCAAGAATGAGAATGAATCCTAAAGAGGAATTCCTTATGCTAAACAACACTACAACCCTGCTAAACAACAAGAGACTGCGAATAGTTTAAGCAAACTAAGAAATCACTAATCATAAGCATGAGTTACAATGGATGCCTTGCCCTCATTTTAAACAAATGCAAGCTCCCTCTCCATGGGTCCCACTCATTAGGGTTTCCTCCATCAAGGAAAATTCCCTCCTCTTTCACTGCGCTGCCCCACAAGATGATCTCCACCTCCTATCACTGTGCTATTTGACTTGGTCAAACTTGACCTTGTCTTTATGCAAATGTCCTCTTTCACACATGAGGGTGTGAAATCAAACTCCCCTACTGATCTTCTTTCATACGAAGAGGGATTTTATTCCTATTTCTTAATTATATGGGCCTCCTTACCCATTTATTCATTTCCTAAGTGAAAACAACAAAAATTAATATTCCATTTAGCTGCATGCTAAAAGTGGAATATTATAGTCCTCCACTCCCAAATGTTGCTTGTCCTCAAAAAACTGCATAAGATAAAATCCTCCAAGGATCAAGATGTTGTCTCATCAATATATCTCCAAGTTTTCCCTCCAACATATGCAAACTAGATTTTGGTGAGCATCCCAAATAGCTATCATGTAAGAAATAAACATCTATGGAGGAAAAAATTGGTTGTCTATGAGCCTTTTTGAGGCATGATATTTGACATGAATTGGGATTTACCATCCACATATGAATCTCCCATCCCAAAGAAATCATCCATACAAAGTGAGTTACCTCCCAACATGGAAACTCATGGAAATCTCCTTCAAACTTGAGCTCCAGAAATGAAGGTGGGCTGAAAATTTTCATATGGTAAGCATCATAGCCTACCCCACACTATCCTCCTCTCCACTTGTGATAAGTGTAGAGTGTGTTATTATCTCAGGCTACAATTTTATTGCCCTTAAGTGGAAAAATGAAGAACAATCCTCCAAGGATCTCCCTTCCAACATTGGAGAACAAGGTGGCCCAAAACATTTCATCCATGATGAACACGACATGGTAATCATAGAGTATCCAAATGGGAAGTATGCTGAAGGTTTTACATGATGATGCATGATACAAACAATGTCTCAAGAGGACACAACACAGTCTCATCCACTGTAACTTCAAAAAATAGCATGGAAAGTAATATAAAAAAATCATCACATCTACTAATGAATAGTAAATGGTTGAATGTGTCAACAATACATGATCAAACACTTGCTCATGGTTATACAATGAATGGCTATAAAACTCATGGCCCAGCCCAAAAGAAAACAAATGTGTGGCTATGTTGGACATATCTCCTCCCATGCTCCCATTAGAACATGTAATGCAAAAAATGTGGGAATTATCTCTCCTCAACAAGAATAGAAACAATATCAACAAATGAAGTCATGATCAATACAAGAATGAAGGAGATACTGATGGCTTCATGTGGTTCTTGAAGATACCAATAGCCTCCTAAGGATGTACAACACAGTCTTACAAACTGCTGCTTCAGAAATTTACATGGAAAAATGTTTCTTGATACATGGTCAATCATGCATGTCATCATATAGTAAATGGTTGGGTGCAAAAAATAAACATACATGTAATGATAAAACATTTTCCCAAGGCCACATAAAAGATGGCTACGTCTATCATATAGTTTGGCCCAATTTTGATCATGGATCAATATGAAAAACTTTCCCTCTTGTGGAGAAATGCACTGCATAGTAATGTTAAGAGCATGAAATTATTGTGTTAGCCAATCAATAATTGGAAAAAAAAAATCTTACCATATGCTGGAAGTAAGATGACACATGGGTCCATAAATGAGTCCTCCATAGTGGTTTGGTATGCATCCATGAAGAGGAATGAACTATGTGTTGCATGAAGATCCTCCTTCTCATGCTTGGAAGCCCAAGTCAAGAAGAACATATCACCATAATAGATGTCTCCATCCACTACCCTATTATCCTTACCGCCTCCTTTTCCACCAAGTGCATGTGATGTGAAGTGATCCTAGGGACAGTCCATCCATATACCCTTAGAGAGAGTGCATGACATAGGGATCATGGAGGAAAAAGAGACTGAGTTGGGAAGGGGATTTTTTGATGTTAGGATCAAATATTCCATGTTGAAGAGCAACTTTAGGAAGCCCAAGCATAGAATTCAAGATTGCAATATCAACTTCAACAAAAAGACAAACAAATGGCCACCATGGAAGATTTGTGCATGGAGGCCATTAAACATAGATACCCATCAGACCCCTATGCAGTCTACCTCAAAGAAAAATGGATCCTATTTAAAATCATGATACTAGCCTCTCACGGTTCCTTACCTTTTCATAACTAATGATAATTCATTGAAATTTTCAACCAGTCAAGTATGGCAGACAAGGAAAATATGGTAGAATTCTACATGCACAATATCTTGTTGGAAAACTTGAACATTTGGGACCATAATCCTAGAATGGGAGACATGCGGTTAATGGAATTAGCCTCTTAGATGGTTAACGAGGAAGCTAGAGCACAAGAAGTAAGGAGGGTCATGAGGAGAGAAAATAGGGAGCCTATACATATTATGGAAAAAATATTTAGTCGTAGGGGCATCATCAAAAACCATCTAAAGATAGAAAAGGATGATGCACTTGTAGAAAATTACCTCAACACACAAGTACAAGCCATGGCCCATTTTGATGATGC
The DNA here is from genome assembly GCA_034641835.2 of Pinus albicaulis. Taxonomy (NCBI): domain Eukaryota; kingdom Viridiplantae; phylum Streptophyta; class Pinopsida; order Pinales; family Pinaceae; genus Pinus; species Pinus albicaulis. The sequence continues at coordinate 255,656 of JAXQQM020071068.1, forward strand.
TTCTAGGTTTTTGGGAGATGAATGCATAATGTCTAGTCAAAGGAGAAGGAATAGCCTCCCTCACTACCTCATAAACATGGAATACCACACATAAAAAAGATCGAGAATTTCTCTAGAAAGGGCACCACTATACAAGAGGGCCATGCAGGCCAGGAATATTCAGTGGCTTAGTTTGAAACTTAGTCCACCCTTATTTTTGGGGCTTAGTGACGAGAAAAACCAAGATGAGTAGAAAAAATTATGGTAGGAAGAAGAATAGAATGATGGATTTTACCCTCCTGAAGGGACTCCCACACTTCTTCCTTGTGAAGTTAGAGGGTTCATTAATGCTTTGAAAGAGATGCAGAATGAAGACTAAGTTGCTTAGAGGATGAGAAAAAATTTGGTAGGGCTGTGATGATGAAAGCCATCATTAGGTGTAATTGGAGGGGTTAACTGCCACCTATTTATCCTTATTAAGTCTCTCTTTCTCACATTTAAATTATATTATGGTCTTTTCTTGCTAGTGTAGATGGTGATTAAGGCTTGTCATACTTCCAATACCTAATATGGGTTAAATGGAGGATAATCATGAAGATATTGCACTTTTGATGAATATTTTACGATTAAAGCTTGGAGTAGACAATAAGGAGATATTCTATGGGTATTTTCCACCTCCTTAACTCCCAAAGGCACCCAAGGGATCCTTGAGATTACCTCCAACATCTCGAAATCAAAGGCAACCAAGGAAGTGGGAGATGAAGTGTACCAAAGCTCCACTTCTCTGGCAATGAAAAAGGAAACATCACCTAATTTTTGGGGAGCTGTTGATAGATACCCTCTAGGTTAAATATTGCTGAGAAAGAGCTCATTAGAATTCGAACTTTGAAGGAAGCTAATAGACTCTTAGCACTTGTAATATGTTTTTGAGATTTTTATGATTATGTAATGAGTCTATTTTCTACAATAAGATGAGTATTCATATTCTCCTTCACTAATTTAGTTTCAGAGGGCTAGGCTTGTGGGTTAGGGCCCAATCAATTGACCTTAGTCTCTCTTGTGTATTCATTCTGATTTTTATGTCATTGTAGCTAGTTTTCTTAATGAGTTTTAGCTAGTTTGCTTACATTTCAATTCACTTTTTAATTTTTTCTTCCATTTCTTTGTTGTCATTGAGCTTGCATAAATGTTGGTAGAATAGCTTATAAACTCAGAAATTTGTGTGTCAAGCCTCCCTCTCTCATCTCTTTCACTGGAACTTTAGGAGGGAAAATATTGACCACAAGCAAAATTTTCTCTTTAATCTATGATTTCTTGGAAATAATAGCTAGGTTGTTGTAGTGTCATGAACATGTCTAGATTAGAGAGTTAGATTTCTGTTCGAATGTTTAAGTAGGCCTTCATTCAAAATTCAACTCATCTTTTTTATTTCCTTCATCATAGATTTTCCAATGTTTGTTGCATGAACATGTAGTTTTCTTTCAAGTTCAAGTAGCACAAAAAATGAGGACTTCACCAGCACCCTTATCTTCATTTCTCACCCATCAACAACCTTCTTTTCATCAAATCACCTTCAGCCTTGTTTTTAAGATTTTCACCTTCACACCATGAGCAACCTTAGAAGTGAAAGACATGATTCTTAAGATGTTATGAGCTTTTAAAATGGGTTGGAGACCTTCCATTCATCCAAGTACACCTTCATTCCACCTCCCCTATGCTTTTCTCCATCATTTTTGGTATGAAATTTCCTCAAACTATTTCCTGTACCAATTCAAGACTTTCTTGTAGGACTTTAGGAAACCTATAGAAGAATCAATAATAGCACCATTAGACCTATCCTTAAGCCCAGAAACCAACATCAACGTCATATATACCTATCAAAACCATCAAGACACCTTCATCCCCGCGTCCATGAGTTAAAAACCTTCCCAAACAACCTTAACACCTTCTCCTCCTTGCTGCAAAACAATGCATTTACATGCATAATTAGTTCATGATTAGATTCATAAGTAAAATAATTATAGATAAATAATGAAGTATATATATTTTGTTTATCCATTTGGCCTAGCAATGTGTGAGTAGATTTTCCTTCCTTTTGCAATTTAAATTCAACCATTTACTTCATGAAGATACCTAGTTTGCTTCTATTTCTTGTGAGAGTTTAAATCATAAATCTATTTCCTTGCAGAATAGCTAGAGGTATTTTCTTGCTTTAGAATAGTCATTTGATGGTTAATAGAGTAATGGTTTTGAGTTAATGGTAGTTCTAGGTCTAATCCAGAAGTGTGAAAGACTTCACTCAGAAACCCTAGAAATAACACCCTTTAATAGGAATCAGAAGAGGATGACATGAGTAGAATACATCTGTTGTGTATATAGCACTTTCACCTCCAATTTTTTAAGAACCTCGAGCTGGTAAAGTAAAGTATATTAGCCCCTGGGAGTTGCAACATTCCTGGTACAATACGAGGGCTCACCAAAAACCAAGGAAAAGTACATTTAGGATGGAAACCTATCCAAAATTAGCACCACAATCTTGTGGACCATTTGAAACTTAGGACTAGGTTGGACTAGGTTGGACCCGTAGCTTATCAATTAGATTTACCCACTCGCATTAAAATTCATAATGTTTTCATGATTCTTTACTTAAGAAATATATACATGATAGTTCTCACATTATTTATTGGAAAATTATATAGCTAGAATTCAAAGGAGACTCCCCCGAAGAACATCTCTGTATTCTAGAGAGGAAAGAGATCTAGCTCTGAAATCGAGTAGTTTTTTCATATTAAAGTGCAATGGAAGCACTTTACTACCAAAGAGGCTACATGGGAGCGAGAATATGAGATTCTTGAAAACTATCCAAAAATTTTCCACAGAGAAGAAACTAGAAATTAAACATCGAGGAAAATATAGTTAAAAGGGTGGAAGATGTGATATCCCTATGTTTTTTGAAATAATTAATATTGTTATATTTTTCCAGAATTAAAATATGTTGGATTCAATGGTGATTCCATAACTTATGTAAATGAACAATATACATGTGGTTATGAAATCAATAATTGCAGTTATAAATTAATGGGAATGGAAAATTACTTGAAATGAGACACTTAACTAAAGAGATAATTTCTAATCTCAATCATAGATAAGAGTGAGATAAATATTCCATGATAAATAGATGTTTCTAAAATAACAAATTTAATGTATGGGAGACAAAGATCCATTAAATATACTAGCTAGAGAAAACTTCCAGTACATTGAAGGATAAAGAACTCCTGAAGATAAAAAAAGGCTTTAATAACAAAAATACTTCCATAAAAGAAGAACAATGCTAATGGAAGAAAAGTTAATTAAGGAAGAAAAGGTATAAAAAACCTAGGGAGGAGATGAAAGGGTTGCTGATTTCCGAGGGATATTACTTGATATTAATCTTGGCTCGGGGGGAACTGGTGGTCAATTCATGGTTGGGTGGAAAGTGTACTCATTTAGTGATTCTTTTGATTCTCTTGTTAGAAATTCTATGAGATTTATTTTGTTGATGAATAGGTACCTGCATATTGTGTATTGAAGGAATGGATTGAACTTAAAATGGTAATTAGGTTGGCAAGTAAACATATGCTTACTCTCTATTGGAGAACAAAGATACAATTTAGTGTAGAAAATATGTATTGTACTAGAAATTATTTATGTACAAATGGTGTAGACAATATATTTTCATGGCTAAAGAGTTTGTATCTGGGAAAATTCTTTGTAATGATAGGAATTATATTTTTTGTGATTAATATATAGGTTGAAAGGATTTTAAATGTGATTTTTGTTAAATTTTATTAATACTTGTCACTGATATGAAGGTATGATCTCTTGTTAATAAATTTTTTATTCTTACTATTTTAATATTATTGGTGGTACAGTTGAGCTTTAACTATTTTATTCAGTTTATCGTATATAAGAAAATAATAATTACTGGTTAGAGTAAATAGATTTTGAGAGTTAAAGTAGTGCACTTATAACACTGAGGTCATATCCTAATTTCTAAAATGTCCAAAGTTAAACCTAGGCATAAGGGATAACATAGGAGCATGATGGTTACCAAAGAAATGATTAAGTATTTTTGGTGCAACTTGATGTGTCATTGTAAATATAGTTAGGAAAATTAGGTTGTGTTGGAAGATAAAATATATTATATGAAATCAGGGTAATAATGAGTATGAATGCCTTCACTCTGATACAAAAAACTAGGGATATATTCTTAAGCGAGACGGATATTATGGTAATATATCAAAAAATTAGATAATTAAATGAAATAATTTTTAGGAAAATAAAATTATAAAAAATCGAGTACTAGAGTAAGTTAACTACTGTATTCAAAGAACACCCATAAACATAACCTCTGTAGAAATACTTTGTTAGTTAATTGATATTTATATCTTAACAAATTGACCAATGAACCTAGTTTCAACCATAGGTATTAGTATGAGCTAAGTTAATTCACTACGGGTTAATCAACTGAATTGATCATGGACTTGTAATATAAATACAATACACATATATACTATACAAAGCCATATAACTATCACAATATGCATCCATATACAAATAAATTTCCCTTCTAGTAAGAAAGAACACATAGTTATAAGATCTCTTATGAACCCATGTAAACAAGATAGATCATAAAGAATATCAAAAAAATCCCATAGCAAAAAATTTAAATAAAAGGAAGAAAAAATATCAAACGAAAGGGAATAGACTACCCAACGAATAAAAATCAGCCATAATTACACAACCATTAAACAAAAAATAAAAGAACAAAACACAATTGAGTTATTCATATTTTCCACCAGATCAGACACTTGAAAAAATCAAGTGTTGTAAGGTGAAACTTGAGGAGAAGTACTAAAATCATCGACTTGAAAAACTCTATGTCAGGTCAGTTGAAGATGGGTGCAAAACCTCCATAGTCGGAGATAGGGTTTGAGGGTATCTTGTGTACCTGCAAAGTAGATGTCACAATCAACAAACGAGAATGATGTTGGAGAAAAACAAATAATATGCATTATTAAATAATTAGCGAGGGAATTCCCATTTATATTACTCGAGTATGAGTCAATGGAGCTTGTGTTCTTCACCATTTTGCTGAAAATGGAATATAAGTTAGCTCTGAGGTAGGAAAACCATATCCAAAAGAATATGTAATGAAAAAAAACCATACATGCATACATGCAGTAGGAAGATCCATTAAATTACCTAAGAAAGTAAAGTAAAACAAAGGATTGATGCCTTTGTGCAATGATTGGGTCTTATGGCTACATAGACACCTTGCAAGGCCGAGTAAAATTGTTATTAGGAAAGAATCGAACTTTGAAGAATTTTCCTTTGGCATATATAAAACCCTGGTGCTTATAAGAGTAAATATTGTTCTAATGGAAATTTAAAGTAGAATAGGCATAAAAATTCAATTAGTAACTCACTAGTACATACAAAAAGGGAAGAAGCGAATTTGTCACCTTATGTAGCCATGGTTCTTGGAGATGAACCAATGAATCCAACAAGACACATCGACCTGTTAACCTATGCAATAGAAATTGAGTATTGATGACCATAATTTCACACCTTTAGGAGGATATGGAAAACCAAGAAACCAAATTTCAAAGTGATAATAACCACTCTTAGAAAATTTAAATTTAGAAAACGGTCAAGTGTAGAACCCTTACTGTGGAAAATGAAAAAAAATGAAATAGTGCATTGAACCATAATACCTCGACACCATAAATAGTGCACTATCGTTGTGTTGTAAAAATAGTGTTGGTATATTTGAGGCTATTACAAGTTTCCAATTACAGAAGAGAAAAAATAGAGTGACGACAGCCATACGAAAACCAGGAAAAAATGCCGATTAGTTCACAGGAAATGTCTATACAAGCTTAAGGTTTGGGTGGAAAGATAAGAACCATTAGATGGGGACAACGAATCTACGCCCTTCACATAGTCATACGATACCTTGTCCTCATCATGTGTTATCATTCGCTCATTAGATGGGATAACGTTGGCCACATGGATGCATTAGGGGTAATGTACTTGTCATGTGGTGAGTTACCATACATAATTTATGTGATATGACCTAATGGTATAGGAATTAATAAATCACCATATTACTTGGGGAAATAAATAAGAAATGGGGGTCAGATAGTTAGGTTTAAATGTTATAAGATTCATCTAGGGAGATGATACTTCCATATAGTAATTATGCAAATGATCCAATTATCAGCATAGGGGAAATTAAATATGCATGAAACATTAGGTAATAAGTGCATAGATATAATTCGTCAGGATCAACTATTTAGCAAATACAATAAGAAAATATAGGAATTATATGCCATGCAATAACATATGCAAATGATTAGTAAGGAAGTTAAAAAAACAAAATAATGTGTGATATATGAAGAGAAAATGTGACATTTTAATTTATATTGTAAAATCGATGTTAATTTATAACTACTATCTATATGTTATATATTTTAATGTGATATGATTTTATTTTATCTAAAAGAAATGTTAGTAATTTTATTAATTAGAAACAAAATTACAATATAAAAAAAATGAAATTAAAAAATATTTACATCTAGCTTCTAACATGTAAGATGCAATGTCTACACATCTACTCAATATTGGGTTGTAGAGGGCCTCTCTGTGTAATGATTATAAAAGCTATGATTAAATATAGTTTTCATTTTCAACCTTAATTATTTAATGGATGATTTCTAGTATCGATGTCTATTGTGACAAACTCTAATATTTTTAAATTGATTCTCCTAATCTTATTATTGGGCTTATATATGTCAAATTTTGATAAATATTTAATAGGTGTTTAACTAATGTGTAGGAATTGACCACTAAAACTTTATGTTGCACTCTTTCACATCATAAAGTTCATATGAACCTTGTATATCCCATTTTTTTATATAAAAATACATTAATCTCACACACTATATATTCTTTCATTCAAACATAAGCTTAAACACACACAAAGGTTTTCCATACTAGTTTGACCACAATCTAGTTCTTTGTTTCACTTTAAATTCCATAGTATCCACATAAAAAAAGTATTCATTGTTATTCATGACTGAGTTTGATTTCTTTTATTATGTTTACAAGCTTGTTATGTTCTTGCATAAAACTAAACTCACTCATGGATAGCAAGTAGTTGTCAACTCAGTCACCTAATTCATGTTAGTATTCAAGTTTAAGAATGTATATGTGTGTGTGTGTGTTTGTGTGTATAGTAAAATTATGTATTCTCCCTAAACATCTGATAAAAATATCACTTGTAATCTAGATTATCTAATTTTAATAATAATCTGGTAGGATTTTAAAAACTTCAAAACATAATAAAGATAATAGGTTATTATAAAATTATGAGTTTTTTTTTAAATATTATTCTTATTTAAAAAAAATCATTATTTAAATATCTTAATAATAATAAAATAATTAATTAATTTGATTTAAAAATATTTAAAAATTAAAATTTAATATTTAATATTTATATTTATACAAAAATTAATTCATATTGAAATTATTAAATTAAATTTTATCTATACGTTGCACCGATTTTAGTGTTATGGAACCAATCAAGGACTGATGGTGATGTCAGTAAAATAACATTGTGGAGGTCATTACAATCAGTGAGTATGGATTTGTTCAAAATCTAACAGAGAGGTCTCAAATATCACTAAATTCTGTTGAACTTCAACCGCTCTTCATATTTTTTGTAGCATTAACATATGGATTTCATTAGAGATTGAGGTTTATTTAAAATTGAATTTACTAGCAATTGCACCATATGTTGCAAAGGAAACACTGTAAAGCAGTAACATAGAAAATAGTAATATAGAGGAAAAAATATGTGATATGTTATGTGATTTAATTGAATATTGAACTTATAAATATGAATTAATTTATTTAAATTAAATTATAGGTTTGGAGAATTGTTTGGATAAAAAAATTGGTTTTTTATAACCTAGGCAGGCTCTTCCTTTCATAGTGATGTCTTATTATGCACTATGGGCCACATGGCAGACTATTCTCTGGTGAAACAACAATAATAGCATCCATAATGGCCATATCTTCTTTTATAATACAAAATAAAAAATCAAAACCCTGAATACTTTTGCTGTTGTGAAGCAGAAACATCAAAACTTCCCACTTCAAAAACCCAAAGCTTGCAGTCTATCTTCAAAGCCTTAAAGCCTTAATTTATACTGAATGAAGCCATTAGTGGGAAATTATTTATGGTGAATGAGATGCAACTAATATCTTAGCAAGATATGAAGAGAAAATTTGTCAGCTTTCTAGTTAAACAACAATAGTAGCATCCATAATGTCCATCTCTTCTTTTATCATACAAATTAAAATATCAAAACCCTAATTACTCTTACTATTGTGAAGAAGAAACATCAAAATGTCCCACTTCAAAAACCTAAAGCTTCAAATTTGTCTTCAAAGCCTTAATTTATATTAGAGGGAATAACTAATATCTTTTTATTTGCATTTTTATTATACACTAAAAGAACTACTAATATCCTTTTATCCTTTTTAGCATTTTGAGCATGCAATGCTATAAGAGTGTTATAAGTCCTTGCAAACAATGAATGATGAACAATTAGGTAGAAACCCTACTTCCTGCATTTTTCTAATGAAGTAATTTGATTCATCTAGAAGTCCCGAACTTGCAAGTGTCTAAATGACAGAGGAATAACATCTCAAAATTAAATATAACAACAATGACAATCTTTAAAGAGCACGCTCATTTAAAATTCTTGAATAAGAACCATAAAAAGAATTAAATCTTCTGCAAAGAACATTTTCATCTTCCATAAGGTATATAAAGTTCATCTTCCATAAGGTATATAAAGTCTTTGTATTAAAAGAGTATTAATGATTGAAAAAGTTCTATTGCAGTGCCGAGCAAAAACACTGCAGTACTAGGCCTAGTGTTGGCTTCAGCCCACCACATATACACAAATACGCACGATAATATAGTTGACACAACATAGTAAACATAGACAACCACACATAGAGCACAGTAGACACAGACAACTACACATACAAAAGCACCTTCTATTCATACCCTAATAGGTATCACAAAAGACCAACATAACTTTCACTTCGACGAATCACCACCACAAATACACATGATAATATAGTCGACACAACACAGTAAACACAGACAACCACACATACAGCACAGTAAACATAGACAACTACACATACAAAAGCACCTTCTATTCATACCCTAATAGGCATCACAAAAGACCAACATAACTTTCACTTCGACGAATCATCACCACAAAGACGGAGCACCAGATTCAGATTAGATTCCTTCTCAATGTTATAATCAGCCAGAGTACGTCCATCTTCCAGCTACTTATGAACAAAAATCAGCCTCTGCTGGTCAGGAGGGATGCCCTCCTTATCCTGAATCTTAGCCTTCACATTATCAATGGTGTCTAGTTTTTTTTATTTAATAAATTTTACACACTTAAAAAAACAATCCTCATAAGATATAATAAATCCTTTGATAATCGTATCAATACCTCATATATATTTCTTAATTGCCTCATATATATTTCTTAATTTCATTGTAAAATACATTTCTCTTCAAAATAGATTTATGCTAACCAAAAATCTTATTATATATATATTTTTTATTTTATTATTGTAATACATTTACTTCATATCTATTTAATATTAATTTGTTTATTTATATAATTTTAAATAATATATATTTATTTAATTAATATTAATCATTCATATATATTGAACCCTATATCTATATATGTTCTATCATGTAATATTCATGATGCATTCCATTTAACCTATAAAATAAATAATTTATATGTTGTTAATTCATTTCTTAATCTAAGACATTGTTATATTTATAATGCATTCTATTTAATTTATTTAATTAATATTAATCATTCATATATATTCAACCCTCTATTTATATATGTTATATCATGTAATATTCATGATGCATTCCATTTAACCAATAAAATAAATAATTTATATGTTGTTAATTCATGTCTTAAGATAAGACATTGTTATCTTTATAATGCATTCTATTTAATTAATCGTGATTTATATCGGAGGATAATTTTCAATTTTTATTAAATTGGTGATTAATATTTTATTGGACTGAAATTTTTTACGTTATTATTATATTTAATTAATATTTTTTTATTAAAAAGGGATTGTTTGCAAGTAAATGAAGCACTTAACGATGGGCTATCATGTGTGTTGCCAAGAGGATATTTGATAAGTGTCCATTTTTTACTAGTACATATCATTGAGTAAGTGTCCATTTTTTACTAGTACATATCATTGAGTGATTGAAGGGAAGATTTTCAGTCCCCTGCAAGGTTGCCAGGTTCGAGCACGTGGTGTGGATGCTGCATAATTCTAATACAAAGGCAATATTCAGACGGATCCCAGCTTGGGGAAATTGGTCCACTTCTATCTTTGTCATTAATCCAAGTGAAAGCACCCTGAATTTATTTCTTTCATCGATTATCTATATTGTACAATCTGTTACATGTTATTGATAGGAATTTTATTGTTATTGTTCATTACTAGGGTTTTATGAGCGACAGTAATTTTATCACTAAAATAACATCTATTTATTAAAGTAATTTATCAATACATGTTGTTCAAATGAAAGATTGGATACTATATTTTCGGTGGAAGATAATATGGGAATATCATTTTATTTATCATTTTAATTTACTTTGATGCATCCAAAATCTGTCTATATGTAATTGTAAACAACTAATGTGCATGGATTTTTTTTAAGAACTAGCGCTCTTAGATTCTTTCTATTATAAACCCTCTGATACTCGCGACTTGTAGTTGAGCAACCAATGATAATGGTATACTCAGTGCCATTGGTATCGGATTTACTCAAGGATGAATAATTCTCTCACATGACACAACTGATGATAACCAAGGTGTAAGACCTATATATATAAATATTCTTTTGTCACTATTTTTTTATATTGTTCGAAATGTGTTACTCTCTCAATGTGGAAGTCAAGTTGACTTATAATTCATTAAAATAAATAGGATGTAGGAAAAAAGAAAGGCTCAATTATAAAAATCAAGCATGGTTTTGTTAAGGTGCGGTTATCTTATATAAATATATAAATTTTTGAATATATATAATTAATTGATATTTATTGATGTTAGTTGAAGTTAGTCTCCTTAATTTTATTTAATTCAAAATATGTAAAGAAATTTTAATATAATTATCAACTAAATTTAGGTTTTTGATAGATAATTTTAACATTAAATTATAAAATATATTACAATATTACATAAAATTATATTGAAAATATTTTATATTAAGAAGCTATGATTCAATCTATGTTAAAATATGAAGTCTATCTACTTACCTTAACACAAATTTAGTTTAAATCAATTATGATAAGTGAGATATTAAATTAAAAAACTACATGTTTTTACTTTTATAAAACTCATTTAAGTGTTTATAATCATATAATCATATGTTTTTTAGACATATTATATACAGAAAACTATAAATAATGTATATATGGAACATATAGTAAAATTTTCAGAAAATATTTATAATATTGAGTATTTTAGATATCTTAAAATATATGATAATAAGTATTTAAGATGTAAATTAAATTCAAAAATACATATAAATAATATAGATTATTAATGAAACAATAAATTAATAAATAAGAAAAAAAAACACCTCAACAAATAAATATTTATTTTGTGATATATAGCAACTATTTTAGTTATAACGAACTTTTAAATTTTATTTATTTATTTACATATAATCATTATTTTAGTTATAACTAATTTTTAAATTTAAGAAAAATATTTTTTAAAGTTTTTAAAAAATAAACTTCCATTTTATTAACAATTATATATTAGCTCATCTTCAAAGAAAAATAAAACAACTTTAACAAAAAAAAATACAATTACTAAACCATTCTCATTCCATTAGTCTTAATCTATGAAAGTGCAGTATGATTCAGTGCATACATTTCATCCATTACCACACAATTTCGGCATAATGCTATAGTTCGTTATAGTTCTCAGCACAATTGAACTTTCCGGCATAATGCTATAGTTCCTCTTTTATTCTCAGCACAATTGAACTTTCTTGAAGACAAATATATAATAGGAATAACAAGTCACCATGAAACCAAAGATCAAGAGACAACACACAGCGAAATTTTCATTTGAAGACATCTTAAAAATATTGCAACCATGACCAAAAATCAAGGCATCAGAAACAATAAATGAAACCTAACATAGTAAAAAGTCTCCAAATTCATAGCTTTACAGGAAATCAAGAAAACTTGTTTATGCTAAATTACAAACCCGAACGACTCTCAAAAATTGAAAAATAAATTTACTTCTACAAAAACCATAAAATACCTAAATTATCAAAACTTTATAGAATTTATAGGATTACAATACTCTGGAATAAGACAGTGTAGATATTGGTTTTTCCAATAACAGTCATGGGTACGTCATGAGAAAAACAACACAGTTACCCTAATAATGCTCAACCATAATGTTTCAAATTTGTCAAAATTTAACGAGAAGCAACAAATATTCTTCCCAAACACACAACAATCCAATCTTATAAAGAAATAAAGAAGGCTGAGTTGCCATACCTGTAAATAAAAGCTGTCGAAAATATTCACAATGAGATAGAAAACCCAAGCGCGCCTATGAAGATCACGGGAAGGGTGGGTTGTATTTATAGGAACCAAAGTTGTATTTATAGGATCCGTGAATGCAAATCGTAGGAACCAAGTTCATATTTGTAGCCCCAAAACGTAGAACCACACACAGATGGAGCCGCACAAGTGGATTGGCATGCTGCAACCTTCTGCATTGCCTGAATCGTATCTTGGCATCCTGGCTGATGAGGCTGTAGTGCCAGGGTTTTGACATCCGCTTCGTCCAGCTCCCTCGACATCCGCTTCGTCCAGCTCCCTCGGGTCTAAATCGAAGGAGAGGCACAGAACATGAAGGTAGAAACTCTGGTATCAAATATTTTGGAGAAATCAAAGGATTCTTAGACATTTCTTTCAATTTCATGGCCACACTTCACTTGTTTAACGATTTTCTTATTTTAACTAATTAATAACCATATTTAATCGTAAGGTCCATAGTGTTTCAATCGTCTAACATCCAAATCAACGTTACACAATAGTACATGTGGCATTTGAGGAAAGTTGTTTTCAAATAAGAACGCTTTACAGCGTAAATATTTCTAAATTCATATTAGGTTCACAATTTTGGAATTTGGAGGGTAATATTAGGTGATCCTGGTGACTTTTGATGTCAAGGCCACCTAGTATTTATGGAGGTCTATGTAAAATGGCTTCACTTCTATTATTTTTTTTAACTTAAAAAAAATCATATAATAGAGATTATCTCATATTTGGAATAACATTATGTCCACTTTTAATCCATTGGTCACTTACATGTCTATTTCCACTTTTGTGCTGCACATGTTAGGTGTTTTTATTAGGGTAGTACCTTTTAAGCTAGTGGCAGATCCCAATTAAGAGAGTGGAGGTTCAAAATTTGTACACCCATTTTGGGCAATCAAATAAAAATTCCTTAAAAATTCACAATATTATCATACAATGTTGTGACACAATTTTTCATATAGTAAGCTTTATAAAACCATTCCTACCACAATTGGAGGTACCTTGTTTTAGTAATAAGATAGTTATAACAAATATATATCATACATAATCCTTAATATCTATGGTCCATAATCTATTAAAGTTAGGTCTTATTATTTTAATTTTTGTTTCTATCCATAATCGATATAACCTTAGACTTATTATTTTAATTGGCTTTGTATTAAATTTAATGACCATATTAGTTTGTTTTTATAATATTTAAACTAAAAATTTCATATATATTATTTAAAACAAATATATTTTAATTAGAACTAAATGATAAAATTGTAATATTATGAAATCTAATATGTTTAAGTACAATGTAATGCTATTTTACATTTCAATACCTTTATTCGTGTGTCCCTATCAACATATGCAACAACTCTTACCATTATCTTTTAATAGAAATATTATAATTTTATAATAATTCTTTTATATTCTAAAAATAGCCCTAAGCAAGCTCACATTATTGAGATGGAAAATTTTATGCTTTGTTCCGTGACTTCATAATAACTACATGCCTTATCCCATCACCATAATTGATGTTGATGACCATGTAAGTGGATAAAATGTAGTTATGAAAACAATATTAGAAAGTGGATTGTTATATTACTTTTAACAATGAAAAAAAAATCCAAACAGGTAGAAATGATGTGATGCTATCCCTTCAAATGGCTAGAAATCAAACAGCTACAGAGGAAATGGCACGGCCACTCAAAAATTAGCCGTTGATTAAAAAATCTGCGAGGCAGAGTTATATGATAAGGATTTTGATTATGTTGTTCACAAGTTAAATTACTTTTGATTCTCCTCTGCAAAGCTGGACACAGAAATAATGTTTTTTTTAAACGACTTGGTGAAGGAGACCGTGCGAATGGATACTCCCCTAAGGGAAGCCTGCAAATGTTTCGTGTCACACTGTGACTACATCCCGGCGAAGGCCAACGTGGAGTTCTACGGTGTGGGGATGGGGAGTTCTTAGGAGAGAAGTTGGGGAGTTTTGACCCCAGTGCTTCCTGGACTAGGAGAAGGACGTTGACATTACGAGAATGAATAGAATTAAGATGATGCCCTTCGATGCTGGGAGGAGGATCTAGCCATTGGCACTCACCACATCAATCTAATCATCTTATGGATGCGTGCAATATGGAGGAGTAGTATGCTTTCACTGTTGTCACAAAGAATCCACCAAAAGTCCCCATGTTCCATTACTCCTGTGGAATGTAGCACAGGGATTTGTGGAGGCAAAGTATCGATTGTATATACCTTTCCTAAGTGAGGCCGACATCGAGCTACTTCCACCGGTGCAAATCTATTTATGAGGTTCTCTCTGGCTCTCTGATTCGATTCGTTTTCTAGTAGGTGCCATTTTTCGATTTCTCGGAGGTGTGAAATATTCATTTATATTGCATATTTTTATGATCAATTTCTAAGAAATATGGTAGCACAAAAACATGATCTCTATTCTTCTTTCCATTAATGTATAGTTTTATGAGATTAATTTTCGGATTAATCATATTATTAAAAGATTTGATTGATAGGGTTTGCACCTTCTTTTAATCAGGATAAGGTTTGCGCCTTCTTTTAATTGCTTTATTTTAAGCCGATGTCTATCCAATTCAATACGCAGGGTCTCCCACGACAAGATAAGATTACAACAAATTGGATCATTGGAAGTAAATAAGGCCCTAAAAAAACCTAGTTCCCGCTAGACAAGAAAGGTAAGTTTCTGCCTCTTCATTTTGTATTTCTTGAAGTAAACCCTTTTCTTCATTTTCAAGTGGTTTTATAATTTTTGGATTAATACGGTGTTAGTAATAGCACCTATTTTTTCTATTACAACTCTATTTTCGGTGTCTAAACCAAACCTAGTTTATTCATCTTAGTTTTATTATTCCATTTTCTTTATGGTTTCCTGGGCTCGCCATAGTTTTTTTTAATTCATTTCAGCCAGTTGTAATATCTTTGTCTCAAATTTCTTGGTTATAATTTAGATATTTCTTTGTTAGATCTATCAAATCAAATCTCTTATGGATGTGTGGGATATGGATGTGTGTAATATGGAGGAGCAGTATGCTTTCACTGTTGTCACGAAGAATCCACCAGAAAGAATCTGGACGAATGGATAGCGGCGCTCGAAGTCCCCATGTTCCATTACTCCTATGGAATGCAGGCGGTGATGCTTGCATTGGGAATTTGCGGAGGCAAAGTATCGACGGTATATGCCTTTCATACGCGACATCGACATCGAGCTGCGCTGCTTCCACCGACGCAAATCTATTTATGAGGTTCTCTCTGGCTCTCTGATTTGATTATTTTTCTCTGTTTCGATTCGTTTTCTAGTAGGGTGCCATTTTTGGATTTCTTCCAAGTGCGAAATATTCATTTATATTGCATATTTTTATGATCAATTTCTAAGAATTCTGGTAGCACACAAACATGATCTCTATTCTTTTTTTTCCATTGATGTATAGTTTTATGAGATTAATTGTAGGATTAACCATATTATTAAAACATTTGATTGATAGGGTTTGGGCCTTCTTTTAATTGCTTACTCTATGAGATTAGATGATTTAGATGAGATTATTGGATTTTTTAAAATGATTTTCAATTATGTTTTTATGATTTACAAATATGTTATTCATTTATGTCTTATAATTTATGTTAGATTTTATTTTCACATTATTACTTTGGTTAAATTCAATGTATTTTAAATTGTATTTTCATACATTTAAATTACTTTAAAGATTTTTTCTTATATTTAAACTTTTATTAATAGCTTTTAATTCATTTATTTTTTGAACGATTTCTTCATTAATATTCTAATATAGAGTAAAGTACCATAAGCTTGAGTAGCCTAGCCTAAGCTACTAAAGGATAGACTAAGTTAAGCTAGAGTAGGCTAGGTTAGGCTAGAATAGGCAAGAGTAGCTTAGGATAGGCTAGACTAGACTAGGATAGGCTAGGTTAGAGTAGGTTAGGCTAGTGTATGCTAGGATAGGCTAGAGTAGGCTAGGTTAGACTAGGGTAGGTTAAGCTAGGCTAGGGGAGGCTATGTTAAGCTAGGATAGGCTAGGCGAGGCTAGGTTAGGCTACTATAGCGTAGGATAGACTAGGTTAGGCTAGGTTAGGTCAAGATAGGGTAGGTTAGGGTATCTTAGGATAGGCTAGGATAGGCTAGGCTAGGATAGGTTATACTATGTTAAGCTAGGCTAGGTAAGAGTACACTATGTTAGGCTAGGGTATGTTAGGCTAGGCTAGGTTAGCCTAGGTTAGGCTAGGTTAGGTTAGGCTAGGGTAGGCTATGTTAGCTTAGGTTAGGCTGGGTTAGGCTAGGCTCTGTTAGGTTAGGTTAGGTTAGGTTAGGATAGGATAGGCAAGGATAAGATAGGCTAGAATAGGGTAGGGTAGGTTAGGGTAGGGTAGGATAGATTAGGCTAGTCTAGGCTGGGCCACGATAAGATAGGCTAGGTTAGGCTAGGTTAGGATAAGATAGGTTAGGCTAGGTTAGGTTAGGTTAGGCTAGGCTAGGCTAGGCTAGGCTAGGTTAGGTTAGGCTAGGATAGGTTAGGGTAGGTTAGGTTAGGCTAGGTCAGGTTAGGATATGATAGGATAAGATAGGATAGATTAGGCTAGGCTAGGTTAAGCTAGGATAAGATAGGCTAGGTTAGGTTAGGATGAGATTGATTAGGCTAGGATAGTTTAGGCTAAGATAAGTTAGGCTAGGTTAAGCTAGGCTTGGCTAGGCTATTCTAGGCTAGGCTAGGTAGGTTAGTTTAGGTTAGTTTAGGTTAGGTTAGGCTACATTAGGCTAGGCAAGGCTAGCTTAGGCTAGAGTAGGCTAGGCTAAGCTAGGTTAGGCTAGGCTAAGTAGGTTAGGACAGGTTAGGTTAGGTTAGGATAGTATAGGTTAGGTTAGGCTAGGTTACGATAGGTTAGGTTAGGGTTAGGCTGGGCTAGGCTACGCTAGGGTATGGTAGGTTAGGCAAGGCTACAGTAGGCTAGTGTAGGATAGGTTAGGCTAGGGTAGGGTATGGTAGGCTAGCGTAGGGTAGGATAGATTAGGGTAGGTTAGGCTAGGATAGGGTAAGATAGGGTAGGGTAAGGTAGGTAAGGGTAGATTAGGCTAGGATAGGCTAGGGTAGGCTACATTAGGGTAGGTTAGGCTATGCTAGGCTAGGCTATGGTGGGCCAGGTTAGTGTAGGCTAGGCTAGCATAGGGTATGGTAGGGTAGGCTAGGTTAGGGTAGGCTAGGCTAGGCTAGGCTAGGCTAGTGTAAGGTAGAGTAGGGTAGGGTAGGTTAGGGGATCTTAGGTTAGGTTAGGCTAGGCTAGGTTAGGCTAGGGTAGGGTAGTCTAGGGTAGGCTACCCTAGGCTAGGATAGAGTAGGCTAAGCTAGGGTAGGGTAGGGTAGGGGAAGGTAGGTTAGGCTAGGCTAGGCTAGGCTATCCTAGGCTAGGCTAGGATAGGATGGTCTAGGATGGGCTACGCTAGGGTGGGCTACGCTAGGCTCGGTTAGGTTAGGCTAGGTTGGGCTAGGCTAGGCTAGGTAAGGTTAGGCTAGGCTAGGATAGGTTAGGTTAGGTTGGGCAAGGTTGGGTGAGGCTAGGCTAGGTTAGGCTATGTTAGATTAGGTTAAGCTAGGTTAGGTTAGGTTATGTTAGGTTATGCTAGGCTATGTTAGGCTAGGGTAGTGTATGGGTAGGGTTGGGTAGGGTAGGGTAGGGTAGGGTACGTTACAGTAGGTTATGTTAGGTTAGGCTAGGTTAGGCTAGGCAATGCTGGGCTAGGCTAGGCTAGGCGAGGTTAGGCTAAGCTAGGCTAGGCTAGGCTAGGGGAGGTTAGGTTAAGCTAGGCTAGGCTAGGCTAGGCTAGGCAAAGCTAGGTTAGCCAAGGTTACGCTAGGCAAGGCAAGCCTAGGCTAGGCTAGTCTAGGCAAGGCTAGGTTAGTCGAGGCTAGGCTAGGCTAGGCGAGGTTAGGCTAGGCTAGGCTAGGCTAGGTTAGTCTAGGTTAGGTTAGGATAGGTTAGGTTAGGTGAGGCTAGGTTAGGCTAGGCTAGGTTAAGCTAGGTTAGGCTGGGTTAGGCTACATTAGTTTAGGTAAGGCTAGGTTAGGTTAGGTTAGGTTAGGTTAGGCTAGGCTATGTTAGGATAGGTTGCGGGCGAGGCTAGGCTAGGCTAGTGTAAGATAGTGTAGGCTATGTTAGGATAGGTTAGGCTAGGCAAGGCTAGGCTAGGCTAGTATAAGATAGTGTAGGCTATGTTAGGATAGGTTAGGTTAGGATATTTTAGGCTAGGTTAGGCTAGTTTATGCTAGGTTATGCTAAGCTAGGTTAAGCTAGGATAGATAGGCATGGCTAGGTTAGGGTAGGCTCGGGTAGGTTAGGCTTGGTTAGGTTAGGTTAGGCTAGGTTAGGGTAGGCTATGCATGGTTGGTCATGGTTAGGCTAGGTTAGGCTATATTATGATAGTCTTGGATAGGTTAGGCTAGGCTAGGCTAGGCTAGGAGATGCTAGGTTAGGTCATGCTAGGCTAGGCTCGGGTAGGAGAAGTTAGGTTAGGTTAGGCTAGGCTAGGTTTGGCTAAGTTAGGCAAGGCTAGGTTAAGTTAGGCTAGTGTAGGTTAGGTTAGGCTAGGATAAGGAAGGTTAGGTTAGGCAGGGTTAGGCTAGGTTAGGCTAGCCTAGGTTAGGTTAGGTTAGGTTAGGTTTTCATTAGGTTAGGTTAGGTTAGGCTATCTTAGGCAAAGCTAGGTTAAGCAAGCTTAGGATATGTTTGGCAAGGCTAGGTTAGGCTTGGCCAGGCTAGGTTAGGCCAAGCTAGGCTAGAGTAGGCTAGGTTAGGTTATGTTAGACATGGCTAGGTTAATCTAGGCTAGGCTACGATAGGTTAGGGTAGGTTAGGTTTTGCTAGGTTAGGGTAGGTTAGGCATGGCTAGGCATGGCTAGGTTAGGCTAGGATAGGCTAGGTTATGCTCGGCTTGGTTAGGGTAAGGTAGGGTAGGCTAGGCATGGCTTCGTTAGGCTAGGCAAGGGTAGGCTAGGGTAGGTTAAGTTAGGATATGTTAGATTAGGATAGGTTATGTTACGGTAGGTTAGGCTAGGTTAGGTTAAAGCGAGTTATGTTAATTTCTATGAGTTATGTTAAAATGGCTGACTTATATGAGGAATTTGCATGGAATTAAATAGAGTAATTTATTATGGCTATAATTTCATATTCCTGTGTTTATAATGATTAAATTCCTGTGTTATATTTTCTAAGTTATATTTTGAGTTTGAGAGAATTCTAACTTAGGCTTTGGAAAGAGAATCTAAATAACTAGATTCTTAGAGTATCTAATATAAAAAGGAGTAAGTTTAACCCTCAATATTAAACACATACATAGAAAGTACAAATTAAAACTAAAATAAATAAGGTAAAACTTCCACTTAAGAGTGAGTTGGAAAAAAATTAAGTGGAACTATTGAGAGTTCTTATAAATGAATATGGGCAATGATTTTAGATAAGGAAACATGGAATATATTTAATATTCTTGCATACCATTTATATTAAGGTTTTTTGTGAGTATGGTTAAATATCTTGATTATGAGTGGAAAAAATATACTAAAATTGTTATACTAACAAAATCCTTATCTTAGTAAATTATACTAGAGTAGATACTTTAACTTAGTTTTAATAGAATAAATAGTAGGTTAAAGTATGTATACATAATGATAATTAACATATATATGCATGAATTTGTATAATAACACTTAAATATTAAATTTGATGAAGAATCCCTATCAGAGGTAAAGGGACTAGTACAAAGGAGTAGACACCATGAAGCAACCAGGGAAAGCTTTGTAGTTAAACAGTATAAGAAATGTCATATTAAGATGTGTATTTGAAATTTCAGAAAATTATTTTCTTACTGCAATTACTTTAAATTGTATAGGTAAATTATGTGGATTATAATGGAGAAAAAAAAACCTAACAAATACTCACAATGAGGGAATATAACTTTAGGATAGGAAAAATACTCTTAGAAAAGTTAAGGCCTAGCCAATACAAATTTAAGATGACACGTGCCTTTACCTTCTATTAAATATTGAACAATAGATTTATATTTTGTAGAAAATAAATTGAAAGAAAAGAACCCATGTTGGGTGTAGCCTTCCTATCTTTTTTAAAGATAAATTGTTGGTCAATTACATATAATGAATACAAGTATATATGAAAAATATAATAAGAATAACATTGAAAAATATATAAAATAGTGGTAGAGCATAATTACATACTAGCCATAGAAAGATAACAATAAACTATGCGTTTACTATCCACACATTACAGAGAAAAACAAGTATACAATTAGGTTCTTAGAAAATAAAAATGTGGAAATGGTATATCAACCCAACAATTAAAAGAGACATATATACAATCACAAGGTCTATAAGGACTTGAAAAATTATAATATCTTGACCATATATACCTAATACATAGGTTAACCAACGTATTACCTAAAATCGTTTGAAGGAAGAATAATATTAAGAGGTGAAAAGCTGGAAAAGCTGAGGAAAAGCATAAAACAGCTTTAAAGAATCCCAAAAATGGGAAGCCTAGGCCAACAGGAAGAAAAGCATCCTGCTATTTTGGACGCAGAATTAGAAACAGGCTTTGGGGAACTATTAGCTTAAATAAGCTACTCCTAAATAGATAAGGGGTTGATCTTCTTGGGAGGATATTATCTCAGCTCGGGGGTGAGTTCTAGGAGACAAAAGAACTCTACGGTTGGGAGGTTGGTCTATTGCATGAGTGGTATGTGTTTAAACGAAATGTTCCATTTATTTTAAATCAGTATGAATTGGCTACATATAAAAACAAAGTAATTAATTGATTTTATATTTATTATTAGTTCTACATTTAGCAGAATGAATCACAAAGGGTGCACCTTTGTCATCCTGCATTGTTGTAGAATATTAAAATGTAAGGGTAGAATCTTATAAATTCTTGAAACTGTGACTGGTTTAGATCTAAAGATACTTATCTTCACAGAAAAATATGAGGAGTTAGATTTAATCTGCTTCTGTTTCATAGAATAATGCCAATATATCAATACACAGGAGAGAGAAGAATTTAGTTTAATTATGATACAGTGGAAATAGCCATAAATGAGTTGAATTTTAAATGTGCATGCCAGCAATAATTTCTGTAACCGAAAAGAATTCTATACATTCTCATAGGTTATTATTTAAAGGAACCTCCTCAGCAGCTGAGTACAACACTTATAATTTCATGTATTAGCTCTCTGAAATAAAAGGACTTCCAAAAGAAAGGCAGCATATAATAATAAAAGGAGCATTTCTGAGATCCTAGATGGGTACTGAAATAAACCCTATAATCTGAACAAATATAATATTTTATAAACTACTTCAATTACAAGAGAGCCTGCCTGCACTCATACTAGTGATATTGCGATTTACCAAATTATATCAATAACAGGTTATCAGATTTCGTATAAGACATATATATACGAATAGGAGAAAGCTCGCAAAGGTTAGCTGATTTCTACTAAATTCTTCATGTTGTATACAAACCAGAACATCGACTGAAGTATTCGATGAAAAACATAAATTCATATAATAATACTCAGAAGTTTAAAACTTATATCGCCAGTGGTGACAACATTAGTGACATACAATACATGAGAAAATATTTAAGTTCTTTGTAGACAGAACGTGTAGATGCATACGCCATAAAGACCCACGAACAGATCTTAAACTAGGTTATCTCTACTAAATGGCCTAACAGAAAACGAAGCCGAGTAGATAAAAATCGGAACCACATAGATATAAATCAGGGTCTGGTAGCGAGAATAATCCCCAAATGATAATGGATGCGGGGAAGTTTTTCTATTAATATAATTTAATGGAAATTTATACCGAAGCCTTAGAGTATTCATCATATCGTATATATATATATATATATATATATATATATATATATATATATATATATATATATATATATATATATATATATATATATATATATACATAAACTTCTGTAACTTTCACGCAAACCACTGCCTTGAAACTGTGAGTATATGGTTACGCTTACGATTGAAATAGAGCGAATTTAAAACTCATAATAATCGCGTTAGTTTATGCCAGAGTTTCTATGTGGAAAACAAAATGATATCTCACGTAATCACCATCAGAACAAAATCATAAACGGAAAAAGTTGTGCGTGTGTGTGGAAATCATTCGGGAAATAACCAATTTCTTCTGCACAGATTGAACACCCAGAACTCTGCCATCGATTCGCGACTGAAGCGAACTCGAATGAAAACATATTAATGTAAAAAGGTTATTACGCATAACCTACTCCAGTTAAGGAGGATAGATGAATGCTAAAAAATTTAAACGTAAATCAACTGAACCCATAAACACCAGACTTTAATGCGCAACCTGGAAATCAATGAAAAGAAAACGCAATCAGCATAGCTGCGTCCCAAGCTCACGGTTGGAGAATCGAAAGGGGGAG
Source organism: Pinus albicaulis (assembly GCA_034641835.2). Lineage (NCBI taxonomy): Eukaryota > Viridiplantae > Streptophyta > Pinopsida > Pinales > Pinaceae > Pinus > Pinus albicaulis. Next base: position 278,890 of record JAXQQM020071068.1, read on the forward strand.
AACCTGTGCAAGCTTTTCCATGTGTAGAAGAAGTTGACGAGAGTCATTTAGGCACTATATGCAACCAAAATTAACTAGACGCGCCATAAGTAAGAGTAAACTATAAGAAAATTAACTAATATGGGTAGCCAAGAAAGAAGGGAAGTTGTAAAACGAACGGGATTGCTTGCCAGGGAAGAAATCGGTGAGCATGTAACTATCGTTCAGCCTGTTGAAATAAAAACAACCTCCGTCTAGTTTGCAAACCCCTCATTCGCCTTAGGGCGAAAACCCAAATCTACCCTCCATAAAACCTGAAATAGGCAACGTGGAGGAGCAACAAAACGATGTAAGGCATGATAAGTCAGATAAGCATAAAACCCACAGCTTCGGTGCAGACAAGATCAGAAAAACCAACGCTATATGCCACAGAAAGCCACGAGTAAATGGATGCGGAGGGAAGCAGCCCGGAAAGTGGGACTTACCATTCGGTCGATGGTGAAATGCAAGCTCTGCGTTGCTCTACAAGAAGTTCTGAATCATGGAAAGTCTGGCGAGACGAAATGAGATGAACATTAGAAATGATGAGGTTAAGATGAAAATTCAAAAACCCTAATGAAAAACCTACACTCCATAGTCGCAACGATCGAGCGTTACGAAATCCCGATGGGGATTTTCTCATTTAAGTCGAGCAGGAAAGTTCGTACCCTCCTGCAAGATTTAATATTATTCAATGAAATATCAAAGTACCACACCGGCGGGTGTTCAGCGAAGCGGGGTGTGTTATACCGGCCGAAAAGACCCTTAAGGACTTCTCTTCCAGCTGTTGGTGCAACGTAACCTCCGCTTATACAATAGTGGTACCCTTGCGTAAATGACTTCTCCCGAGGCGGGAACGATAACACGCAACCCTGAAAACCGTAACTTGTAAACAAAGGATGGTAGGACGCGTGCATCACGCCAAGTCCAGAGGACGGAGTAACAGTCAGCAACCGATATTCCAAAACCATGAGTGGTATACTGTCATGACAGGAAAATCAAACTCAGAGTTAAAAATTCAAGAAATTTCTCATTTAACACACATACCTGAATTTGGGAAATTTCGATATGGGTGAATGACACATAGTTATACGTGGCAGATCTCGTACGATTGGGATAAAATGAATAAGATAAGTTCGTAGATTTTATGTTGGAAGGAGAACTATCGAGTTTCATCACCAGCCTATATAACTTCAACGTTATAGTGGGAGATCATACCTATATAGTTAATGCCAATATAAATAGTGTTAAATAATATGGATATTACGAGTTGGTAACACCATTATCATATGGTATGATATTTTGATTGTTTTTATAACAATTTAATACATGTGGGTATGTATATTTAAAACGAAAAGATATCCACAAAAGATTTTGAGTGGTATGATAACGAAAGGAGTGGAAAGGGATATTTCATCCCTTGACTCTAATGAATATACCAAGTTGTGAGAAGAAAAAAAAATAAATCGAGCATATGAGTTGATGGGTTAATTCGGTAAAGAAACCAGAGTTAGTTCAACCCTACAACGAATGAAATAAAATAGAAAAAAAAAAATTTGAATGGGAGGTCTCTTTAAATATAATGCAGCCGCGGTTACAAAAAATTAAATGTATTATTGTGTCATTATTGTTATGTGTGTTTTTTTAAAAATTTTATTTTTATAAATTTTGCTAGTCTGTGTTATGAGTGTGTACAGTTGAAATGGCTGAAGGTGAAGGGATTTATGTGGATCTGCGGGATGAGTTTGCTACACCAGATCCCAACGCTACGATGATGGCCATGTTGCACAGGTTGCAACGAGAATTGGCTGAATTAAGAAGCCAGAATGACATGTTGTCTTCAGCCAGCAAGGAGAAAGAAAAGCTCATCAGAGAATTAACTTTCTGGAACAGCCAAGAAGGTGAAGGTTCCGGAAATAGAAAGATGGATGAGTCTGATGATGAGGAGGCTACTAGACAGCAGCATAAACAGAAAAAGGAATTGCAGGGAGAATTCCGGAAGATCAAACCTCCCTCCTATGATGGGGAGAAGGAGGAAGATGCAGAAGCTTGGTTATTGAACATGATCAAGTGTTTCTGTGTCTGTTTAAATATAACAGTGCAATCAAGGCAAGATTAGCTATTCACCAAGCATACATGAAAAGCCGTTAGCATTGTGGTGGGAGGAGACGAAAATGGTCCATGCCATTGATGAAAAGACAGTTACTTGGGAAGATTTCCAGGTTAAGTTCAAAAATCGATACTTGAATGAGCGTTACTATGATGAAAAAGAAAAAGAATTTCATGAACTTAGGCTGGGACAGCTCACTATTGATGAATTTGTTACTAAGTTTACAAATCTACTGAGATATGTACCCTGTTACAAGGGAAGAGAAGGTCAAGTTCAAAGATTTTTAAACTGTTTTGCCTGCTGCATACAAGGAGGAAAATCGAGCTGAAAACTCTCTCAAAATCGTGGACAAAGTCATAGAAAAGTCAGATTTTGTTATCAAATACCAAAGGAAAACCGAACAAGGAAAGTCAATGTAAAATGAACGAGGGAGGAAACAGAAACCAGCCTATGTGAAAAATTTTGGCAGAGATCACCAGCGGAAAAAGTTTAATAAACCCAAAGAAAGTCAAACTACTCAGTCCCAAGTAGCTTCCAAACAAATAGATGGAGACAGTAAAAAGGAAGGGACAGTCAAAATGAGAGAACCCCTGAAATGTTGGGGCTGTGAAGAACCCCATCTTTTGAGGGACTGTCTGCATCGAAACATTCATATGCTCATGAGGGATCGGGAAGCAACAACAGTAAACGATATAGCTAGAAATATACCAACTATCAGTGCATCCCTAGAAAATCGGCAAGCAGAACATCAAGCAACCATGGTGGAAATGGAGGGTAAGATTTCTGACCTACCTGTTACTGTTCTGATTGATCCATGTGCTTCTTTGAGTTACATTAGTCTCAAAAATTGTAGAAAATGCAATCTTAAACCTAAAAATTTCAATATTCAAAATACAAAAGGGCTTTGCTACCAGAAGTAAGAGAAAGCAAGGAAATTGCCTCAAGCGTAAATTAAGGAATGATTTTCAGTCAGAGGTAAATTTGAATATTCTGCCCTTAGGGTCATATGACTTGTTGATAGGAATGGACTGGCTGGAAAAGAAGAAAGCCTTGATGAATTGCTAGGATAAGACTCTGCATTGTGTAGATGAGGAAGGGAAACCTTTTATTCTCAAAGGGAAACAAAAACCTATTTCTGTAAGGAAAATTTCAGCATTACAATTGAAAAGAGTAGCTAGGAAGGGATACCAAGTTTATGTAGTGCATGTAGAAGAAATAGAACAGAAAACTAAGGAAGAATTACTGGATGTTGTACCAGTAATCAAAGAATTTAAGGAAGTATTTCCCAGGGAAATCCCTCATCTTCCCCCCAAAAGAGAGATTGATTTTTCAATCGATTTGGTACCGGAAGCAACGCCTGTTTCCCGAGCACCTTATCGAATGAGTCCTCCTGAACTCATGGAACTGAAAATGCAATTGCAGGAATTGTTAGATAAAGGGTACATAAGACCAAGTGTGCCTCCTTGGGGAGCCCCGTCTTATTTGTGAAAAAGAAAGATGGAACTTTTAGGATGTGCATTGACTATCGTCAATTGAACAAGTTGACCATTAAGAATAGATACCCTTTGCCTAGAATTGATGATCTTTTTGATCAAGTGAGAGGAGATTCAGTCTTTTCCAAGATTGACTTAAGGATTGGTTATCACCAGCTCAGAATTAAGGAAGAAGACGTTAGCAAAACAGCTTTTCAAACCAGGTATGGGCATTACGAATTTGTAGTCCTGCCTTTTGGTTTGACGAATGCCCCTGCCACATTTATGTGCCTGATTAACAGTGTGTTAAATAAGTATTTGGATAAATTTGTTCTTGTGTTCATAGATGATATCTTAGTCTACTCCAAAAATGAAGATGAACATAAGGAACACTTAAGAATAGTGTTGCAGACTCTAAAAGAAAACCAGTTATATGCCAAGTTCAACAATTGTGAATTTTATAAAGATAAAATTCAATATCTGGGTCACATTATTTCTGAAAGAGGGTTGGCGGTTGATCCTAAAAAGATAAAAGCCATTAAAGAATGGCCAGTCCCAACTGATGTTTTAGTAGTAAGATCATTTATGGGAATTGCAGGCTATTATCGCAGATTTGTGGAGATATTTTCTGCTATAGCATATCCCATAACCTCATTACAAAGGAAGGGTGTTAAATTTGTGTGGACTGAAAAATGCCAAAACATTTTTGAGCAATTAAAGCTAAAACTCACTACAGCCCCTATCCTGAAAATTGCAGATCCTGATAAGGAATTTGTGATATGTACAGATGCTTGTAGAGAAGGGTTGGGAGGAGTTCTGTTGCAGGAAAATTTAGTTATTGCCTATGAATCTAGGAAACTGAAAACACATGAACATAATTATAGTGCATATGATTTGGAGTTAGCAGCTGTTATCCATGCTTTAAAAATGTGGCGGCATTATCTTCTTGGGAAAAAGTTTGCGTTGATGACTGATCATATTAGTCTCAAATATTTCTTTTCCCAAAATGATCTGAATGCAAGACAAGCCAGGTGGTTGTCCTTTTTAAGCGAATTTGATATGGACATAAAACATATCAAGGGAAAAGAAAACAAAGTTGCTGATGCATTGAGTAGGAATGCTTGTCAGAATATAAACAGCATTGGAAGTAGCGCCCAGATCGAAGTAGAAGAAATGGTGAGAAAGGTAGCAAGCCAAGATCTAAACTATGAAACACTTTTAGTGAAATTACAGAAAAAGGAGAAAACTACATTCACTCAAAACCAAAAAGGGCTTATCTACTATAAAAACAGGCTGTATATTCCAAATGTAGAGTCCTTAAAAAAAGAAATTCTGGATGAATATCACAAACAGCCATATGCAGGACATCTAGGATATCAGAAAATGTTAACAGCACTGAAAAAGAAGTTGTTCTGGCCAGGAATGAAGAGAGATGTAGCAGAATATTTAAGTAGGTGCATGGAATGTCAACTAGTCAAAGTGGAGCATCAACATCCAGCAAGACTTTTGAACCCTTTTCCAATTGCAGAATGGAAATGGGATACAGTTTCCATGGACTTTATAATAGGATTACCCAAAACCAAATATCAACATGATTCTGTAATGGTAGTAGTAGACACTCTAACAAAAGCTGCCCACTTTATACCAGTGAAATCTTCCTTTGGAACAGCTCAAGTAGCAAATGTGTTCCTGAAGGAGATAGTAAGGCTTCATGGAGTTCCCAAGGTAATTGTTTCAGACCGAGATGCTAAGTTTACAGTAGCATTTTGGAAAGGATTGTTTGGAGGGATGGGTACTAAGCTGAATTTTAGTACTGCCTATCACCCTCAAACTGACGGGAAAACAGAAAGGACTAATCAAATTTTGGAGGATATGTTGAGAATGTATGTGATGGATAGGCCATCAAAGTGGGAAGAGTATCTGCATTTAGCTGAATTTTCCTATAATAACAGCTACCAATCTTCTATTAAAATGAGTCCGTTTGAAGCACTATATGGAAGAAAGTGTCATACTCCTTTGAGCTGGAGCCAACCAGAGGATAAACTAATGTTGGGACCAGATGCACTACAAGAGATGGAAAGAATTGTTAAAAAGATACAAAGGAATATCAAGACAGCACAAGATCGCCAGAAAAATTATGCTGGTAAGAAACGAGTGCACTGGGAATTCAAAGTGGGAGACCATGTGTATTTGCGGATTAAACCCAAAGAGAGCACACTTTATGCCGGAAGTTGTGCGAAACTGGCTCCTAGATATTATGGTCCTTTTGAAGTATTAGAAAGGGTGGGACCATTGGCTTACAAGCTGGCCTTACCACCCCATGTTAGAGTTCATGATGTGTTTCATGTTTCATTATTAAAAAGATATGTGCATGATGCTTCTCACATAGTTGATTGGAATGTTGTACAGGTGTAACCAGAAGGGGATTTTCTGCCAGAACCGCTTCAAATATTGGAGCGGGAAGAAATTGAATTGAGAAATAGAACAGTGGCTAGAGTAAAAGTGCAGTGGAAGCACTTTACTGCTGAAGAAGCTACCTGGGAAAGGGAAGCTGAAATGATGGAAAACTATCCATTTTTGTTTAAGTGAACTCTAGTAGTTGAATAACAACACCGAGGACGGTGTTTATTTTCAGAGGGGGAATATGTAACACCCCCAATTTGTGTGTTGAACTTTGAAAGTTAGACATTTGAACTTTAAATCCTCAGGGGAGTGGACCCCAAAGGATAAATAAATTGTGAATGTAACTTAATATTTAAGTTGAGGAAATAAATAAAACTTTCTGGTGTGCATATCGACTAAGAATGAGATTTGGAGATCACTTGCTAAATCCATGAGGATGGATAAGGCACTATTCCCCTAAAATCCTTCAGAAATCCTTGAAGGGAATTATTTCTAATTTAGATTTTGAGGAAGAATCTAAATTTCCCCCAATGATGAGGAAAGTAGTTGGGAAGAGGTGAAAAGCTGGAAAAGCTGAGGAAAAGCATAAAACAACTTTAAAGAATCCCAAAAATGGGAAGCCTAGGCCAACAGGAAGAAAATCATCCTGCTATTCTGGACGCAGAATTAGAAACATGCTTTGGGGAACTATTAGCTTAAATAAGCTACTCCTAAACAGATGAGGGGTTGATCTGCTTGGGAGGAGATGATCTTAGCTCGGGGGTGAGTTCTAGGAGACAAAAGAACTCTACGGTTGGCAGGTTGGTCTACTGCATGAGTGGTATGTGTTTAAATGAAATGTTCCATTTATTTTAAATCAGTATGAATTGGCTACATATAAAAAAAAAGTAATTAATTGATTTTATATTTATTATTAGTTCTACATTTAGCAGAATGAATCACAAAGAATGCACCTTTTTCATCCTGCATTGTTGTAGAATATTAAAATGTAAGGGTAGAATCTTATAAATTCTTGAAACCCTGACTGGTTTAGATCTAAAGATACTTATCTTCAAAGAAAAATATGAGGAGTTAGATTTAATCTGCTTCTGTTTCATAGAATAATGCCAATATATCAATACACAGGAGAGAGAAGAATTTGGTTTAATTATGATACAGTGGAAATATCCATAAATGAGTTAAATTTTAAATGTGCATGCCACCAATAATTTTTGTAACCGAAAAGAATTCTATACATTCTCATAGGTTATTATTTAAAGGAACCTCCTTATCAGCTGAGTACAACACGTAGAATTTCATGTATTAGCTCTCTGAAATAAAAGGGACTTGCAAAAGAAAGGCAGCATATAATAATAAAAGGAGCATTTCTGAGATCCTAGATGGGTACTGAAATAAACCCTATAATCTGAACAAATATAATATTTTATAAACTACTTCAATTACAAGAGAGCCTGCCTGCGCTCATACTAGTGATATTGCGATTTACCAAATTATGTCAATAACAAGTTATCAGATTTCGTATAAGACATATATATACGATAGGAGAAAGCTCGCAAAGGTTAGCCGATTTCTACTAAATTCTTCACGTTGTATACAAACCAGAACATCGACTGAAGTATTCGATGAAAAACATAAATTCATATAATAATACTCAGAAGTTTAAAACTCATATCGCTAGTGGTGACAAGATTAGTGACATACAATATAGGAGAAAATATTTAAGTTCTTTGTAGACAGAACGTGTAGATGCATACGCCATAAAGACCCACGAACAGATTTTAAACTAGGTCATCTCTACTAAATGGCCTAACAGAAAACGAAGCCGAGTAGATAAAAATAGGAACCACATAGATATAAATCAGGGTTTGGTAGCGAGAATAATCCCCAAATGATAATGGATGCGGGGAAGTTTTTCTATTAATAGAATTTAATGGAAATTTATACCGAAGCCTTAGAGTATTCACTGTTGTCAGATATATATATATATATATATAATTTATGTAACTTTCACGCAAACCACTGCCTTGAAACTGTGAGTATATGGTTACGCTTACGATTGAAATAGAGCGAATTAAAAACTCATAATAATCGTGTTAGTTTATGCCCAGGGTTTCTATGTGGAAAACGAAATGATATCTCACGTAATCATCATCAGAAAAAAATCATAAATGGTAAAAGCAGTGCGTATGTGTGGAAATCGTTTGGGCAACAACCGATTTCTTCTGCACAGATTGAATACCCTGAACTCTGCCATCGATTCGCGACTGAAGCGAACTCAAATGAAAACATATTAATGTAAAAAGGTTATTACGCATAACCTACTCCAGTTAAGGAGGATAGACGAATGCTGGAGAATTTTAAACATAAATCAAATGAACCCATAAACACCGGACTTTAATGCGCAACCTGGAAATGAATGACAAGAAAACGCAATCAACATAGCTGCGTCCCAAGCTCACGGTTGGAGAATCGAAAGGGGGAGAACCTGTGCAAGCTTTGCCATGCGCAGAAGAAGTTGATGAGAGTCATTTAGGCACTATATGCAACTAAAATTAACCAGACGCGCCATAAGTAAGAGTAAACTATAAGAAAATTAACTAATATGGGTAGCCAAGAAAGAAGGGAAGTTGTAAAACGAACGGGATTGCTTGCGAGGGAAGAAATCGGTGAGGATGTAACTATCGTTCAGCCTGTTGAAATAAAAACGACCTCCGTCTAGTTTGCAAACCCCTCATTCGCCTTAGGGCGAAAACCCAAATCTACCCTCCATAAAACCTGAAATAGGCAACGTGGAGGAGCAACAAAACGATGTAAGGCATGATAAGTCAGATAAGCATAAAACCCACAGCTTCGGTGCAGACAAGATCAGAAAAACCAACGCTATACGCCACAGAAAGCCACAAGTAAATGGATGCGGAGGGAAGTGGCCCGGAAAGTGGGACTTACCATTCGGTCGACTGTGAAATGCAAGCTCTGCGTTGCTCTGCAAGAAGTTCTGAATCATGGAAAGTCTGGCGAGATGAACTGAGATGAACATTAGAAATGATGAGGTTAAGATGAAAATTCGAAATCCCTAATGAAAAACCTACACTCCATAGTCGCAACGATCGAGGGTTACGAAATCCTGATGGGGATTTTCGCATTTAAGTCAAGCAGGAAAGTTCGTACCCTCCTGCAAGATTTAATATTATTCAATTAAATATCAAAGTACCACGCCGGCGGGTGTTCAGCGAAGCTGGGTGTGTTATACCGGCTGCAAAGACCCTTAAGGACTTCTCTTCCAGCTGTTGGTGCAACGTAACCTCTGCTTATACAATAGTGGTACCCTTGCGTAAATGACTTCTCCCAAGGCGGGAACGATAACACGCAACCCTGAAAACCGTAACTTGTAAACAAAGGATGGTAGGACGCGTGCATCATGCCAAGTCCAGATGACAGAGTAACAGTCAGCAACCGATATTCCAAAACCATGAGTGGTATACTGTCATGACAGGCAAATCAAACTCAGAGTTAAAACTTCAAGAAATTTCTCATTTAACACACATACCTGAATTTGGGAAATTTCGATATGGGTGAATGTCACATAGTTATATGTGGCAGATCTCGTATGATTGGGATAAAATGAATAAGATAAGTTCATAGATTTTATGTTGGAAGGAGAATTATTGAGTTTCATCACCAGCCTATATAAATTTAACGTTATAGTAGGAGATCATACCGATATAGTTAATGCCAATATAAATAGTGTTAAATAATATGGATATTACGAGTTGGTAACACCATTATCATATGGTATGATATTTTGATTGTTTTATAACAATTTAATACATGTGGGTATGTATATTTAAAACGAAAAAATATCCACAAAAGATTTTGAGTGGTATTATAACGAAAGGAGTGGAAAGGGATATTTCATCCCTTGACTCTAGTGAATATACCATGTTGTGAGAGGAAAAAAAAAATAAATCGAGCATATGAGTTGATGGGTTAATTCGGTAAAGAAACCAGAGTTAGTTCAACCCTACAGCGAATGAAATAAAATAGATTTTTTTTTTTTTGAATGGGAGGTGTGACAAAAACATAGGATTTAACCATGTATATAGTTTTTAATTCTCATATCCATGTTCTGAAACAATAAGAGCGAAAAAAAACTTTTATATTAAACATGTAAAACACAAATTAGCCATAAAATTTTTCCATTGAAACCAAAAGTGATTTGATACGAAACATAGGTTTTAACCTAATCGAGTATTTTCCCATATGTTCAATCTTTAGAATAGATCTAATTATAAGTTTTTCATTTTCATATCCATGGTAGTTCTATAGGGAGAGTCTGTAAAGGGCCAGGTAGCCTCTGGATCTCATCTTTTATGAAAGGTGACATATCTAGTAAATACCGCTATAGTGAATCTCTGGAATAGATCTAAATGCCCCTACAGTAAATGCCCCTATAGTCAACATGTATATAGTATTTAGAAACAAAAAGTAATTCGATACAAAACATAGGTTTTAACCAAGTATATATTTTTTTCGTTTTCATATCCATGGTCTCAAACAATGAGAGAGAAAAACATTTTATATTCAACATGTAAAACAAGAATTAGCCATAAAGTTTCCCATTGAAACCAAAAGTGATTTCATACAAAACATAGGTTTTAACCTAATCTAGTAAATGCCCCTACATTAAATTTCTATAATAGATATAATTAGAAGTTTTTCATTTTCATATCCATGGTAGTTCTATAGAAAGAGTCTGTAAATGGCCAGGTAGCCTCTGCATCTCATATTTTATGAAAGTTGTCATATCTAGTAAATGGCCCTATAGTCAATCTCTGGAATAGATCTAAATTCACCTACAGTAAATGCCCCTATAGTCAACATGTATATAGTATTTAGAAACAAAAATTAATTTGATACAAAACATAGGTTTTAACCAAGTCTGTAGTTTTTCATTTTCAAATCCATGGTTTCAGACAATGAGAGAGAAAAACCTTTTATATTCAACATGTAAAACACAAATTAGCCATAAAATCTTGCCATTGAAACCAAAATTTATTTGATACAAAATGGAGGTTTTAACCTAAGAGTAAATGCCCCTATAGTCAATCTCTGGAATAGTTTTAAATAGAAGTTTTCATTTTCATATCCATGGTATCAAACAATGAGAGAAAAAACCTTTTGTATTCAATGTATGTAAAACACAAATTAGCCATATCTCTAAAATAGATCTAAATAGAAGTCTTTCATATTGATATCTGTGGTCTCAAATAGTGAGAGAGAAAAAAACCTTTTATATTCAACATGTAAATCACAAACTAGCCATAAAATTTTCCCATTGAAACCATAAGTGATTTGATACAAAGCATAAGTTTTAACCTAAGAGTAAATGCCCCTACAAGTCAATCAATCTCTTGAATAGTTTTAAATATAGAATTTTTTCATTTTCATATCCATGGTCTAAAAAAATGAGAGAAAAAACCTTTTATATTCAATGTATCTAAAACACAAATAGCCATATCTCTAGAATAGATCTAAATAGATTTTTTTCATTTTCATATCAATGGTCTCAAACAATGAGATAGAAAAAGAACCTTTTATATTCAACATGTATATAGTATTTATATAAAAAAAGTAATTTGATACAAAACATTGGTTTTAACCAATTATATAGTTTTTCATTTTCATATCCATGGTCTTAAACAATGAGAGAGAAAAAACCTTTTATATTCAACCTGTAAAACACAAATTAGCCATAAAATTTTCCCATTGAAACCAAAAGTGATTTGATAGAAAACATAGGTTTTAACCTAATCTAGTAAATGCCCCTACATTCAATTTCTAGAATAGATGTAATTAGAAGCTTTTCATTTTCAAATTCATGGTAGTTCTATAGGAAGAGTCTGTAAAGGGCCACATAGATTCAAGATCTCATATTTTATGAAAGGTGACATATCTAGTAAATTTCCCTACACTCTATCTCTAGAATAGATCTAAATGCCCCTACAGTAAATGCCCCTACAATCAACATGTATAGTATTTAGAAACAAAAAGTAATTTGATACAAAACATAGGTTTTAACCAAGTATATAGTTTTTAATTCTCATATCCATGGTCTCAAACAATAAGAGCAAAAAAAAACTTTTATATTAAACATGTAAAACACAAATTAGCCATAAAATTTTGCCATTGAAACCAAAAGTGATTTGATATGAAACATAGGTTTTAACCTAATCGAGTAAATTCCCCTAGTTAAATCTTTAGAATAGATCTAATTAGAGGTTTTTCATTTTCATATCCATGGTAGTTCTATAGGTAGAGTCTGTAAAGGGCCAGGTAGCCTCTGGATCTCATCTTTTATCAAAGGTGACATATCTAGTAATTACCCATACAGTGAATCTCTGGAATAGATCTAAATGCCCCTACAGTAAATGCCCTTATAGTCAACATATATATAGTATTTAGAAAAGAAAATTAATTTGATACAAAACATAGGTTTTAACCAAGTATATAGTTTTTCGTTTTCATATCCATGTTCTCAAATAATGAGAGAGAAAAATGTTTTATATTCAACATGTAAAACAAAAATTAGCCGTAAATGTTTCCCATTGAAACCAAAAGTGATTTCCTACAAAACATAGGTTTTAGCCTAATGTAGTAAATTCCCCTACATTCAATTTCTAGAATATATATAATTAGATGTTTTTCATTTTCATATCCATGGTAGTTCTATAGGAAGAGTCTGTAAATGGCGAGGTAGCCTCTGGATCTCATCCTTTATGAAAGTTGTCATATCTAGTAAATGGCCCTATAGTAAATCTCTTGAATAGATCTAAATTCCCCTATAGTAAATTCCCCTACAGTCAACATGTATATATTATTTATAAACAAAAAGTAATTTGATACAAAACATAGGTTTTAACCAAGTATATAGTTTTTCATTTTCAAAACCATGGTTTCAGAAAATGAGAGAGAAAAAACCTTTTATATTCAACATGTAAAACACAAATTAGGCATAAAATTTTTCCATTGAAACCAAAAGTGATCTGATACAAAATTTGGGTTTTTACCTAAGAGTAAATGCCCCTAGAATCAATCTCTGGAATATTTTTAAATAGAAGTTTTCATTTTCATATCCATGGTATCAAACAATGAGAGAAAAAACCTTTTATATTCAATGTATGTAAAACACAAATTAGCCATGTCTCTAGAATAGATCTAGATAAAAGTTTTTCATTTTCATATCTGTGGTCTCAAACAATGAGAGAGAAAAAAAAAACTTTTATATTCAACATGTAAAACACAAAATAGCCATAAACGTTTCCCATTGAAACCATAAGTGATTCGATACAAAACATAGGTTTTAACCTAAGAGTAAATGCCCCTACAAGTCAATCAATCTCTCGAATAGTTATAAATATAGAATATTTTCATTTTCATATGCATGGTCTGAAACAATAAAAGAAAAAACCTTTTATATTCAACGTATGTAAAACAAAAATAACCATATCTACAGAATAGATCTAAATAGAATTTCTTCATTTTCATATCCATGGTCTCAAACAATGAGATAGAAAAAAAAATCTTTTATATTCTACGTGTATATAGTATTTATAAAGTAAAAGTAATTTGATATGAAAAAAATGTTTTAACCAATTATATAGTTTTTCATTTTCATATCCATGGTCTCAAATAATGAGAGAGAAAAAACCTTTTATATTCAACCTATAAAGCACAGATTATCCATAAAATTTCTCATTGAAACCCAAAGTGATTTGATACAAAACATAGGTTTTAACCTAATCTACTAAATGCCCCTACATTCAGTTTATAGAATATATCTAATTAGAGGCTTTCCATTTTCAAATCCATGGTAGTTCTATTGAAAGAGTCTGTAAAGGGCCACATAGCCTCTGGATCTCATATATTATGAAAGGTGACATATCTAGTAAATGCCCCTACACTCAATCTTTGGAAAAGATCTAAATTCCCCTACCGTAAATGCCCCTACAGTCAACGTGTATAGTATTTAAAAAAAAGAAGTTATTTGATACAAAACATAGGTTTTAATGAAGTATATAGTTTTTAATTCTCACATCCATGGTCTCAAACAATAAGAGAGAAAAAAAACTTTAATATTAAACATTTAAAACACAAATTAGCCATAAAACTTTTCCATCGAAACCAAAATTTATTTGATACAAAATATAGGTTTTAACCTAATCGAGTAAATTCCCATATGTTCAATCTTTAGAATAGATCTAATTAGAATTTTTTCATTTTCATATCCATGTTAGTTCTATAGGCAGAGTTTGTAAAGGGCCAGGTAGCCTCTGGATCTCATCTTTTATGAAAGGTAACATATCTACTAAATACCCCTACAGTGAATCTCTTGAATAGATCTAAATGCCCCTGCAGTAAATGCCCCTATAGAAAACATGTATATAGTATTTAGAAACAAAAAGTTATTTGATACAAAACATAGGTTTTAACCAAGTATATATTTTTTCATTTTCAAATCCATGGTCTCAGAAAATGGGAGAGAAAAACATTTTATATTCAATATGTAAAACACAAATTAGCCATAAAAGTTTTCCATTGAAACAAAAAGTGATATGACACAAAAAATCAGTTTTAACCTAATCTAGTAAATTCCCCTACATTCAATCTCTAGAATAGATCTAATTAGAAGATTTTAATTCTCATATCCATGGTAGTTCTATAGGCAATGTCTGTAAAGGGCCAGGTAGCCTCTGCATCTCATATTTTATGAAAGGTGACATATCTAGTAAATTCCCCCATGGTCAATCTCTGGAATAGATCTAAATGCCCCTATAGTGAATTACCCTACAGTAAATGCCCCTGCAGTCAACATGTATATAGTATTTAGAAACAAAAAATAACTTGATACAAAACATAGGTTTTAACCAACTATATAGTTTTCATTTTCATATCCATGATCTCAAACAATGAGAGAGAAAAAACCTTTTATATTCAACATGTAAAACGAAAATTAGCCATAAAAGTTTCCCATTGAAACCATAAGTGATTTGATACAAAACATAGGTTTTAACCTAATCTAGTAAATGCCCCTACATTCAATTTCTAGAATAGATTTAATTAGAAGTTTTTCATTTTCATATCCATGGTAGTTCAATAGGCAGAGTCTCTAAAGGTCCAGGTAGCCTTTGGATATCATCTTTTATTAAATATGACATATCTATTAAATGCCCCTACAGTAAATACCCCTATAGTCAACAGGTATATAGCATTTAGAAGAAAAAAGTAATTTTATACAAAACATAGGTTTTAACAAAGTATATAGTTTTTCACTTTCAAATCCATGGTCTCAAACAATGAGAGATAAAAAACCTTTTATATTCAACATGTAAAACACAAATTTTCCATAAAAGTTTTCCATTGAAAACAAAAGTGATATGGTACAAAACAGAGGTTTTAACCTAATCTATTAATGCCCCTACATTCAATCTCTAGAATAGAACTAATTAGAAGCTTTCCATTTTCATATCCATGGTAGTTTTATAGGGAGAGTATGTAAAGGGCCAGGTAGCCTCTAGATTTCATCTTTTATGAAAGGTGACATATCTAGTAAATTCCCCTATAGTCAATCTCTGGAATAGATCTAAATGCCCCTACAGTAAATGCCCCTACAATCAACATGTATATGGTATTTAGAAAAAAAAAGTAATTTGATACAAAACATAGGTTTTAACCAAGTATATATTTTTTTGTTTTCATATCTATGGTCTGAAACAATGAGAGAGAAAAAACCTTTTATATTCAACATGTGAAACAAAAATTAGCCATAAAATTTTCCCATTGAGACCAAAAGTGATTTGATACAAAACATAGGTTTTAACCTAAACTAGTAAATGCTCATACGTTCAATTTCTAGAATAGGTATAATTAGAAGTTTGTCATTTTCATATCCATGGCAATTATATAGGCAGAGTCTGTAAAGGGCCAGGTAACCTCTGAATCTCATATTTTATGAAAGGTGTCATATCTAGTAAATGCCCCTATAGTCAATCTCTGGAATAGATCTAAATGTCCCTACAGTAAATGCCCCTACAGTCAACATGCATATAGTATTTAGAAACAAAAATTAATTTGATACAAAACTTAGGTTTTAACTAAGTATATAGTTTTTCATTTTCATATCGATGGTTTCCAACAATTAGAGAGAAAAATCCTATTATATTGAACACGTAAAACACAAATTAGCGATAAAATTTTGCCATTGAAACCAAAAGTATTTGATACAAAACATATAGGTTTTAAATGGAGTTTGTTTAAATGGAGTTTCACTTCTTTTTTAATGACAATGTGTTTTTTTTTAATTTGATACCAAGTGTGCTCCCACCATGTAAAACAAAATTTGGTGAACTTATCATTTTTATAACGTTTTTTTGCTTAAATTGAGTTTCACACATCAATTAGTGTTTTGAAAGTTTGTTTTTACATAATTTGTTTACACTAAATTACATTAATTTTTTGAAATTTATTTTGAATTTAATTTTAGTTAGTTATTTAAAAAAATAATTGTAAATTTCCATTGTAGATATATATATCATGGAGGATGAACGACGAAGATCAACAGAATCCCATATCTCTACAACAGGGAGGGATCAAGGATCGAGAGCTATTCATGGAAAATTTAAATATAATCTTAAATCTCCATACATGTGTGTACAAATGGAATTGGTTTTTTATCAACTTTCTGAGTTAAATTAGTTGTTAATAAATTTCATTTTTTTATTTTTTAGAAGCTAATAAGAAGATAATGGTCTCTACTCCATCCATGGATGCCCATGTTTCACCTAGTCATGGTATGGTTTTAACACAATTAATCAATGAATATGTACACATGTATTTATATGTATGCACATGTATTTTTCAATTGATTATAAATTTGTATTTGTTTATGAAGATTCTCTCCTCTCTCGAGAGGTTGGTGGTAGTTCAAATCCCCTTAGAGGACCATCAATAAGTGGTAGAAAGTTGCGTGAAGGTGGTGATATTTATTCTCCCAGAGGCCAATCAACGATGAGTGGTGCTGGTTCTTAGCAGGGTTGTTTTAGTTCTCAATAGTTTAAGGGTGGAGAAAATGCTTGCCAACCACATCGAGGTTGCCATCAATTTCAATATTTTTTTCATTGAATTTGTACAAATTTGTTTACATGTTTTTTTTCTAATATAAAAAATTATATATATATATTTATGAAGAGGACGAAAATGTTCCAAATATTGGTCAAAATAGACATAGGGTAGAACGCTACATTCAAGAAGAAGGTTGTCTACCCACCACAACTTATCTGGCCAAAATTTATGATATACCATGGGAAAGAAACATGGCGCAATGCACCTTATAAAGGAGTCAACAACTTCATGCGAATTTGTGGAGATATCTCCTGGCTTTGACTCTACCTACTGAGAGTCGACAAAGCCTCGAAATAGTTACACATTCATTGGGCGAACTAGTAAATGTGTACAAAAATCTTAGGCCAACGATTGATACATTTGTAGAAGTAATGAGAAAGAGAAACGAAACAGTAATGGGTCCTGATAAATGGGAGGATTTAAAACAAAGAGTTACAAAATAAATGGCGAAGTCAATGTTTAATTTCATGGAAGGGTCAAAAAGAAAAATGCTGAAGGTGCAATATTTCAAGCACCCCGATATAGCTCACTATTTGTATGATAGGCACCTTACGGCCTATGGAAGGCTCCCGTGGAACGATGAGGTTCCTGTTTATTTTTCAAAATTGCTTTACACAAATTTTTTCTGAAAATGAAACCCAATTACAATGACCTTCCATCAAAATTTTTTGGTCTAGGGAAAGCTCAATTGTTGGACCGTAGGGGCGCTAGGCGAGATGTGGAGTTGCCTCACCCTGAGCTTCCATTGGTGAGTCAACCATTTTGGGTTGAAACTCTACGGTTAGTGATGGATGCGACTTATCAAAAAAGTCAAGAAGCAAAGGATGTCATCATCGACAATGTTCATAGCAGAATGGGTAGATCCAATGTTTGTTTAAATCGACAAAGAGCACATGAGAATCACTTGCCAATTTTGCGTATTGTACAGATGAAAAGATTGACAACATGAATGTTGAAGATCTCTGAATATATGCAAAGAATTTTTGCAATGGTTGGCAAGACCTAATTATTCATGAGGAAGAGGGCACAGGAACAATATGTGTTAATGACCTTAGGGTCCAATTATTTTAACACATACATGTGTACAATTTGTAATAAATACATGTGTATGTACATATATATATATATTTATTTGTATGTACACTAATCTAACAAAAAATTATCATTATATGTTAAAACACCATTTGAAGTTGTCACGCATGATGAATGACAAGAATGTTA
Source organism: Pinus albicaulis (assembly GCA_034641835.2). NCBI lineage: Eukaryota > Viridiplantae > Streptophyta > Pinopsida > Pinales > Pinaceae > Pinus > Pinus albicaulis. The sequence goes on from JAXQQM020071068.1 coordinate 297,292, forward strand.
ATATCACTTTTGGGGCCTCTAGTTCAAACAATGCATATGGGTCTCACCATCAAGATATGTTGACAAATGTTAGTGTTTTTTAAGTGATAATTTTAAAATAAATAATTGTGCACACATGTACATGTACATATATAATAATCAAATGTTTTAACATATTCCAATTCCGTCCAATGTTTTTGGGATGGCGATACCTTCTTTTCCTTAGGAGATATACCTTCTAATTCCTTAGAAGATATGCCACATCCACAACAAGTATGGACAATTTTTCACTTTTAAAATTTATGTTTAAGTTATATATATATTCCACCTCAAAAAGTTCCATTAAAAATTGAGATATATATATCTATATCTTGAGTTATTTTAAATTTTTTGAATTTTAGGTTTTTGGAGATTTTCTTTTGGAGCCTCTCTTAGGAGATGTCCCAAATTCACCTACAGAAGTATTCAAATTTTCACTTTTAAATATATATATGTTTTCTTAAAAGTTATAATTTATAAATTGAAGTTTATCTAAGTTTTATTATAAATTGAGATGTTGATCTTGAGTTATTTTATACTTTTAAAATTTTGAATTTTAGGTTTCTATAGAAGGTTTCTTTAATCCACAGACTCTAGCGATGGAGATAGGAACATCCACACCATTTCAACCATTTGAAAAAGTTATCTAATGTTTTTTTAATATTATTTAAAATAAGTTTATATATCTACACATGTGCATTTTCATTTGAATTTATTTTATATATATATATATATATATATATATATATATATATATATTTAACTGTACATGTATATTATACAGTTTACTGTTGGAGATGTTCCCATGGGGGAACTTATAGCAGGTGAACAAATGGAGAGGGAACCTCATGAGGTATTGCATGATTTCTTTTTATATTTTGTTTTTTTACATAAAGTTCTATATATTCTCACTCATTTTTAAAACATCAAATTTTAATTTTCATATCTTCATTGTGTACAATTTCCCCATGTTTCGCAAGATAGCGCGTAGATTGAGACTTTGATAGTAAAGACACTGCATCCATCTGTATTTGATCGACATGATTTGTAGATTTGATTTCAAGATTTCTAGTCTTAAATTTTCTTTTTTATATATTATTAAGATACACAGTCATATATATATAATTTGATACTTATACTTGTGAGATCTACAATTTTTGGACATATTTTATTATAGTGTTAATATAATTTCTTTTGTTCCAAAAAGTTAAGTTTTGGATGGTTTTAGTACTTTTGGCATGTGAATGTGAAGCAATGTTGTTATATAATTTGTTTGGTTTTTAAAACTTTTAAGTTTTGGATAATTGAACTACTAGTAATGTTGTCATCTATAAATTAATGTTTTGCTTCTGAACTAGATTTGGCATGTTATGTAATGATATGTTATAATTTTTTTGTTTTTAAAAAACTTAAGTTTTGGATGCTTGAAGTAAATTTGGAATGTGAAGTAATGTTGTGATCTATAATTTTTTGTTAGATTAAAAGTTAAGTTTTGGATGGTTTCAATCTACATTTCGCATATGATATAATGTTAAATGATTTTATTATATAATTGAACTATAATTGGCATGGCATGTGAAGTAATTTTGTGATATAATAATATTTTTTTTTAAACTCAAGTTTTGGATGGTTTCAACATACATTTGGCATGTGATATAATGTTAAATGTTTAATGTTTTTATTGGATAGTTGAACTACAATTCGCATGGAATGTGAAGTAATGTTGTGATATGATCAAAAAGTTTTTAAAACTCAAGTTTTTGATGGTTGAAGTACATTTGGCATGTGATATAATGTTAAATGTGTTTATTCGATAGTTGAAATGTAATTGGCATGGCATGTGAAGTAATGTTGCACGATATATAGTCAAAAAGTTTTTAAAACTTCAATTTTGCATGGTTCAATCTACATTTGGCATGTGATATAATGTTAAATGTTTTTATTGGATAGTTGAGCTACAATTGGCATGGAATGTGAAATAATGTTGTGATATAGTAAAAATAAAAATAAAACTCAAGTTTTGGATGGTTCAAGTACATTAGGAATGTGAAGTAATGTTGTGATATAATCAAAAAGTTCTTAAAACTACGTTTTGGATACCATTTCAATCCACATTTGGCATATGATATAATCTTAAATGTTAAATGTTTTTATTGGATAGTTGAACTACAATTGGCATGAAATGTGAAGTAATTTGTTTTGATATAATCAAAAAGTTTTTAAAGTTCATGTTTTGGATGGTTGAAGTACATTTGGTAAGTTTTAAAAAACAATTTCACTCAAACAATAGTATGTAGTATGTAAAGATCAAAAAAAATATTAAGATTACTTTTAAGTACGATCAAGTTTTCTTGAAACAATTTCCCACATGATGATACCTTCATTGACCTATGAAATAAATTAGTTCATAGGCTATATGTTCTGCCTCTTTCCCATATAAACCCCTTTAATTTTGATTTAAAATATAAGAATCAGATATATCTTTGTTGAATTGGGGTCAATGTCATTAATGCACTAAACTATGTAGCCTTCTTGATTTATAAATTGGTAAATTGATGGTCCATTCAGTTTTAATTGCATTCTAGAAAATATATATTCAGTACGTCAACCATTTTCATCAATGCATATTGGAAAACTACTTGAACAATTAATTTCATTCTAGGACACACACACACACACACACACACACACACATAAATATATATCCAATACGTGCACAACATTTTTCATCAATGCACATAGAACATATTTTACCATTGGACAGACAAATTTTGTACTAGATTTTCAATCAGGAATAGAGATGTCGGTCGAATCCCACCAAAAGTCGAAGAAGTGCTCTGAGTCTCTTCTCTAAAATGAATCTTCATACAAAATTATACTGCGGATGATTTATTTACATTGTGGATACCTTTTACCAAGAAAGCCCACAAAAAAAACTGGGTGTGCATTCAGTTCGTGTATATATCTAGTATATGCAACATTTTTCATCAACACACATAGAAAAACTACTTTCAGTTAATTCCATTCTAGAACATATATATATATATATATATATATATATATATATATATATATATGCAACATTTTTGATCAATGCATGTATATAAAAACTACGTTCAGTTGATACAAGAGTGTGCATGTACCAAAACAATTTTTACATGTGCAAACACTTGCACAGATAACATAACAAGGAAACTCAATTTTTAATTGAGTACTGGAAGTTCTAGAACATATAATCCAAAGAGAATAAATTGTTAGGCAGTTCAATCAAAAAAATTTCCAATGGAATGCGATCTTCAATAATACGTTCATGATCGGATTTTGACATTTTCCATTTCTTAATTTTATTTTTTTTCTTTGATTGAACCTCGATCAACTTTATGCGTGCTACACACATCAAGTGACTATATTGACAACTTATGAAATCAAGTTCATAGTCTTCAAAGTAAACAAAATTCCCACTTTGATTAGTTTGTCTGAAAAATAACCTTTCAGTATAATAGATCCTCTTTCATATGGAAAGCCGTGATCATTATATCATTCTAATAAATTCATTTTTCTTTCAGTGCAACGCATCAAATAATACTTCGCATTTTCATCATTTTTAGTTGGTGCAATTGCAACAAAAACATCTCCTCAACAATAAAAAAAACTTAACAAAATTATACATATTAACATTTATTTCTAGATCTTTATCATTAGAAATCAATTCATATGTTACCTTCTCTAACAAGATCAGAAACTTGATCACCATCGGATGATATTGTAGTCTCTTCTGATTGCATTTCTTCAAACATTGCAATGAACATTTTTTCCCTTTGTATTTATCTTTGTATGTTTCCAATCTTTTACATACATGTTATTTTCACAAACGTCATTAGATTTTGTGTTGTCTATGCAAACATGACAAAAACAACAATATTTTCTTTTATCGAATGAAAACACATTTCTTGATGACTTTGTTTTAATTGAATGAAAATTTTGAGTCTCTTTTATTGTTTCAATGTCATTTCCAATTGATCTATCTACGTCTTCTATCCCAATATGCCAAACAAACATTTATATGGAAAATTTAAAGAAGAATGTAAATATGATATCAAAATACAATCAATTATAATCATTGTGATAAATGTACACTATTAAAATTAAATATCCACTAAAAATTAAATTGAATGTACCTTCGCACTTTACGTGATCGGTTAGTCTCATGGCTTAGAGCAACGATGCACCATTAAACAACTTATTTATCGTCTACAAGTCGGCTTGCAGAGGGGTTCATTTGATATCTTCAAAGTGCTTGTTTTATGCATGCCCCTACACCATCATGTTTTCCTTTTCCATGGCCAATCTCAAAGAAATTCCAACAATGTCTAATGCAGTTTTTCTTATAAAGAAAACACAACCAAAAGAATGGTCATTCATATTTTAGTTGTCCTGGCATCTGTCTGACCATATCCAATTTTCATTGAATTTTACTTCAAGGAATCATAAATTTTTCCAGAATAATGTTGTACAAAATATGTATTATGTGTACAATCATCACTGATATAAAAGTGATATTATTTAATAATATGTCGATTTTCACTGGTGCTTTCCATATTATTGACATTTGGTTCAGCATGTCTATTTAGAATATGGATGAGCATGGAGACTTGTTCAGAATGATAGTATTCACTCTGAATTTCTTTTTGTGGAACAAATGTGTATTTTTCTGCAAAATCAATCACTGATAAAATGGTCCCTAGGGGAAAAAATTCACGATATTTTTTGAATTTCAAGTCTTGCCATTGATCTCTATGGGAATAATTGGTGTATTTGTAAATTTATGGCTCAAACTTTCTGAAAAATTCTATCAAAAAAATTTCTTCTTCTCGTAATTCAATTATTTTAACACTACTTGCACCTTGAATCAATTTATGGATATATTCATATCTCTTCCATTTCACTTTCATGTTGGACAATGATTGATCATTTATATCAGTACGATATTTGTTTTGAAATTTAGTCAAATTTCCACAATCATTGCATTTTTTACCACCAACACATTTCTTTTCGTAAAAAATTTCATTGCTTTCTCTTTCACATAGAATTTGAGATTTGAAATCACGAATAGTGGAAGCAGGAGGTAAATCCTTCCAAAAATTTCTACCAAAATCAAGGAATGTATCATAATATAACTCAAATTCCACATGATAACGGTAGCAACAAGTGTTGCGCATGGTGATAGGTTTTACATACCATGGTTTTTGTTGAACAAAATAATTGATTGAAACATGAATTTCACGATTCTATTATTTGACCTTGTTGAAAAAGTCTATCTCAGTGGTTTCCAATAAATGTTTTTAATGTTCTTCGTATTGATTTCATGCTATTCTTCTTCGCATCACATGCCTTAGAGTTGGGGAAACACATGAATTGTTCTTCCAATTTTCATATATATATTTTTTTAACATCTTCTCCTAGTCTATCTTTCTATAGTTGCCTACAAATGGCTCTCCAACAAGCAAGTTCATCATTTACATCTATTTGCAACCGAAATTTCCGATGTTTGTGCAAATGTTTTCGTGAGGTTCCTAATGCTCGTGCCGTAGTTTTTACCAAGAGATTCCCTTTAGTACTTGATGAAACCACTGCCATATGTATTTCTCTACGTACAACTCAAACATTTTTCTGCCTAGATCTTCTAATTGAATTTATAGCACTATTTATATTTTATATCACATTTTTCTTCATTTTTTTAATCTTTGGTTGATTTTCGAATACCTAATAAATTCATAGCTTTTTTTAATTTCATTAATGATAGGAGACCTTTCAACATTTGGGCTTGAACTGTCACATTTTCCTTTATGAAATACTTCTAAAAAATGTGGTTAAAACGATATCATATATAATCGTTAGCTCTTTTATCTCCATATGTGTGAGTGTCAACATTTTCTAACATCTCGTCATCGACATTAATTTCATCTGTACATATTCGAATCAATAGTACATAATAAGTTTACATATTCAGTAAATAACAAAATTAATAAATATATGTATAATTTCAATAATACGTACATGTGTTCAACACACACACACGTATATATATATATATATGTGTGTGTGTGTACATACCTTTTGATTCAATTTTTTTAGTTGAATTTCTTTCATCATTTTCACCATCTTCAATCATTGGTTCAATATCTCTTTTACTTTCTCTTTCAAAATTTTGTATCTCATCATCAATTTTTTGAGGAATATCTCTCTCTATTTACATTGCAAAATATTTTTCAAATTAGTTCATAAAATATAAATTAAGCTTCACAATTTACACTAGGAAAACTCTAAATATATCAAAATCATAATATTTACATTTACATACCTGTTTCAACTTCTAGTTGAGGTTGATTTCCCCCTTCAATATTTGAGATTGCTTCTATCTTTCTTTTGCAAGATTTTATCGTCTCTTCTCTACCTTCCTCAGGGTCTATTTTTCAATCATATTTTCCCATACAATTTCTTCGATTTCCCATGATAATAGAGTATGACGTTAAAAAAATTTCCTTCAAAAATTTAGACAGAAACTCACTTTAAAAAAAACATTGCAAAATATTTAATTTAAAAAAAAAAACTCATTTTAAAAATTTTGCAAAAAATACATTCTCCAATTCAAAAAAATTACTTTAAAAAATTCAAGAAAAAAATGTCTTATAAAAATGAAACGAAGTTCAAAATATTTCCTTCCAAGTCGTACAAAAAAATTTCATTTAAAAAGTTACACAAAAAAACATTTTAAAAAATCATTATAAAAGATTTACTTCAACCCAAAACCAAAAAATGTCCTTTTGAAATTAAGCCCAAAAAACTATATCAAATACCTCCAAGAAATGTCTTTTGAATGTACCTCCAAGAAAATTCTTTAAACCCAAAAAAATTCCTTGTAAAATCAGATCAAATTTATGAAAATAATGTGTCTGAAAGAAAAGTCATTTGAATGTACCTGCAAGAAAGGTCCTTAAACCCAAAACAATTATTTGCAAAATCAGATTAAGACTTTTGTAAAATCAGACCAAACATGCAAAAATATATGAAAATATTGAATGGTTTCATGAAAATTTATATTGTCACGAAATTTTTTTTTGGAGGGGCTCGGTGGTACTTTCCGGCCGACGGAAAGTTAAGTAAAAAGTCGGCGGAAATTTTAAGAAATAGTTCGCCCGAAATACTTTTCTGTTTGACTTAACGGGCCATCGGTGCAAAAAAATAGGTCGACTGAACTTTGTTTAAGAGTTTGGCCGAACTAACGCGTCACTAGTTAAGCAGAGCCAAGCCTTGAATATGTTTCTGCAACTCTGAAATGATTAAACTCCTTGTAACATTCTAAATTAACTGTCAGAACCAAGACGATAATTTTCAGAATTGAATCTAATTTCAGGAAATATAACTTTCATGGAATTTCATAAATATTTACTAATTTTAACTAATTTTATAATAAAATGGATGCAAACAATTTTTGAAGGTCATTGTGATTTAGTGAGAAAAAAATTATGTATCTTCCAAAATACATTGTAAGAAAAATTGAAAAACTTATGGTACATTACATTGGTCCGTCGTCTCTAATGGGTAGCTTTTAGATTTTTAGTTTATAGCTTATATGTTAAGAAATTTCTTGCATCGTGAAAGACATTCAAAATATGCATTCTTTCAGATTGGACCAGTTCAAAAAATTCTAGTAATTATGGTATGTATCCATTGGCTTTGTAAATATGATGAAACCAAAGTAGACTTTGTCTAGATTGTTGTAACACATTTTTCTTCTCAAAAATGCAAATTTTCAAAGAATACAACATTGTGTATTAACATGACTTCTTATGAATCTGTTGATTGTTAAAAAACACACACTCAAAGAAATTCCAAGTTGACATATCAAATGTGTATAAAAAAATTCCAAATAATAAGTAATAGAAAGCTAAAAAAAATTTGGACAATTTTTAGTTTTATTTCAAAACGAAATTCTTAATAGAAAATTGTTTTTAGATTGTAGAAAGTTGAAGAACCGAAAAAATTGAATGTTTTTTCTAAAAAAGGGGCAAAAAGTGTAACCCAACGTCACATTTTCAGTACGCAATTCATTGACAAAAGTGGTATCTAATTTTATCATTTTCCACACATCCAATGCTTATTGTCGAAGTCCTTGCCAATTTATCTTTTTATTCACATCATATTTATCTGCACTATCAACTTCTACACCATCAAATCTTTGGTCTTCACCTCCTTTTGGACTTGTGAACAAATTTTGTTCAAATTTCGCCATGTCTCTTTCTCTATAGTCCTCTTTGGCTTCAATAGTACCCTGCATAATAGTTTTTAAATTATTATTTCTTCATCCAATTTTCCATCCTATTGGGAACACTCCTCTTCATGCAAACCATGCACAAAATTTTTCTCTAAACCTTGAAAAAATTAAAAATAAAATATTTCATGATCATCATGGTCATCTGGAGATGATTATACACAACTACATCTTCAAAATTATGATATTCCTGCTGCAATCAATTCAGAAATTTAAAATATGAATTACCTTCAAGCCTATCCCTTTGATCTTTGTCAATCTTCCAAACATTTCTTCCATTGTCAAACCTATATTTAAAATTATTATCACCCTAAAGCAATATTTTACTTGCATCCATCAATGTTCCAACCCTATAATGTGAGATAATTTCAAGAGTTTTCTCCCACTTTCCTTCATAAACTTCCAAAGAATATGATTTCTTTGACCATTCTCCATTCAGCTGCTCCATGGAAGGTTGATTTCTTCCATCTTTTGTACCTACACATTCAAAAATTTTGCAGAAATTACATTCTTCCTAACATTTCTTGGGCTCATGTTCAATTTCGAAGATAAATTTCTCTTCTTTTAGGCTGCAATTTTCTGTTACATGAGCTTCTTCTTGTACTTGTTATCCATCTTCCGTAGCACTCTGATCATAATCAGAAATTTGATTTCTATCCCAATTAATTCTTTGTTCTACATAAACCTCTTCATGACCTTTCTAAGCATAGCCATATTTTTTCCTTCCATTAGAAATTTATACAAATTCTTCTCCATGATTGTCTTCATAAGTTAGTCACCTTCTTTTCCTGACTACATGAGATAATAATATCTCTTCTTCCTCAAGTCCTTGGATGCTTCCTAGTGTTTGAATCTTTACAGTTTGTTTTCCATTAATAGAATTGTCTTGAGCTACACTCTCCTTATCAGCTCTTCCTTTTCCATAATTGCACATTTTCAAGACATACATTGTCTCCTCCTTTTCCAGTTTCCACTAACTCTCATTGATTCAAAAAATTTCCTCAAAAATATTTAGATAAACTCTTGGTAAAAAAATGTACAACCAACAAATTATATCTCCCATATTACTCCTCTTTTCACAAAATTGTGAAATTTTGATATGATTTCTTTCATAACGTTCTTCAAGGTTGTCTTCATTACACAGGGCTAAAATTCCTTATTCCAAAACAGTCCTTTGAAACTGTCCAACTCCATAATCAGCTACCCCTTGTTTTCCTTTACACGCATAGTCCTTTTCTTGGATTTTTTCTCCTTCGTTTGTTTTTGGCATTTTTTTAGCTGTATTTGCTTGATATTTAGTACCTAAAACTTCATACTCATATAAACAATTAGGTTGAAATACATCACAATTTCCTTCTTCACTTTATTTCATTAACATCTCCTTTCTTTGTTACTCCAAGCACTCCATCATCCCATCACTCGCATCATCATCCTTTCCTAGGATTCATCCTTCTTCGGGTTCACAAAAGTGAACTTCTTCTTTATGTTTACTTCTACTAGTTTTATTTTCCTCCTTCATCCAGATATTCATCTTTTGCATCAAATTCTTTGAAAATAACCCCATAACAGACCACTTGACATTTTTCCTTACATTCACTCGATATTTCAGATCCTCTCTAATCTCCTTCTATAGTAGTTGTTCGAAATGCTTGTTTTGTGCCCTTAACTCAACCATATCCCTATGAATTTATTCATCATATACTCTCCTTCTGCCATCTATTTTGGCATCTTATTTCCTCTTTATATGGCTTTCTTCTAAGCCTTTCCTCTAACTCTCTGGAGTCATTTTCACCTTTCCTCTTATGAAATTTCCATGTCCACTTGGGAGCTACACTAGAGCCCTTCTCCTGTAACCATTCTCAATTACTACTACACAATCCCATATCAAGCTTCCCTCTTATGCTTGATCTCATGTGCTCACTCGGTTCTCTTTCCTCCAAACCCCTTTTGATCATTTTTTTTCTCTTATCTGGCTTTTGCACTTTTTCTCCCTTTCTTCTTCTTCTTATTGTATGGCTGCCACAATTCCCTTCTCTGCTACTACCTGCATATACACATTAGTATTCATTAAAATTAACCACTTAACAAGACCTTCTTTCAATGATCTTTTATTTTTATCACTCTTCCCTTAGATGGAATGATCTCAAGTTTTAATTTTCCTTAGTCTTCAGGTACCTTCTGCTAACTCTTCTTTGCAATTTAAATATTGTCTATTTGTCTACCAGCTATTATATTGTTTTTTACATTTAATTTTGATTATTTTTATACCCTCATTTTGATATTATTTTTATTTATTGTTAAGTTTTATATATATATATATTAAAAAAACTGGACAAGAATGATCTAGATTATCCACAGTGTTATAAGAAATCCGTCGACATTTCAAATCGCAATGGGCATCCATCTTCAAGACTATTTTTTAATGAATCAACTAAAGTAGAATTTTAGGTAGTGTAACTTTTTTTTAGGTTTTTTATTGACTATCATGTTTATTTTATTAAAAAAAAATTGAATAATATCCTAAAAAAATACATATGAAATATTTTAGTACATTGTATCCATAGCTAATGATGTGAATACCTAGATTTCAACGTACTATTTAATTATATGATATTTTTTGGATTACATTTTTATTATTATCTTGGAATATATATTTCATAACTTAAATTTAACCATCCTATATCCAAATTAACTCTTGATCTATCAAGTGCTACGAGGGATCAAATCTCTCGATTTGCAAACATATTTTTCAAGTTCAAATCTTGAGGAAACGTTTTCTCCTCAAAAGATTTGATCACTCTTGATGCTTGATTGATCTAGGGTTAAGAAGGATCCAGGCTAGTTTCTCTCTCTCTTTCTCTACTCTACCTATCACTCTCCTCTCCCTCTTCCCTCCCACACTATCTCTCCATCTCTCCCTTATCACTCCTCTTCTCTCTCTACTTTATCCCTCCATGTATTTCTTCTTCCCTCTCTTTCACTCCCATTCCAACTGCATATTTATCTTTCTCTATTGACTCATATCTCACTTTTATATTCGTTATGTCATTCTATCTCACATGCCTCTATCTCTTGACCCCATTACTCTCTCTCTCTCTCTCTTCCCTCTAGCTCTATCACTACCTCCCCCCTCTCTCTGTTCCCCTTATCTCTTTGTCTCTCTCCTCTCCTCTTCTCTCTCTTCCCTCCTATATCCCTCACTCTCTCCTCATCCCTCCCTTGTAAACCCCTCTCTTTCTCCACCTCTCTCTCTCTCTCTATATATGTTTTCTTTCATCCCTCTCTCTCCCCCTCCAACTCCATCTCTCTCTCTCTCTCTCTCTCCCCCCCTCTCTCCTTCTCTCTCCCCTTCCTATTTGTCTTCCTTCCTCTGTCACACCTCCCCTATACCTTTCAAAAGAAGGTTTTTTTCTGGCATTCTAAATCTCAAGAATAATTACAACAAGGTATATCATATGATAATTCCTATTGCTACCTGGTTAAATCATATTTCTGCCCCAATATGATTTATTTTATATAATTATACCCCTCTATTAAATCAAATTAATAAATCCAATTAATAAAAAGGATATTGTATTATAAGCTTAGTGGATTTTCACCACTAACCCACTTACCATAAAAATTTATCCTTGTCGACTTATATCTCACATTTGTATTGATATCATTGCATTCGTTGGTATTAACCTAACTATTAGGCTTATTTTGGGGTTCGAATAATATATTCACATCAATCTTGATAACCAATATACCTTAAACTTATAACCCAATTGTATTAGGCCCAATGTTATGAATTTTGACTTGATTTATTTCGAGGATCTCATATCCACATCCACATCCACATCGAACATATGGCTATTTACTGAACTTGGAACCGCGATTTTCAGCATGTGTGAGTCAGCGTCATCACATGTTTATTGCATATGTTGTGCACATCGAATTGTATGTAAAGATAGACGTGTAAGCTTAATTTTATAAGTACCGTGTCCTTGCAAGGTCGGTTTATTTTGGTGTTGTAATTGATATGTTCTACCAGTATCCATGTCATCACGTATAAGGTTCTCTACTAAGTTTTCGTGATTGGAAACAGATTTCATTCCATTCACGTTCGTGCATTATGGATCCAACCTGGCATTGATCATTGCCACGCCAGAATTCTCTAGAACCTAGGCAATCAATACGACACGAGCATAGATGCCGTGGGCTTCATTTGATAGCTGGTAAATTTAATATCGAATGACTATTTTAATTGCATCTTCCGTCCTTTTGATCCGTGGACTCACCATGGATATTTTTCCATTTGGACGACTGAGATTTCATTGTACCATTAGGGTTTTGAATTGGGATTTTGGTATAACTCGTGCACTAAAGCTTTGAAACTGTTCTTTTGGCCCTCATTTGGTTTTTTTCTCGCTACTCGTGGTGCCGAGCCTATGCGTACTGGAGACGCAAGACTTCATACACTCCAGGCTTGTATTACTCCGTCAATACCTCACAATGCAGGTAAAATCTTGTAAGCTTCGTGTGAGATAACTTCTGACTCTATTATTGATTATGAGCATTGTAATACATGTAAATGACATTAATTGACCTGAGTTTTATTTTCGCCCTTTCTTGCTCTGTGTCTGCTTACTAACAAAGAGAACTGTCGTTGGATTTTCTTACCCATATACCTTTTAGTGATTTCTTCCTCCTGTATATATATATATTTTCTTCGCCACCCTCTCGATTTCATTTGATGACTATCTACAATGCGTGATGCCAACACGCCTATGTTTCTTAATAGGGTATACTCCTACTTGTCCTTTGGAATTGGAACGACGGTGGTTTCATTTCACGCGTCTTCTATCGGGATAGGTAAGAATCGATTGGCTTATTCTATCAGTTGGAATGTTTTTCTATTTCCTCTATTACCTCCTGGTTTATGATTTATTTACTTCCTACCTCTATTTCGGTGGCAGAATCTGTTGGAACGAGTGAGGATCTCCTTTGTCAGGTAATGATTTATTTCTTGGTATAATTTTTCTTTCATTCTTAATCGAATTCCTTTTATTTGTTTCCCTAAATGAATTTTCACTGTCCTGTATGTATGTAACACCTCCAGTTTAAGGAAATTTTTTTTTTATATGCTTGGATTCCATCGTTATGCACCTGGTTGTCTGAATACTAAATTCCTTCCTAATAGCCTTCACCTTTAAACCCATGTACATATGGAAGTACTACTGGAAATTTTGAATAATGAGCTCAGGAATTTAACTTTAGTTCCCTCTTGCTAAAGTTTATCTAACCCTCTAGTATCTCTCTCTTATTAACAACATTGACCATTCCCCCTGTATACTTTTCAATAACCTCACCTAACACATATGTATATTTAATACATATACTCTTGAAACCATTATATATATTCAACACATATATATTGGGATCTATATGTATATATATATCACCTTATATATATATATATATATATAACATATGTATCTAAAATGCATTTATCAACCATATCTTTTGAGCCCTTATATATATCCTATATATATATGTAATACACCTCTTATTAAGATATTTGATCCACATATATATATCACATATATTTATACCACATATGTAATATATATATATATATAACACATCCTTTGATAAAATTATAGGACACATACATATCTTCACCCTTTAATACTATGAATTAGAGACACACATCTATATATATATATGTCACATATATATAAAATACATATATCGAAAATGTCCTTTGATCAATATATACATATATACAACACGCCCCTTGTTAATAACCTTGAAGCCGCATATGTGTATAAATATATACCACCTATACATGTATAATGCATGTAATTATTTATGTCCTTTGATGATATTACATGAATGCACACATATATAATTACGTTCTTAACCTTATATATGTTTATAACATTCCCATTGATATTATCCTTGAATTCTTACCACTGTGAACACGTAATTTTTATACCATTTGATAATAGGATTGAAACCGCACCCAGCCTGTACGATATCTAATATACCTATATTTCGATTTCTCGTGGAAATGTCGCTTTGGTATATAATACAGTGAATTATTCTCATAGTTCGTACGTCGATCATCGTTTAATTATGCCGCGTTGATATAGCTAACTGTGAATCGGCGGGTAATTATGCCACGTTGAAACGGAGTAGTAATATTTGTGACAGTGATTCGGCTCCCAATTGAACCACGTCGTTACCTATCCCGAATCATAAATTTTGTGGGCGTTGATTTACCATTCCACCCTGTGTATAGTTCATAGCGGTTGGTTATATTATTCCAGTTTGTATTCGTATGAGTATTCTCGCCGGCAATGACGCTACCAACTACGTGCTTTGGTGTTCATTGCTTCTGACATCAAGTCATCATTGTTTTGGTGTGAGCCACTCCTATACCATCTGGTTTCTGATACGCATAGTACGCACCATGCGTACTGGCTCCTGATAGTGGCCGCAACATAGCTTGATGATCGGATGGGTCTATGGTAGCGTGTGGGTTTCTTTTTTGACGTTTGATGGTTTGTACGCAGGGACGGCATGTTGCTGTAGAGATTGAAGTTCCAGGCGCCAGCGGTTCCAGATCCCTGTCCAGCAAATATGTTACGTGTAACGTTTCTGTTTGCATTCCCACCAAGTGCCAGTACCATGTGAGCCAACCTCTACGTTTCAGTACCTCGTTGCCGCTCATTGACCAAATCGAGTACCACTGAATCGACACAGCTGGGTTTTTTTCCCAATCGGCTTAGGGATTCTCTACCCGTCTGGGGCAGTGGGATTAGGGTTTCTACTGCCCGTCCGGTTTACCTCGGCGACGTCCATTCTCTGCTCTCTCTCGGCTGGTTATTATTTATATGGCTCGCTCCTGTTACAGTTGCAGCTTATTCTGTTTGTGTTGGTTTATGCACCCTTCGTTTGTCAAGGCGCGGATCCTTCGAGATCGGCTCGAAGGTATGAAAGCCTGAGTGTAAATATTTATATTTATTTACCTTCTACAATTCATTTTGAGGTCATAATGTTGAACCTAAATCCTCTACGGATTTTTTTTTTTGCAGCGCTCGGTGACATCGCCATGGATAAAATCCATCGCGTGGGTTTTCCTTCTGTTGAAACGCTGAACCCTGGTTCACGTTTCATCCTACGTCCTGACGCCAGATCCTTAGGGTTCTATACGCCTGGGCGTAGCAGCCTCACCGTGGCTGTCGTGCTGCTATTTGTTGTATATTGGCTACTTGCTTCATTTTTTTTTTCTCTGTTCAATCAAAGCGATCCCATGGTGGAAAGAGAACCCCATTCTCAGTGACCCACTAGTTTTGTGATCTGTATGCATAGATGTTCTCATTTAATTTATTTGTATTGGATTTCAGCATATGATATTGTTTTAAATCAACCCTAACTGCTAGGATAGATGTTATGGAGACGTTTATATGTTTTTTTTTCTAACCTAGCTCAGACGAGGCTATGGTCAACGGCTTACTGGCCGTTTGCCTATAACCTACGTCGATTTGCTCCGCTGTAGATGGCGATCTTGATCAGCGAGCGTGGCCAAGGGAAAAGCCGATCTTCTTCTTCGGTAACTTACTCCCTTTTCGTGGTTGCGCCACTGTATTTCTGTGGTCTTTAATCTATATTTTTTTTTTTTTGTTTCGAACACACGCCGGGCTGCATCGCCTTGGTAACTTAATATAATACCTTCTGTCACCTAACCTCCTTTCACCGCGGCATATGGATCGTGATACCTCGCATGCATATTGGGCACTCTTTCTGCGCGTTAGTTCATAGTTTCACTGTTGCATATATTACCTATGCGTTGTTTTCTAATTTTTATTGTTGCGTATGTCATCGTTTATAATATGAGTAGTCCTATGACAGATGAGTTGAATCCGATATGAACAGAGGTAATAGATAGGCGCATGCATGGTTGAAATTTACCTATTTAACATAACTCGTCGTTTTTTATTTTTCCAATCTGTTCGTTCCATCTCATGGTTACAAAGGGCCTCAAATGCCGTGGATATTGAGGTCTGTACCATTCGAGGGTATTCTAGTGAACTGGCCCCACTCATAGAACTTTACGAATCACCATGAGGTTATTTAGGTTGACCTTTCATAAATTCGCATAAATGTTTGGTTTATATATATATACTCCCACACGCTACTCTGTTTTTTTTATAGTTGTTTCCATGTGTCCTATGTAGTAGCACACAGCTTTTGATAATTTATGTGTGATGCCAATATATATATATTGTTAGGATTTTAGCTCACGACTTCTATAAGTTATTTTGGATGCGTATATATATAGGTATTCAATAGTCATTGAGTAGAGTATCTTAATTGTAGATTAAGACTTTTGCTATGATGCTTAGTTCAAGAATTAGAGGTAGATTTCAAAATATAATATGCACTATAAATGCTATGAATGGTATAGCCCTTATATAGAATAGAATTTCTTTTCAAGCTATAAAATGTCGAAATACATAATCTAACATCTTTGATTTTCTTTTATGATACCATATAAATTCAAATCTGCTAATATAGTTTTCCACCTTACATATGAGCATAAATTTTCACCTTTGTATATATATATGGAGCAAGTTAATATTCAATTTTCTGTGGAGACTAAGTACCTTCAGATTTAAACCGTCTTTGGTTTAAAGTTTCTGGGGGTTTCTACTCGATGGACTACTAGTCTACAACTAGACAAAATCTGGAAGGTGAATGCCTGAAGATAGATTCTGTTAAATGTAGTACTAAAACCAATCATACAATTTCATAAAATTTTATATGTAGCCAATTCATACCATAATAAATCAAACTAACCAAGAATTTTCAGAAACATACCACTACTGCAAATGACCAACCTCCCAACCTTAGAGTCCTCTTTGTCTCCCAGAACTCACCCCCGAGCTGAGATCACCTCCATCTGAATGAACTCGATGCAGCAGGAGAAACATTTGGCTACTCCTTCCCCCAGCATATTTTAATTCTGCGTCAGATAGCGAGGATGCTTTCTTTCTGTTCCTTCTAGGCTTCCCATTTTGGGACTCTTTAAAGCATTTTAACCTCAAGCTTTTCGACTTTCACCTCTTCCCAACTACTTTCCTCATCATTGGGGAAATTTAGATTCCTCCTCAAAATCTAAATTAATTTCTTTCAAGGATTTTTGAAAGATTGTGGGGATTTGTTGCCTTATCCATCCTCATGGATTTGGCAAGTGATATCTAATTCTCATCTTGGTCAAAATGCACACTCAATTTATTTATTTCTTCAAATTAAATATTCAAATACATTCACACCATACTTATCCTTTGGGGTCCACTCCCCTTAGGCTTAAAGTTCACATGTCTAATTTTTCAATTTCAACACAGAAATTGGGGGTGTTACAATGTATGTCTACAGGTATGGTAGACTCCATGCAAATTTCATTCTTGGCATGCCTTGAGATAAGTCATGTCATTTGGCACTAATTATCGCAGCTCTTGGCATTTCAGGCTGGTATACTCATGGTCGAATGGGAGCTATCCTCGCATTGCATTGTTCCGCGTCGCTTATTCAGAATCGTTTACTTTCTTAGGGTTTTAAACAATGTCTATTGAAGTTCTAGACTGTGTCAGAGACAGAATATTAATGATTTTCAGTCGTATGCTAGTACTCTTTGATTTTTTTTAAATTATGGAATTAGAACATGGTCTTTGTTACCAGACTTTGGTTCGAGAGGCTTAGTTTTTTTGTTGGTTGTATACAGAAAGTATTTATTCCTCGTAACTGATATTTTTGTTTTTCCATAATAATTTCAAAGAAGCTACAAATTGTTAATTTAGGGATTTTCTCATGCTACCTCGCATGACATTATTTGTTGAGTGCTAATTTATATGATTTAAGAATAATGAGTTACTCATCCTTTAGAATTCTTATCCTAGTAGTGACTACAAGGTATATACGTCTCTTTATAGCCAGATTTGTTTTTTCAATTGTGCAGTGACTCATGGCTATCTGTTATATATATTTTTTGTATGACTCTTACAGGAGACTCTCAGGATTTCTGGGAAGTTGTAATTCCATTGGGAAAGCTTTGTATGCCAATATAATTTGTTCCCTGTAGCTATATACATCTAAATTATTTTGCTATTTATTTTTCATGATAGAACAGTCCCAATATATCCATATTTAGACTGAATTTCTCTACTAATACATACATATATATATCTGGACGATGTTTGCGTACTCCATTCTTCAATATATATATTTATTTAGATATGTATAAGGTACAGGTACTATTTTGTTTATAGTTTTCCATACACTTCTAACTTTTCATATCATGTATTTCAATTTGGTCTCCTTTTGTTTTCTTGTGGGTTACTCCCATATCTTTCATACATAACTCTCCTTTCCTAGTTATGTCTAAAGATGCGGGCTATGTTTTGTTTCATTTCCTTGCTATTTAATACAGATATGCAATACTAAAATTTCCTTCTCTACCATTCAATCCTTATTAAAGGAAATAGAAAATATGTTAAATGTGGAAATGCACAGCTGTGGAATTTTTTTTTAATAAAACTCTGCTCTTCACTTAGTAATTAATTAAATGAATACTTCTGTCCTCTATACATTTAGTGTCTCACTGTCTATAGGTTTAGAAATTTCCTTACAGTGTGGACTAAATGTATTCCATTACCCACAGAAGCAGATTAAAGTTACAAATTTGTGAATTATGAGGTACTATAAATCTCTATATTTAAACTTAAAGGTTGGTTTAAAGGTTCTAGAGGATTTCTCCTCATTTTTCTAGTTCCTACAACTATGCAGAAATGAGAAGGTTAATTCCTTTCTTAACTCTGTAAATGCATGGAACAATATTCGAAATTCAGAAAAACAAATAGAAATAAATCTAGTTGGTTCCATCACAATTAAATATTCAACTATTCTTAATTTCTGTAAGCATACCACTTTGGTAATTGACCAGACCTCCCAACCTTAGAATTCGTCTATCTCCAGAATTCACCCCCGAGCTGAGATATCTCCAAGAACAGATCAACCTCTAATCTGTTTAGGAGTAGCTTATTTAAGCTGTTGTTACTCAAAGCATGTTTCTAATTCTGCGTCCAAAATATCAGGATGCTTTTCTTCCTGTTTGCCTAGGCTTCCCATTTTAGGGAATTTTTAAAGCTGCTTTATGCTTTTCCCAGCTTTTTACCTCTTCCCAACTACTCTCCACATCATTGGGGAAACTACATTTTCCTCAAAATCTAATTTAGAAATTCTTTCAAGGATTTTTTGAAATATTGTGGGGAAAGTATTTTCCTTTATCCATCCTCATGGATTTAGCAAGTGATCTCATAATTCTCATTTTGGTCAATCTGCACAAAGTCATTTTATTCATTTTCTCAAATTAAATATTTAATTACATCCACAAAATACTTGTTCTTTGGGGTCCACTCCCCTTAGGATTAAAGTTCAAAATGTCTATTTTTGAATTTCAAGACATAAACTACGGGAGTGTTACATATTCCCCTCACAGAAGAAAAACCTCTCAAATTGTTTGATTTATAGAGTTCATTTTTCAAACAAAAATGGAAATCTTACCATCATTTCAGCTTCTCTTTCCCAGGTAGCTTCTTCAGCAGTAAAGTGCTTCCACTGCACCTTTACTCTTGCTACCGTTCGGTTCCTCAATTCAATTTCTTCCCGCTCCAATATTTGAAGCAGTTCTGGCAGAAACTCCCCTTCTAGTTCCACCTGTACCACATTCCAATCATCTATGTGAGAAGCATCATGTATATATCTTTTTAATAATGAAACATGAAACACATCATGAACTCTAACATGAGGTGGTAAGGCCAGCTTGTAAGCCACTGGTCCCACCCTTCGTAAAACTTCAAAAGGACCACAATATCTAGGAGCTAGTTTTTCACAACTTCCAACATAAAGTGTGCTCCTTTTTGGTTTACTACGCAAGTACACATGCTCTCCCACTTTAAATTCTCGGTGTACTCTCTTCTTATCAGCATAGCTTTTCTGGCGATCTTGTGCTGTCTTGATTTTTATTTGTATCTGTTTAACAATTATTTCCATCTCTTGTAAAGCATCTGGTTCCAACATTAGTTTATCTTCTGGCTTCCTCCAGCTCAAAGGAGTACGACATTTTCTTCCATACAGTGCCTCAAACGGACTCATCTTGATGGAGGATTGGTAGCTGTTATTGTAGGCAAATTCAGCTAAATGCAAGTACTCTTCCCATTCTGATGGCCTATCCATCACATACATTCTCAGCATATCCTCTAAAATCTGATTAGTTCTCTCTGTCTGCCGATCGATCTGAGGGTGATAGGCAGTACTAAAATTCAACTTAGTGCCCATACCTCCAAATATCCCCTTCCAAAAAGCTCCTGTGAACTTAACATCTCGATCTGAAACAATCACCTTTGGGACCCCATGTAATCTTACTATCTCTTTTAGAAACACAGCTGCTACTTGGGTTGTTCCAAAAGTAGACTTTACAGTTATGAAGTGTGCAGCTTTTGTTAAAGTGTCTACTACTACCATCACTAAATCATGTTGGTATTTAGTTTTGGGTAGCCCTGTTATAAAATCTATAGAAACTGTATCCCATTTCCATTCTGCAATCGGCAAGGGGTTTAGAAGACCAGCAGGATGCTGATGTTCAACTTTAACTAGTTGACACTCCATGCATCTAGCTAAATATTCTGCTACATCTCTTTTCATTCTTGGCCAAAACAACTTCTTTTTCAAAGCTGTTAACATTTTCTGATATCCAGGATGCCCTGCATATGGTTGTTTATGATATTCATCTAAAATTTCCCTTTTTAAAGTTTCTACATTGGGGATATACAATCTATTTTTGTATCAGATCAGCCCTTTTTGGTTTTGGGTGTAACCATTCTTCTCCTTCTTTAGTATTTTCACCAATAGTGTTTCATAATTTGGATCTTGGTCTGCTGCCTTTTTCACTAAATCTTCTACATCAACCTGGCCACTACTTCCAATGCTATTTATATTTTGGTAAGAATTTATGCTCAATGCATCAGCAATTTTATTTTCTTTCCCCTTGATATGTTTTATTTCCATATCAAATTCACTTAGAAAATACATCCATCTGGCTTGTCTCGCATTCAAATCAGTTTGGGAAAATAAATATTTCAGACTAATATGATCAGTCATCAATGTAAATTTTTTTCCAAGGAGATAGTGTTTCCACATCTTCAAGGCATGAATAACAGCAGCTAACTCTAAATCATAGGCACTATAGTTCTGTTCATGTATCTTCAATTTCCTAGACTCATATGCAATAACTGAATTTTCCTGCAAAAGAACTCCTCCCAACTCCTCTCTATAGGCATCCGTACATACAACAAATTCTTTATCAGGATCTGCAATCTTCAGTATAGGGGCTGTAGTAAGTTTTAGTTTTAATTGGTCAAAATTGTTTTGACATTTTTCAGTCCACTAAAATTTGACACCCTTCCTTTGTAATGATGTTATGGGATGTGCTATGGCAGAAAATCTCTCCACAAATCTATGATAATAACCTGCAATTCCCATGAATGATGTCACTGCTGAGACATCAGTTGGTACATGTCATTCTTTAATAGCTTTTATCTTTTCAGGGTCAACAACCAGCCCTTGTTCATAAATAATATGACCCAAGTATTGGATCTTATCTTTATAGAATTCACATTTGCTGAACTTTGCATATAACTGGTTTTCCTTCAGAGTTTGCAATACTATCCTCAAGTGTTCTTTATGTTCCTCCTCACTTTTTGAGTAGACTAAAATATCATCTATGAACACAAGTACAAATTTATCCAAGTACTTATTTAACACACTGTTCATTAGGCACATAAATGTGGCAGGGGCATTTGTCAAACCAAAAGGTAGGACTACAAATTTGTAGTGACCATACCTGGTTCGAAAAGCTATTTTGCTGATGTCTTCCTCTTTGATTTTGAGTTGGTGAGAACCAGTCCTTGAGTCAATCTTTGAAAATACCGAAGCTCCTCTCACTTGGTCAAAAATATCATCAATTCTGGGCAAGGGGTATCTGTTTTTAATGGTCAACTTATTCAGTTGACGATAATCAATGCACATCCTAAAGGTTCCATCCTTCTTTTTCACAAATAGGACTAGTGCTCCCCAAGGAGACACACTTGGTCGGATATAGCCCTTATCCAACAATTCCTGTAATTGCATTTTCAGTTCCATGACTTCGGGGGGACTCATTCGATAAGGGGCGCGGGAAACAAGTGCTGCTCCTGGCACTAGATCGATTGAAAAGTCAATCTCTCTTTTGGGGGGAAGATGAGGAATCTCATCTGGAAAGACTTCCTTAAACTCTCTTACTACTGGTAAAACATCCAGCAGATTTTCTTCAGTTTTCTGTTGTCTTTCTTCCACATGTACTGCATAAACTTGGTATCCTTTTCTAACTGTTCGTTTTAATTGCAGTGCTGATATTTGTCTTACAGAGATAGGTTTTGGTTTTCCCTTGAGAATAAAAGGTGTCCCCTCTTCATCTACACAATGCAGGGTCTTGTCCCAACAGTTCATCATGGCCTTTTTCTTTTCCAGCCAGTCCATTCCTATCAGCATGTCATATGAACCTAAGGGCAGAATGTTCAAATTTACTTCTTTTTGAAAATCATTTAATTTAATTGTTGTTCGGGGCAATTTATGTGTTACCTTCCTCTTGGTTCAAGTGGCCAGCTGAACCAACCATTACTGCTAAAAATTTTCAGTTTTAGGATTACATTTTTCTACAATTTTTGGACTAATGTAACTCAAATAAGCACCTGGATCAATCAAAACTGTAACAGATTGGTCAGAAATCTTACCCTCCATTTCAACCATGGTAGCTTGATGTTCTGCTTGTCGATTTTCCAAGGCTGCACTGATGGTGGGTATATTTCTGGCTATGTCATTTATTGTGGTAGCTTATCGATCTCTCATAATCATCTAAATGTTTTGATGGGGACAATCCCTCAACAGATGGGGTTCTCCACATCCCCAACATTTCAAAGGTTCTCTCATTTTCAATGTGCCCTCTTTCTTATTGTCTCCATCTATTTGTTTTGAAGCCACTTAGGACTGAGCAGTTTGACTTTCTTTGGTTTTATTAAACTTTTTCCTCTGGTGGTCCCTGCCAAAGTTCTTCAGATACGCTGGTTTATGTTTCTTTCCTTTGAACTCACCCTTGTTTAGCCAACCTTTCCCCTACTTAGCCTTTCCTTTAAACTGCTAGTAGCACAATCTAGCTTTTCTAACAGCTTCGTCCATTGTTTTGGGTTATCAAACTCGATCTTCTATTTGTATACAGTAGTCAAACAGTTCAGAAACCGTTGTACCTTTGCCTTTTCTTCCCTTATGTAAGGTACATATCTCAACAGATTTGTAAACTTAGTAACAAACTCATCAATAGTGAGTTGTCCCAGTCTAATTTCATGAAATTCCTTGGCTTTATCATCATAGTAACGTTCATTTAGATAGCAGTTTCTGAACTTAAGTTGGAAATCTTCCCAAGTAACTATCTTTTCGTCAATGGCATGAACCATTTTTGTCTCCTCCCACCACAAGGTAGCCTTACCTTATAGCTAGTAAATAGCTAATCTAGCCTTCAGATTGCTTTCATATTCATAGACCTAGAAATACTTAATCATATTCAGCAACCAGGCTTCAGCATCTTCCTCCTTCTCCCCATCATAGGAGGGAGGTTTGATCTTTCGGAATTCCCCCTCTAATTCCTTTTTCTCTTTATATTGATGCCTAACAGCATCATCATCATCAGAATCATCAGTCTTCCTCTTTCCGGAACCCTCACCCTCTTGGCTGTTCCGCGAAGTTAGTTCTCTGATGAGCTTTTCCTGCTCCTCACTGGCTAATGACAATTTTTCATTCTGGTTTCTTATCTCAGCTAATTCTTGTTGCAACCTTTGCAACATAGACATTACTGGAGCATTGGGATCTAGTGTATTTTCCTCATCACGCAGATCAACATAAATTTCTTCATCTTCTGCCATTCCCGCACGACTGTACACTACTCAACACAGATCAGAATTTTTATTTTTTTTTCACAGAACTTAATCTATATAGAACACACAACAATAGTGAGCACAATGACAACATCCCAGTTTTATACAACTTGGGCTCTGATACCATTTTTCACACCTCCCCTATACCTTTCAATTTATTTTTATTTTTTTTTATTTTTATTTTTCTAGCATTCTAAATCTCAAGAATAATTACAACAAGGTATATCATATGATAATTCCTATTGCTACCTGGTTAAGTCATATTTCTGCCCCAATATGATTTATTGTATATAATTATACTCCTCTATTAAATCAAATTAATAAATCCTATTAATAAAAAGAATCTTGTATTATAAGCTTAGTGGATTTTCACCACTAACCCACTTACCATAAAAAGTTATCCTTGTCGACTTATATCTCACATTCGTATTGATATCATTGCATTCGTTGGTATTAACCTAACTATTAGGATTATTTTTGGGTTCGAATAATATATTCACATCAATCATGATAACCAATATACCTTAACCTTATAACCCCATTGTATTAGGCACAATGTTACGAATGTTGACTTGATTTATCTTAAGGATCTCATATCCACATACACATCGAACACATGGCTATTTACTGAACTTGGAGCCACGATTTTCACCATGTGTGAGTTAGCGTCATCACATGTTTATTGCATATGTTCTGCACATCGAATTGTATGTAAAGATAGACGTGTAAGCTTCATTTTATAAGTACGGCGTCCTTGCAAGGTCAGTTTATTTTGGTGTTGCAATTGATACATTCTACCAGTCTCCATGTCATCACGTATAAGGTTCTCTATTAATTTTTCTTGATTGGAAACGGATTTCATTCCATTCACGTTCGTGCATTATGGATCCAACTTGGCATTGATCATTGCCACGCCAGACTACTCTGGAACCTAGGTAATCAATATGACACGAGCATAGATGTCGTGGGCTTCATTTGATAGCTGGTAAATTTAATATTGAACGACTGTTTTAATTGCATCTTCCGTCCTTTTGATCTGTGGACTCACCATGGATCTTTCGCCATTCGGACGACTGAGATTTCATTGTACCATTAGGGTTTCGAATTGGGATTTTGGTATAACTCGTGCACTAAAGCTTTGAGACTGTTATTTCGGTCCTCATTTGGTTTTTTTCTCGCTACTCATGGTGCCGAGCCTCTGCGTGCTGGAGACGCAAGACTTCATACACTCCAAGCTTGTATTACTCCGTCAATGCCTCACAACGCAGGTAAAATATTGTAAGCTTAGTGTGTGATAACTTCTTACTCTGTTATTGATTATGAGCATTGTAATACATGAAAATGATAGTAATTGACCTGAGTTATATTTTCGCCCTTTCGTGCTCTGTGTCTGCTTACTAACAAGGAGAACTGGCATTGGATTTTCTTACCCATATACCTTTTACTGATTTCTTCCTCTTGTATATATATTTTTTTTCTTTGCCACCCTCTCAATTTCATTTGATGACTATCTACGATGCGTGATGCCAACATTCCTACATTTCTTAATAGGGTATACTCCTACTTGTCCTTTGGCCTTAGAACGACGGTGGTTTAATTTCACGCGTCTTCTATCCGACTAGGTAAGAATCGATTGGCTTATTCTATCTGTTGGAATGTTTTTCTATTTCCTCTATTACCTCCTGGTTTACGATTTATTTATGTCCTACCTCTATTTCGGTGGCAGAATCCGTTGGAACGAGTGAGGATCTCCTTTGTCAGGTAATGATTTATTTCTTGGTATAATTTTTCTTTCATTCTTAATCAAATTCCTTTTATTTGTTTCCCTAAACAAATTTTCACTGTCCTGTATGTATGTCTATAGGTATGGTAGACGTCATGCGAATTTCGTTCTTGGTGTGCCCTGAGATAAGTCATGTCATTTGGCACTAATTATCGCGGCTCTTGGCATTTTAGGTTGGTATACTTATGGGAGAAGTGGAGCTATCCTCTAATTGCATTGTTCTGCCTTGCTTATTCAGAATCGTTAACTTTCTTAGGGTTTTAAATAGTGTCTATTGAAGTTCTAGACTCTGTCAGAGATGGAATATTAATTATTTTTAGTCGTATGATAGTACTCTTTGATTTGTTTAAAATTTTGGAATGGGAACATGGTATTTGTTACAAGACTCTGGTCTGAGAGGCTCAGTTTTTTTTGTTGGTTGTATACAAAAAGTATTTATTCCTCGTAACTGATATTTTTGTTTTTCCATAATAATTTCGAAGAAGCTACAAATTATTAATTTATGGATTTTCTCATGCTACCTCGCATGACATTGTTTTTTGAGTGTTAATTTATATGATTTAAGAATAATGAGTTATTCATCCTTTAGAATGCTTATCCTAGTAGTGACTGCAAGGTATATACATCTCTTTATAGGCAGATTTGTTTTTTAAATTATGCAGTGACTCATGGCTATCTGTTGTATATATTTTTTGTATGACTCCTACAGGAGACTCTTAGGATTTTTTTGAATTTTTAATTCCATTGGGAAAGCTTTGTATGCCAATCTAATTTGTTCCCTGTAGCTATATACATCTAAACTCTTTTGCTATTTATTTTTCATGATAGAAAAGTCCCAATATATCCATATTTAGACTCAATTTCTTTACTGATACATACATATATATATCTGGATGATGTTTGTGTACTCCATTCTTCAATATATATATTTATTTAGATATGTATAAGGTACAGGTACTATTTTGTTTATAGATTTCCATACACTTCTAACTTTCATATCATGTATTTCAATTTGGTCTCCTTTTGTTTTCTTGTGGGTTACTCCCATATCTTTCATACATAACTCTCCTTTCCTAGTTATGTCTAAAGATGCGGGCTATGTTTTGTTTCATTTCCTTTCTATTTAATATAGATATGCAATACTAAAATTTCCTTCTCTACCATTCAATCCTTATTAAAGGAAATAGAAAATATGTTAAATGTGGAAATGCACAGCTGTTGAAATTTTTTTTTATAAAACTCTGCTCTTAACTTAGTAATTAATTACATGAATACTTCTGTGCTCTATACATTTACTTTCTCACTATCTATAGGTTTAGAAATTTCCTTATAGTGTGGACTAAATGTATTCCATTTCCCACAGAAGCAGATTAAAGTTACAAATTTGTGAATTATGAGGTACTATAAATCTCCAGATTTAAACTTAAAGGTTGGTTTAAAGGTTCTGGAGGATTTCTCCTCGTTTTTCTAGTTCCTACAACTATGCAGAAATGAGAAGGTTAATTCCTTTCTTAACTCTGTAAATGCATGGAACAATATTCAAAATTCAGAAAAACAAATATAAATAACTCTAGTTGGTTCCATCACAATTAAATATTCAAATGTTCTTAATTTCTGTAAGTATACCACTTTGGTAATTGACCAGTCCTCCCAACCTTAGAATTCGTCTATCTCCAGAATTTACCCCTGAGCTGAGATCCCTCCAAGAACAGATCAACCTCTAATCTATTTAGGAGCAGCTTATTTAAGCTGTTGTTACCCAAAGTCTGTTTCTAATTATGCGTCCAGAATATCAGGATGCTTTTCTTCTTGTTTGCCTAGGCTTCCCATTTTAGGGAATTTTTAAAGCTGCTTTATGCTTTTCCCATCTTTTTACCTCTTCCCAACTACTCTCCACATCATTGGGGAAACAATATTTTCCTCAAAATCTAATTTAGAAATTCTTTCAAGGATTTTTTGAAAGATTGTGGGGAAAGTATTTGCCTTTATCCATCCTTATGGATTTAGCAAGTGATCTCATAATTCTCATTTTGGTCAATCTGCACAAAGTCATTGTATTAATTTTCTGAAATTAAATATTTAATTACATCCACACAATACTTGTCCTTTGGGGTCCACTCCCCTTAGGATTAAAGGTCAAATGTCTAGTTTTGAATTTCCAACACATAAACTAGGGGTGTTACATCCTCTCTCTCCCTCTCTCTCCCCCCTACACCCCCCTCCCCCTCCCCCCCTCTCTCTCGATATTTTTCTCTTTTCCCTCCCTCTTTGTCACTATATCCCCCCCCCACCCCCCACCCCTCCTCCCTCTCTTAAATTTTATTCCACAATATTTTGTTTAAGAAACTATCTAAATTAAAAAAAAACCATTTGGTTGTAAAAAATTAAGCATATGTTTTGGATCAAGCATGTCAAAGAAACTAAAATAAGCAAAAACTTAAAACAACCATGAGCTATCATTCCTATATTATTGTTAGTCAATTTGTTTGTTCTCATCACTGGATGCTTAGTTAAAATGAATTTATGTTGCTTCTTAGTAATATTATTTATATTCTTAGTAATATTATCTATATAAAAGTATTCTCATTTTTTATTTTATTGAAAGTTTGATTTAATTTCTATGGGGATATAGGATACACGGTTTATATATATATATATATATATATATATCAAAATTAATTATAACATTTTTCCTTTTAAAATTAATCAAGAAAATGTCATTAAATTAAACTTATTTAAAATAAATTATTTTAAAATATCTTGATTATCAATTAAGTTATGGTTATTGGCCATGTGGTATTCATAAACCATGGTATTGACCCATGAGATTATAATAAATCCTATTTACATGCTAATAATATCGACCATAAATTGGAGTTGAATTTCCATGATTAAGAATCATGTGATATTGTTAGAAAATATTTCCATTGTCAAAGAAGTGACATTGTATTGACCCATGGCATTCTAAAAAAACATATTCACAAGTTAATAATAAATTTGACATATAAAAAATTTATTTTAACGTTAACATTTTATTATTAATTGAGCCAACATTTAAATGTTTAGAGGTTTTATATTACTTTTAACATTTTATTTATTACTTTTAACTTTATTTATTAATTTTTTTTTAATAATTTAGTGGACATGTAAAAGTTAAATGATAAACATTTATGCTTGACATTTGTATCCATTATAAGGGGGTAGAGCACCTCTCAAGCAATCATTGATAAATAATAAGTGGAAAATATTTAATAGTAATCAAGAGAAAGGTTTAAGATTTAATGTATTTTTTTTTTAAATTTAAGTAAAAAATGATGGTCATATAATTAAATTAACATAAAAAAATATATAAAATATTTTTGACCATATAATCTGTTATGGTTTTGGTGTAAGTGGTAATCATAAGCCTTGGTATTGTAACAAAGTGGAAGCTTATTGATAGGTTAAGAGTCTCCATGATGAAGTGGAAGTAACTTCACCATTAAGAATGTTGTTAGGGTTGAGAATTTGGATCACCCTAAATTTAAGAAAGCTATTGAGATTGAGAAAGGGTTTATGCTTGATATAGTTATATAAATACTTATTTATTATTATAGTCATTTAGTAGGTTTGATGCTTTTTAGTTTTCTTCATTTATTTTGTTAATTTATAATTATATATTTTAAATTATCTTTCTTATGTTAACCAAGTTTTAGTCTATATTTGGTTTTTTATTTTTTATTTAGTATTATTTTTATTTATGCGTCCATTTTTTTTTTTAGTATTTATTTGTTATTTTGTTATCTTATATATTTTTTTATGATGGTGCTTCATTTGTTTTCTTTTATCAATTTCTTGGTTGTTTTTATTTTGACTATTTATGGTGTTTGTGATTTTCAATCTCTAATTTTATGGATTTTATTTTATAAAATGTGTAATATTTATCTTAATATTCATTTAACATCTATTTTTTGATAGCTTACACTCTCAAATGTTGTTACAAGTTTTTTTAAATGTAGATATGCTTATGTTATTTTTTTTAATTGATAGTAATAATAATTGAAAATAAAGTTATATTTTGGCTAATTTTAATATTTTTTTTGAAATTTAGCAAAGATAAATGTTTGGATGAGTATAATGGATGTATCATTATTTACATTTACTAACCATTTAATATATATGGCTGCACCATACTCGTAATTATTAATATTATAACTTGTATTATAGCATTTTCCTTGCTTATTGCATAATAAAAATTCATGGTTTTTCAAATTAATTTTCAAGCCCCCTCACAATGAAAATCTCCAAATCCTCTTCCCTTTTTAACATCTTTTCTTTACTATTTCGAATTTGTTGAAAATTTCTTCAAAGCATCTCTCTTTTTAACATCTTTTCTTTACTATTTTGAATTTGGTGGAACTTTGCTGTTTTCTTACTAGAATCCACACCTTCGTTATGAAATTTGACGACTTATTCAGGCTTTAAATATTTGAAAAAAAAAATCACCCATTTAAAAATTAACAAATTATAGTTATGAGAGAATCATTATAAAATTAATACATCACATAAAGCTATATTAAAAAAAAATTAAGGTTAAATTAGTACAATTAAAGATATATCACATTTTTTTAAATATAATTTATTTAAACAAAAATTACAAAATTAGTATAATTAAAGATATATCACACTTTTTTTTAATACAATTTATTTAAAAATATATATATATCCTATGTTATTGTTAGTCAATTTGTTTGTTTTCATCACTTGGATGCTTAGTTAAGATGAATTTATGTTTTTTCTTAGTAATATTATTTATATTATATATATTTCACATATTTATATATAAAAGTATTCTCATTTTTAATTTTATTGAAAATTTGATATAATTTCGATAGGAATATACCATAGAGGGTTTATATATATTTCAAAAGTAATGATAACATTTTTATTTTTAGAATTAACTAAGAAAAATGTTATAAAATTAAATTAAAATAAAATATTTTAAAGACCTTGATTGTGAAATAAGTTATGGTTATTGACCATGTGGTATTGATAAACCATGGTATTGATCCATGATATTATAAGAAAATCTATTTACATGCTAATAATATGCTAAAACATAGGTCTTAACCAAGTATATAGTTTTTAGTTTTCATATCCATGGTCTCAAACAATGAGAGAGAAAAACGTTTTATATTCAACATGTAAAACAAAAATTAGCCATAAAAGTTTCCCATTGAAACCAAAAGTGATTTCATACAAAACATAGGTTTTAACCTAATCTAGTAAATGCCCCTACATTCAATTTCTAGAATAGATATAATTAGAAGTTTTTCATTTTCATATACATGGTAGTTCTATAGGAAGAGTCTGTAAATGGCTAGGTAGCCTCTGGATCTCATCTTTTATGAAAGTTGTCATATCTAGTAAATGGCCCTATAGTCAATCTCTGGAATAGATCTAAATTCCCCTACAGTAAATGCCCCTATAGTCAACATGTATATAGTATTTAGAAACAAAAATTAATTTGATACAAAACATAGGTTTAACCAAGTATATAGTTTTTCATTTTCAAATCCATGGTTTCAGACAATGAGAGAGAAAAAACCTTTTATATTCAGCATGTAAAACACAAATTAGCCATAAAAGTTTGCCATTGAAACAAAAAGTGATTTGATACAAAATGTAGGTTTTAACCTAAGAGTAAATGCCCCTACAGTCAATCTCTGGAATAGTTTTAAATATAAGTTTTCATTTTCATATCCATGGTATCAAACAATGAGAGAAAAAAACTTTTATATTCAATATATGTAAAAAACAAATTAGCCATATCTCTAGAATAGATCTAAATATAATTTTTTCATTTTCATATCTCTGGTCTCAAAAAATGAGAGAGAAAAAAACCTATTATATTCAACATGTAAAACACAAACTAGCCATAAAATTTTCCCCTTGAAACCATAAGTCATTCGATACAAAACATAGGTTTTAACCTAAGAGTAAATTCCCCTACAAGTGAATCAATCCCTGGAATAGTTTTAAATATAGAATTTTTTCATTTTCATATCCATGGTCTCAAAAAATTAGAGAAAAAACCTTTTATATTCAATGTATGTAAAACACAGATAGCCATATCTCTAGAATAGATCTAAATACAATTTTTTCATTTTCATATCCATGGTCTCAAACAATGAGATAGAAAAAAAACCTTTTATATTCAACATGTATATAGTATTTATAAAAAAAAAGGTAATTTGATACAAAACATTGGTTTTAACCAATTATATAGTTTTTCATTTTCATATCCATGTTCTCAGACAATGAGAGAGAAAAAACCTTTTATATTCAACTTGTAAAACACAAATTAGCAATAAAAGTTTCCCATTGAAACCAAAAGTGATTTGATACAAAACATAGGTTTTAACCTAATCTAGTAAATTCCCCTACATTCAATTTCTAGAATAGATCTAATTAGAAGCTTTTCATTTTCAAATTCGTGGTAGTTCTATAGGAAGAGTCTGTAAGGGGCCACATAGCCTCAGGATCTCATATTTTATGAAAGGTGACATATCTAGTAAATTTCCCTACACTCTATCTCTAGAATAGATCTAAATGCCCCTACAATCTACATGTATAGCATTTAAAAACAAAAATCAATTTTATACAAAAAGTATGTTTTAACCAAGTATATACTTTTTAATTCTCATATCCAAGGTCTCAAACAATAAGAGCGAAAAAAAAATTTATATTAAACATGTAAAACACAAATTAGCTATAAAATTTTTCCATTGAAACCAAAAGTGATTTGATACGAAACATAGGTTTTAACCTACTCAAGTAAATTCCCCTAGTTCAATCTTTAGAATAGATCTAATTAGAAATTTTTAATTTTCATATCCATTGCAGTTCTATACGTAGAGTCTGTAAAGGGCCGGGTAGCCTCTGGATCTCATCTTTTATGAAAGGTGACATATCTAGTAAATACCCATTCAGTGAATCTCTAGAATAGAGCTAAATGCCCGTACAGTAAATGCCCTTATAGTCGACATGTATATAGTATTAAGAAACAAAAATTAATTTGATACAAAACATACGTTTTAACCAAGTATATAGTTTTCCATTTTCATATCCATGGTCTCAAACAATGAGAGAGAAAAACGTTTTATATTCAACATGTAAAACAAAAATTAGCCATAAATGTTTCCCATTGAAACCAAAAGTGATTTCATACAAAATGTAGGTTTTGACCTAAGAGTAAATGCCCCTACAATCAATCTCTAGAATAGTTTTAAATAGAAGTTTTCATTTTCATATCCATGGTATCAAACAATGAGAGAAAAAACCTTTTATATTCAATGTATGTAAAACACAAATTATCCATATCTCTAGAATAGATCTAAATAGAATTTTTTCATTTTCATATATGTGGTCTCAAACAATGAGAGAGAAAAAGCCTCTTATATTCAACATGTAAAACAAAAAATAGCCATAAAAGTTTCCCATTGAAACCATAAGTGATTTGATACAAATCATAGGTTTTAACCTAAGAGAAAATGCCCCTACAAGTCAATCAATCTCTCGAATAGTTATAAATATAGAATATTTTCATTTTCATATCCATGGTCTCAAACAACAAGAGAAAAAACCTGTTATATTCAATGTGTGTGAAACACAAATAGCCATATCTATAAAATAGATCTAAATAGAAGTTCTTCATTTTCATATCCATGGTCTCAAACAATGAGATTGAAAAAAAAAACCTTTTATATTCAAGATGTATATAGTATTTATAAAAAAAAAAGTAATTTGATACAAAACATAGGTTTTAACCAATTATATAGTTTTTCATTTTCATATCCATGGTCTCAAACAATGAGAGAGAAAAAACCTTTGATATTCAACCTGTAAAACACAGATTAGCCATAAAAGTTTCCCATTGAAACCATAAGTGATTTTATACAAAACATAGGTTTTAACCTAATCTAGTAAATGCCCCTACATTTAATTTCTAGAATAGATCTAATTAGAAGATTTTCATTTTCAAATCCATGGTAGTTCTATAGAAAGAGTCTGTAAAGTGCCACATAGCCTCTAGATCTCATATTTTATGAAAGGTGACATATCTAGTAAATGCCCCTACACTCAATCTTTGGAATAGATCTAAATGCCCCTACCGTAAACGCCCCTACATTCAACATGTATAGTATTTAGAAACAAAAATAATTTGATACAAAACATAGGTTTTAACCAAGTATATAGTTTTTAATTCTCATATCCATGGTCTCAAACAATAAGAGAGAAAAAAAACTTTAATATTAAACATGTAAAACACAAATTAGCCATAAAATTTTGCCATCGAAACTAAAAGTGATTTGATACAAAACATAGGTTTTAACCTAATCGAGTAAATTCCCCTATTTTCAATCTTTATAATAGATCTAATTAGAAGTTTTTCATTTTCATATCCATGGTAGTTCTATAGGCGGAGTTTGTAAAGGGCCAGGTAGCCTCTGGATCTCATCTTTTATGAAAGGTAACATATCTAGTAAATACCCCTACAATGAATCTCTGGAATAGATCTAAATGCCCCTGTAGTAAATGCCCCTATAGTCAACATGTATATAGTGTTTAGAAACATAAAGTAGTTTGATACAAAACATAGGTTTTAACCAAGTATATATTTTTTCATTTTCAAATCCACGGTCTCAGAAAATGACAGAGAAAGACGTTTTATATTCAACATGTAAAACACAAATTAGCCACAAAATTTTTCCATTGACACCAAAAGTGATATCACACAAAAAATCAGTTTTAACCTAATCTAGTAAATTCCCCTACAGTAAATCTCTATAATAGATCTAATTAGAAGCTTTTAATTCCCATATCCATAGTAGTTCTATAGGAAAAGTCTGTAAAGCGCCAGGTAGCCTCTGCATCTCATATTTTGTGAAAGGTGACATATCTAGTAAATTCCCCCATGTTCAATCTCTGGAATAGATCTAAATGTCCCTATAGTAAATTCCCCTACAGTAAATGCACCTACAGTCAACATGTATATAGTATTTAGAAACAAAAAATTATTTGATACAAAACATAGGTTTTAACCAACTATATAGTTTTCATTTTAATATCCATGATCTCAAACAATGAGAGAGAAAAAACCTTTTATGTTCAACATGTAAAACAAAAATTAGCCATAAAAGTTTCCCATTGAAACCAAAAGTGATTTGATACAAAACATAGGTTCTAACCTAATCTAGTAAATGCCCCTACATTCAATTTCTAGAATAGATCTAATTAGAAGTTTTTCATTTTCATATCCATGGTAGTTCAATAGGAAGAGTCTCTAAAGGGCCAGGTAGCCTTTGGATCTCATATTTTATTAAAGGTGACATATATATTAAACGCCCCTATAATCAATCTCTGGATTAGATCTAAATGCCCCTACAGTAAATGCCCCTATATTCAACATGTATATAGCATTTTAGAAGCAAAAAGTAATTTGATACAAAACATAGGTTTTAACCAAGTATATAGTTTTTCATTTTCAAATCCATGGTGTCAAACAATGAGAGAGAAAAAAACCTTTTATATTCAACATGTAGAACACATTAGCCATAAAAGTTAGTCATTTAAACCAAAAGTGATATGGTACAAAATATAGATTTTCACCTGATCTAGTAAATGCCCCTACATTCAATCTCTAGAATAGATCTAATTAGAAGCTTTTCATTTTCATATCCATGGTAGTTCTATAGGGAGAATCTGTAAAGGGCCAGGTAGCCTCTATATTTCATCTTTTATTAAAGGTGGCATATCTAGTAAATTCCCCTATAGTCAATCTCTGGAACATATCTAAATTCCCCTACAGTAAATGCCCCTACAGTCAACATGTATATAGTATTTAGAAACAAAAAGTAATTTGATACAAAACATAGGTTTTAACCAAGTATATAGTTTTTCGTTTTCATATCTATGGTCTCAAACAATGAGAGAGAAAAAACCCTTTATATTCAACATGTCAAACAAAAATTAGCCATAAAAGTTTCCCATTAAAACCAAAAGTGATTTGATACAAAAAACAGGTTTTAACCTAATCTAGTAAATTCCCCCACATTCAATTTCTAGAATAGGTATAATTAGAAGTTTGTCCTTTTCATATCCATGGTAATTCTATAGACAGAGTCTGTAAAGGTCCAGGTAGCCTCTGGATCTCATATTTTATGAAAGGTGTCATATCTAGTAAATGCCCCTATAGTCAATCTTTGGAATAGATCTAAATGCCCCTACAGTAAATGCCCCTATAGTCAACATGTATATAGTATTTAGAAACAAAAAGTAATTTGATACTAAACTTAGGTTTTAACTAAGTATATAGTTTTTCATTTTCATATCCATGGTTTCAAACAATGATAAAGAAAAATCCTATTATATTGAACATGTAAAACAAAAAATAGCGATAAAATTTTTCCATTGAAACCAAAGGTATTTGATACAAAACATATAGGTTTTAAATGGAGTTTGTTTAAATGGAGTTTCACTTCTTTTTTAATGACAATGTGTTTTTTCAATTTTATACCAAGTGTGCTACCACCATGTAAAACAAAAGTTGGTGAACTTATCATTTTTATAACGTTTTTTTTCTTAAATTGAGTTTCACACATCAATTAGTGTTTTGAAACTTATTTTTTACATAATTTGTTTACAATAAATTACATTAATTTTTTGAAATTTATTTTGAATTTAATTTTATATAGTTATTTAAAAAAAAAATTGTAAATGTCCACTGTAGATATATATATCATCGAGGATGAACGATGAAGATCAATAGAATCCCATGTCTCTACAATAGGGAGGGATCAGGGATCGAGAGCTATTCATGGAAAATTTAAATATAATCTTAAATCTCCATACATGTGTGTACATATGGAATTCATTTTTTATCAACTTTGTGAGTTAAATTAGTTGTTAATAAATTTCATTTCTTATTTTTTAGGAGCTAATAAGAAGATAATGGTCTCTACTCCATCCATGGATGCCCATGTTTCACCTAGTCATGGTATGGTTTTAACACAATTAATCAATTAATATGTACACATGACATATATTTTTCAATTGATTATAAATTCGTATTTGTTTATGAAGCTTCTCTCCTCTCTCGAGAGGTTGGTGGTGGTTCAAATCCCCTTAGAGGATCATCAATAAGTGGTAGAAAGTTGCGTGAAGGTGGTGATATTTATTCTCCCAGAGGCCAATCAACGACTAGTGGTGCTGGTTCTTAGTAGGGTCGTTTTAGTTCTCAATAGTTTCAGGGTGGAGAAAATGCTAGCCAACCACGTCGAGGTTGCCATCAATTTCAATATTTTTTTCATTGAATTTGTACAAATTTGTTTACATGTGTTTTTTATAATATAAAAAATTATATATGTATCGATGCAGAGGCTAAAAATGTTCCAAATATTGGTCAAAATAGATAGAGGGTAGAGCGCTACATTCAAGAAGAAGGTTGTCTACCCACCACAACTTATCCAGACAAAATTTATGATATACCATGAGAAAGAAACATGGTGCAATGCACCTTAGAAAGGTGTCAACAACTTCATGCGAAGTTGTGGAGAGATCTCTTGGCTTTGACTCTACCTACTGAGAGTCAAAAAGGCCTCGAAATAGTTACACATTCATTGGGCGAACTAGTAAATATGTACAAAAATCTTAGGCCAAAGACTGATACATTTGTAGAAGTCATGAGAAAGAGAAATGAAACAGTAATCGGTCCTGATAAATGGGAGGATTTAAAAAAAAGAGTTATAAAAGAAATGACGAAGTCAATGTTTAATTTCATGGAAGGGCCAAAAAGAAAAATGCTGAAGGTGCAATATTTCAAGCACCCTGATATAGCTCACTATTTGTATGATAGGCACCTTGCGGCCTATGGAAGGCTCCCATGGAACGATGAGGTTCCTGTTTATTTTGAAAAATTGCTTTACAAATTTTTTTTTCTGAAAATGAAAACCAATTACAATGACCTTCCATCATAATTTTTTGGTCTGGGGAAAGCTCGATTGTTGGACTGTAGGGGCGCTAGGTGAGATGTGGAGTTGCCTCACCCTGAACTGCCATTGTTGAGTCGACCTTTTTGGGTCGAAACTCTACGGTTAGAGATGGATGCGACTAATCAAATAAGTCAAGAAGCAAGGGATGTCATCATCAATAATTTTCATAGCGGAATGAGTAGAGTCAATGTTTGTCTAAATCGAAAAAGAGAACATGAGAATGCACGTGCCAATTTCGCGTATTGTACAGATGAAAATATTGACAACATAAATGTTGAAGATCTCTGAATATATGCAAAGAATTGTCGCAATGGTTGGCAAGACCTAATTCTTGATGAGGAAGAGGGCACGGGAACAATATGTGTTAATGACCTTAGGGTCCAATTATTTTAACACATACATGTGTAAAATTTGTAATAAATACATGTGTATGTACATATATACATTTATTTGTATGTACACTAATCTAACAGAAATTTATCATTATATGTTAAAACACCATTTGCAGTTGTCATGCATGATGAATGATGAAAATGTTAATATCACTTTTGGGGCCTCTAATTCAAACAATGAATATGGGTCTCACCATCAAGATATGTTGACAAATGTTAGTGTTTTTTAAGTGATATTTTTAAAATAAATAATTGTGCACACATGTACATGTACATATATAATAATCAAATGTTTTAACAGATTCCAATTCCGTCCAATGTTTTTGGGATGGCGATACCTTCTTTTCCTTAGGAGATGTACCTTCTAATTCCTTAGGAGATGTGCCACATCCACAACAAGTATGGACAATTTTTCAGTTTTAAAATTTATGTTTAAGTTATATATATATTCCACCTCAAAAAGTTCCATTAAAAATTGAGATATATATATCTATATCTTGAGTTATTTTAAATTTTTTGAATTTTAGGTTTTTGGAGATTTTTTTTTGGAGCCTCTCTTAGGAGATGTCTCAAATTCACCTATAGAAGTATTCAAATTTTCACTTTTAAATATATATATGTTTTTTTAAAAGTTATAATTTATAAATTGAAGTTTATCTAAGTTTTATTATAAATTGAGATGTTGATCTTGAGTTATTTTATACTTTTAAAATTTTTAATTTTAGGTTTCTATAGAAGATTTATTTAATCCACGGACTCTAGCGATGGAGATAGGAACATCCACACCATTTCAACCATTTGAACAAGTTGTCTAATTTTTTTTTAATATTATTTAAAATAAGTTTATATATGTACACATGTGCATTTTCATCTGAATTTTTTTAATATATATATATATAATTGTAAATGTATATTGTACAGTTTACTGTTGGAGATGTTGCCATGGGGGAACTTATAGCAGGCGAACAAATGGAGAGGGAACCTGATGAGGTATTGCATGATTTCTTTTTATATTTTGTTTTTTTACATGAAGTTCTATATATTCTCACTCATTTTTAAAACATCAAATTTTAAATTTCGTATGTGCATTATGTACAGGTTCCCCATGCTTTGTAAGATAACACGCAGATTGAGACTTTGATAGGAAAGACACTACATCCATCTGTATTTGATGGACATGATTTGTAGATTTGATTTCAAGATTTCTAGTCTTAAAATTTTTTTTATATATATTATTAAGATTCACATTCATATATATATAATTTGATACTTATACTTGTGAGATCTACAATTTTTGTACATATTTTATTACATTGTTAATATAATTTCTTTTGTTCCAAAAAGTTAAGTTTTGGATGGTTTTAGTACTTTTGGCATGTGAATGTGAAGTAATGTTGTTATATAATTTGTTTGGTTTTTAAAACATTTAAGTTTTGGATAATTGAACTACTAGTAATGTTGTCATCTATAAATTAATGTTTTGCTTCTGAACTATATTTGGCATGTTATGTAATGATATGTTATCATTTTTTTTTGTTTTTATAACTTAAGTTTTGGATGCTTGAAGTAAATTTTGAATGTGAAGTAATGTTGTGATCTATAATTTTTTGTTAAATTAAAAGTTAAGTTTTGGATGGTTTCAATCTACATTTGGCATCTGGTATAATGTTAAATGTTTTTATTGGATAGTTGAACTATAATTGGCATGGTATGTGAAGTAATGTTGTGATATAATAATAATTTTTTTTAAACTCAAGTTTTGGATGGTTTCAACATACATTTGGCATGCGATATAATGTTAAATGTTTAATGTTTTTATTGGATAGTTGAACTACAATTGGAATGCCATGTGAAGTAATGTCGTGATCTATAATTTTTTGTTAAATTAAAGGTTAAGTTTTGGATGGTTTCAATCTACATTTGGCATGTGATATAGCGTTAAATGTTCTTATTCGATAGTTGAAATATAATTGGCATGGAATGTGAAGTAATGTTGCACGATATATAGTCAAAAAAATTTTAAAACTTAAATTTTGCATGGTTTCAATCTACATTTGGCATGTGATATAATGTTAAATGTTCTTATTGGATAGTTGAGCTAGAATTGGCATGGAATGTGAAATAATTTTGTGATATAATAAAAAAAAAAAATTAAAACTCAAGTTTTGGATGGTTCAAGTACATTAGGAATGTGAAGTAATGTTGTGATATAATCAAAAAGTTCTTAAAACTAAGTTTTGGATACCATTTCAATCTACATTTGGCATATGATATAATATTAAATGTTAAATGTTTTTATTGGATAGTTGAACTACAATTGGCATGAAATGTGAAGTAATTTGTTTTGATATAATAAAAAAGGTTTTAAAGTTCATGTTTTGGATGGTTGAAGTACATTTGGTAAGTTTTAAAAAACAATTTCACTCAAACAATAGTACGT
The DNA here is from genome assembly GCA_034641835.2 of Pinus albicaulis. Lineage (NCBI taxonomy): Eukaryota > Viridiplantae > Streptophyta > Pinopsida > Pinales > Pinaceae > Pinus > Pinus albicaulis. The sequence goes on from JAXQQM020071068.1 coordinate 338,359, forward strand.
AGTATGTAAAGATCAAAAAAAATATCAAGATTACTTTTAAGTACAATAAAATTTTCTTGAAACAATTTCCCACATGATGATACCTCCATTGACCTATGAACTAAAGTAGTTCATAGGCTATATGTTCTGCCTCTTTCCCATATAAACCCCTTTAATTTTGATTTGAAATATAAGAAGCAGATATATCTTTGTTGAATTGGGGTCAATGTCATTAATGCACTGAACTAGGTAGCCTTGTTGATTTATAGATTGGTAAATTGATGGTCCATTCAGTTTTAATTGCATTCTAGAAAATATATATTCAGTACGTGAAACATTTCTCATCAATGCATATTGGAAAAATACTTGAACAATTAATTTCATTGTAGGACACACACACACACACAAATATATATCCAATACGTGCATAACATTTTTCATCAATGCACATAGAACATATTTTACCATTGGACAGACAAATTTTGTACTAGATTTTCAATCAGGAATAGAGATGTGGGTCAAATCCCACCAAAAGTCGAAGAAGTGCTCTGAGTCTATTCTCTAAAAGGAATCTTCATACAAAATTATACGGCGGATGATTTATTTACATTGTGGATACCTTTTACCAAGAAAGCCCACAAGAAAAAATGGGTGTGCATTCAGTTCGTGTATATATCTAGTATATGCAACATTTTTTATCAACACACATAGAAAAACTACTTTCAGTTAATTCCATTCTAAAACATATATATATATATATATATGCAACATTTTTTATCAATACATGTATAGAAAATCTACTTTCAGTTGATACAAGAGTGTGCATGTACCAAAACAATTTTTACATGTGCAAACACTTGCACAAATAACATAACAATGCAACTCAATTTTTAATTGAGTACTGGAAGTTCTAGAACATAAAATCCAAAGAGAATAAATTGTTAGGTAGTTCAATAAAAAAAATTCCAATGGAATGCCATCTTCAATAATACGTTCATGATCAGATTTTGACATTTTCCATTTCTTGATTTTAGTTTTTTTCTTTGATTGAACCTCGATCAAATTTATGCGTGCTGCACACATCAAGTGACTATATTGACAAATTATGAAATCAGGTTTCTAGTCTTCAAAGTAAACAAAATTCCCACTTTGATTAGTTTGTCTGAAAAATAACCTTTCAGTATAATAGATCCTCTTTCATATGGAAAGCCATGATCATTATAGCCTTCTAATAATTTCATTTTTATTTCAGTGCAACGCATCAAATAATACTTTGCATTTTCATCCTTGTCAGTTGGTGCAATTCCAACAAAAACATCTCCTCAACAATAAAAAAAACTTAACAAAATTATACATATTAACATTTATTTCTAGATCTTTATCATTAGAAATCAATTCAAATGTTACCTTCTCTAACAAGATCAGAAACTTGAACACCATCGGATGATATTGTAGTCTCCTCTGATTGCATTTCTTCAAACATTGCAACGAACATTTTTTCCCATTGTATTTAGCTCTGCATGTTTCCAATATTTTACATACATGTTATTTTCACAAACGTCATTGGATTTTGTGTTGTCTATGCAAACATGACAAAAACAAGAATATTTTCTTTTATCCAATGAAAACATATTTCTCGATGACTTTGTTTTAATTGAATGCAATTTTCGAGTCTCTTTTATTGTTTCAATGTCATTTCCAATTGATCTATCTATGTCTTCTATCCCAATATGCCAAAAAAACATTTATATGGAAAATTTAAAGAAGAATGTAAGTATGATATCAAAATACAATAAATTATAATCATTGTGATAAATGTACACTATTTAAAATTAGATATCCACTAAAAATTAAATTGAATGTACCTTCACACTTCCCTTAATCGTTTAGTCTCGTGGCTTAGAGCAGCGATGCACCATTGAACAACTTATTTATCGTCCACAAGTTGGCTTGCAGAGGGGTTCATTTGATATCTTCAAAGTGCTCATTTTATGCATGCCCCTACACCATCATGTTCTCCTTTTCCATGGCCAATCTCAAAGAAATTCCAACAATGTCTAATGCAGTTTTCTTATCAAGACAACACAACCAAAAGAATGGTCATGCATATTTTAATTGTCCTGGCATCCATCTGACCATATCCTATTTTCATTGAATGTTATTCCATATTTCTTCAAGGAATCATAAATTTTTCCAAAAGAATGTTGTACAAAATATGTATTATGTGTACGATCATCACTGATATAAAAGTGATATTATTTCATAATATGTCAATTTTCACTGGTGCTTTCCATATTATCAACATTTTATTTAGCATGTCTATACGGAATATGGATGAGCATGGAGACTTGGTCAGAATGATAGTATTCACTCTGAATTTCTTTTTGTGGAACAAGTGTGTAGTTTTCTGCAAAATCAATTACTGATAAAATGGTCGCTGGTGGAAAAAAATCACGAAATTTTTTTAATTGCAAGTCTTGCCATCAAGCTCTATGGGAATACTTGTTGTATTTGTAAATTTATGGCTCAAACTTTCTCAAAAATTCTATCAAAAAAATTTCTTCTTCTCGTAATTCAATTCTTTTAACACTACTTGCACCTTGAATTGATTTATGGATATATTCATATCTCTTCCATTTAACTTTCATGTTGGAAAATGATTGATCATTTATATCAGTACGATATTTGTTTTGAAATTTAGTCAAATTTCCACAATCATTTCATTTTTTACCGCCAACACATTTCTTTTCGTAAAATAGTTCATTGCTTTCTCTTTCACATAGAATTTGAGATTTGAAATCACGAATAGTGGAAGGAGGAGGTGAATCCTTCCAAAATGTTCCACCAAAATCAAGGAATGTATCATAATATAACTCAAATTCCACATGATAACGGAAACAACAAGTGTCGCGCACGGTGATAGGTTTTACATACCATGGTTTTTGTTGAAAAAAATCATTGATTGAAACATGAATTTCACGATTCTCTTATTTGACCTTGTTGAACAAGCCTATCTGAGTGGTTTCCAAGAAATGTTTTTCATGTTCTTCGTATTGATTTCATGCTATTATTCTTCGGATCACATGCCTTAGAGTTGGTGAAACACAAGAATTATTCTTCCAATTTTCATATATTATTTTTTTTAACATCTTCTCCTAGTCTATCTTTCTATAGCTGCCTACAAATAGCTATCCAACAAGCAATTTCATCATTTACATCTATTTGCAACCGAAATTTCCGATTTTTGTGAAAAAAATTCGTGAGGTTTCTAATGCTCGTGCCAAAGTTTTTACCAAGAGATTCCCTTTAGTACTTGATGAAACCACTGCCATATGTATTTCTCTACGTACAACTAAAACATTTTTCTGCCTAGATCTTCTAATTGAATTTATAGCACTATTTATATTTTATATCACATTTTCCTTCATTTTTTTAATCTTTGGTTGATTTTCGAATACATAATAAATTCATAGTTTTTTTTAAGTTCATTAATGATAGGAGACCTTTCAACATTTGGGCTTCAACTGTCACATTTTAGTTTATGAAATACTTCTCAAAAATGTGGTTAACACGATATCGTATATAATCGTCAGCTCTTTTATCTCCATATGTGTGAGTGTCAACATTTTCTAACATCTCATCATCGACATTAATTTCATCTGTACATATTTAAATGAATAGTACATAATAAGTTTACATATTCAGTAAATAACTAAATGACTAAATATATGTATAATTTTAGTAATACGTACATGTGTTCAACACACACACACACACACACACACACACACACACACACACACAAACACACACGTATATATATATATATATATATATATGTACATACCTTGTGATTCAATTTCTTTAGTTGAATTTCTTTCATCATTTTCACCATCTTCAATCATTGGTTCAATATCTCTTTTACTTTCTCTTTGAAAATTTTGTATCTCATCATCAATTTTTTGAGGAATATCTCTCTCTGTTTACATTGCAAAATATTTTTCAAATTAGTTCATAAAATATAAATTAAGCTTCAAATTTTATGCTAGGAAAATTCTAAATATATCAAAATCATAATATTTACATTTACATACCCGTTTCAACTTCTAGTTGAGGTTTATTTCCCCCTTCATTATTTGAGAGTGCTTCTATCTTTCTTTTGCGAGATTGTCTTGTCTCTTCTCTACGTCCCCCAGGGTCTATTTTTCAATCATATTTTCCCATACAATTTCTTAGATTTCCCATGATAATAGAGTATGAAGTTCAAAAAATTTCTTTCAAAAATTTAGACAAAAACTCACTTTCAAAAAAAACATCGCAAAATATTTAATTTAAAAAAAAATACTCATTTTAAAATTTTTGCAAAAAATACATACTCCAATCCAAAACACTTACTTTAAAAAATTCAAGAAAAAAATGTCTTATAAAAATGAAACGAAGTTCAAAATATTTCCTTCCAAGTCGTACAAAAAAATTTCATTTAAAAAGTTACACAAAAACTCATTTTAAAAAATTATTATAAAAGATTTACTTCAACCCAAAACCAAAAAATGTCCTTTTGAAATTAAGCCCAAAAAACTGTATCAAATACCTCCAAGAATTTTGTAAAATCATACCAAACGTGTAAAAATATATGAAAATATTGAATGGTTTCATGGAAATTTATATTACTGTGAAATTTTTTTTTGGAGGGGCTCAGCGGTACTTTCCAGCCGACGGAAATTTACGTAAAAATTCAGCCGAAATTTTAAGAAATAATTCGGTCGAACTAATTTTCCGTTTGACTTAACGGGCCATCGGTGCGAAAAATAGGTCGGCCGAACTTTGTTTAAGAGTTTGGCCGAACTAACGCGTCACTAGTTAAGCAGAGCCAAGCCCTGAATACGTTTCTGTAACTTTGAAATTATTAAACTCCATGTAACATTCTAAATTAACTGTCAGAACTAAAATGATAATTTTCAGAATTGAATCTAATTTCAGGAAATATAACTTTCATGGAATTTCATAAATATTTACTAATTTTAACTAATTTTGTAATAAAATGGATGCAAACAATTTTTGAAGGTCATTGTGATTTAGTGAGAAAAAAATTATGTATCTTCCAAAATACATTGTAAGAAAAATTGAAAAAATTATGGTACATTACATTGGTCCGTCATCTCTAATGGGTAGCTTTTAGATTTTTAGTTTATAACTTATATGCTAAGAAATTTCTTGCTTCGCGAAAGATATTCAAAATATGTAGTTTTTCAGGTTGGACCAGTTCAAAAAATTCTAGTAATTATGGTATGTATCCATTGGCTTTGTAAATATGATGAAACTGAAGTAGACTCTATCTAGATTGTTGTAACACATTTTTCTTCTCAAAAACACAAATTTTCAAAGAATATAACATTGTGTATTAACATGACTTCTTATGAATCTGTTGATTGTTAAAAAACACACACTCAAAGAAATTCTAAGTTGACATATCAAATGTGTATAAAAAAATTCCAAAAAATAAGTAATAGAAAGCTAACAAAATTTTGGACAATTTTTGGTTTTATTGCAAAATGAAATTCTTAATAGAAAATTTGTTTTAGATTGTAGAAAGTTGAAGAACCGAAAAAATTGAATGTTTTTTCTCAAAAAAGGGCAAAAAGTGTAACCCAAATTCACATTTTCAGTAAACAATTCATTGACAAAAGTGGTATCTAATTTTCTCATTTTCCACACATCCAATGCTTTATGTGGAAGTCCTTACCAATTTATCTTTTTATTCACATCATATTTCTATGCACTGTAAGCTTCTACACCATCAAATCTTTGGTCTTCACCTCCTTTCGGACTTGTGAACAAATTTTGTTCAAATTTTGCCATGTCTCTTTCTCTACAGTCCTCTTTTGCTTCAATAGTACCTTGCATAATAGTTGTTAAAATTATTATTTCTTCATCCAAATTTCCATCCTATTGGGAACACTCCTCTTCATGCAAACCATGCACTAAATTTTTCTCTAAACCCTGAAAAAATTAAAAATAAAATATTTCATGATCATCATGGTCATCTGGAGATGATCATAAGCAACCACAGCTTCAAAATTATGATATTCCTGTTGCAATCAATGCAGAAATTTAAAATATGAATTACCTTCAAGCCTATCCCTTTGATCTTTGTCAATCTTCCAAACATTTCTTCCATTCTCAAACCTATATTTAAAATTATTATCACCCTAAAGAAATATTTTACATGCATCCATCAATGTTCCAACCCTATACTGTGAGATAATTTCAAGAGTTTTCTCCCACTTTCCTTCATAAACTTCCAAAGAATATGATTTCTTTGACCATTCTCCTTTCAGATGCTCCATGGAAGGTTGATTTCTTCCATCTTTTGTACCTTCACATTCAAACATTTTGCAGAAATTACATTCTTCCTCACATTTCTTGGGCTCATGTTAAATTTTGAAGATACATTTCTCTTCTTTTTGGCTGCAATTTTCTGTTACATGAGCTTCTTCTTGTACTTGTTATCCATCTTCTGTAGCACTCTGATTATAATCAGCAATCTGATTTCTACCCCAATTAATTCTCTGTTCTGCATAAACCTCTTCATGACCTTTCTAAGAATAGCCATATTTTTTCCTTCCATCAGAAATTTCTACAAATTCTTCTCCGTGATTGTCTTCATAAGTTAGTCACCTTATTTTCCTAACTACATGAGATAATAATATCTCTTCTTCCTCGGGTCCTTCGATGCTTCCTAGTCTTTGAATCTTTACAGTTTGTTTTCCATTAACAGAATTGTCTTGAGCTACACTCTCCTTATCAACTCTTCCTTTTCCATAATTGCACATTTACAAGACAGTCATTGTCTCCTCCTTTTCTAGTTTCCAATAAATCTCATTGATTCAAAAAATTTCTTCAAAAATGTTTAGATAAACTCTTGGTAAAAAAATGTACAACCAACAAATTATATCTCCCATATTACTCCTCTTTTCACAAAATTGTGAAATTTTGATATGATTTCTTTCTTTATGTTCTTCAAGGCTGTCTTCATGACAGAAGGCTAAAATTCCTTATTCCAAAACACTCCTTTGAAACTGTCCAACTCCATAATCAGCTACCCCTTGTTTTCCTTTACACGCATAGTCCTTTTCTTGGATTTTTGCTCCTTCCTTTGTTTTTGGCATTTTTTTAGCTCTATTTGCTTGATATTTAGTACCTAAAGCTTCATACTCATACAAAAAATTAGGTTGAAATACATTACAATTTCCTTCTTCACTTGATTTCATTAACATCTCCTTTCTTTGTTACTCTAAGCACTCCATCATCCCATCACTCTCATCATCATCCTTTCCTAGGATTCATCCTTCTTCGGGTTCACAAAAGTGAAATTCTTCTTTATGTTTACTTCTAATAGTTTTATTTTCCTCCTTCATCCAAATATTCATATTTTGCATCAAATTCTTCGAAAATAACTCCATAACAGACCACTTGACACTTTTCCTTACATTCACTCGATATTTCAGATCCTCTCTAATCTCCTTCTATAGTAGTTGTTCCAAATGCTTGATTTTTTCCCTTAGCTCAACCATATCCCTATCAATTTATTCATCATATAATCTCCTTCTGCCATCTATTTTGGCATCTTCTTTCCTCTTTATATGGATTTCTTCTAAGCCTTAGCTCTAACTCTCTGGAGTCATTTTCACCTTTCCTCTTATGAATTTTCCATGTCCACTTGGGAGCTACACTAAAGCCTTTCTCTTGTAACCAGTCTCAATTAATGCTACACAATCCCCTATCAGGCTTCCCTCTTATGCTTGATCTCATGTGCTCACTTGGTTCTCTTTCCTCCAGAACCCTTTTGATCATTTTTTTGCTCTTATTTGGCTTTTTCACTTTCGCTCCCTTTCTTCTTCTTCTTACTGTATGGCTGTCACAATTCCCTTCTCTGCTGCTACGTGCATATACACATTAGTATTCATCAAAATTAACCACTTAACAAGACCTTCTTTCAATGATCTTGTCTTTTTATCACTCTTCCCTTAGATGGAATGATCTCAAGTTTTACTTTTCCTTAGTCTTCAGGTACCTTCTGCTAACTCTTCTTTGCAATTTAAATATTGTTTGTTTGTCTAACAACTATTATATTGTTTTTTACATTTAATTTTGATTATTTTTATACCCCCATTTTGATATTATTTTTATTTATTGTTAAGTGTTATATATATATATATATAAACTGGAGAAGAATGATCTATATTGTCCATAGTGTTATAAGAAATCCGTCGACATTTCAAATTGCAACGGGGATCCATCTTCAAGACTATTTTCAAATGAATCAACTAAAGTAGAATTTTAGGTAGTGTAACTTTTTTTTTAGGTTTTTATTGACTATCATGTTTATTTTATTAGAAAAAAATTGAATAATATCCTAAGAAAATACATATGAAATATTTTAGTACACTGTATCCATAGCTAATGATGTGAATACCTAGATTTCAACGTACTATTTAATTATATGATATTTTTTGGATTATATATATATTTTTTATCTTGGAATATATATTTCATAACTTAAATTTAACTACCCTATATCCATCTTAACCCTTGATCTATCAAGTGCTAAGAGGGATCAAATCTCTCGAGGTGAAAACATCTTTTTCGAGTTCAAATCTTGAGGAAACGTTTTCTCCTAGAAATATTTTATCGCTCTTGATGCTTGATTGATCTAGGGTTAAGATGGATCTAGGCTGGTTTTCCTCTCTCTTTCTCTACTCTCCCTATCACTCTCCTCTCCCTCTTCCCTCCCACTCTCCTCTCTCCCAAACTATCTCTCCATATCTCCCTTATCACTCCTCCTCTCTCTCTACTTTATCCCTCCATGTATTTCTTCTTCCCTCTCTTTTGCTCTCATTCAAACTCCATATTTATCTTTCTCTATTGACTCATTTCTCTCTTTTATATTATTTATGTCATTCTATCTCACATGCCTCTATCTCTCGCCCCCATTACTCTCTCTCTCTCTCTCTTCCCTCTAACTCTATCACTACCTCCCCCCTCTCTCTATTCCCCTTCTCTCTGTGTCTCTCTCCTCTCCTCTTCTCTCTCTTCCCTCCTATATCCCTCACTCTCTCCCCATCCCTCCCTTGTCACCCCCTCTCTTTCTCCACCTCTATCTCTCTCTATATGTTTTCTTTCATCCCTCTCTCTCCCCCTGCAACTCCATCTCTCTCTCTCTCTCTCCTTCTCTCTCCCCTTCCTCTTTGTCTTCCTTCCTCTCCCCACCCCTTTCCCCCCTCCACCCCCCCCCCCCTCCCCCCCTCTCTCTCGATATTTTTCTCTTTTCCCTCCCTCTTTCTCACTATATCCCCCCTCCCTCTCTTAAATTTGATTCCACAATATTGTGTTTAAGAAACTATCTAAATTTAAAAAAAAAAACAATTTGGTTGTAAAAAATTAAGCATATGTTTTGGATCAAGCATGTCAAAGAAACTACAATAATCAATAACTTAAAACAACCATGCACTATCTTTCCTATATTATTGTTAGTCAATTTGTTTGATCACTTGGATGCTTAGTTAAAATGAATTTATGTTGCTTCTTAGTAATATTATTTATATTCTTAGTAATATTATCTATATAAAAGTATGCTCATTTTTAATATTATTGAAAGTTTGATTTAATTTCTATGGGGATATACGATAGAGGGTTTATATATATATGTATATATATCAAAAGTAATTATAACTTTTTTCCTTTTAAAATTAATTAATAAAATGTTATTAAATTAAACTAAATTAAAATAAATTATTTTAAAATATCTCAATTATCAAATAAGTTATGGTTATTGGCCATGTGGTATTCATAAACCATGGTATTGACCCATGAGATTATAAGAAATCCTATTTACATGCTAATAATATCGATCATAAATTGGAGTTGAATTTCCATGATTAAGAATCATGTGATATTGTTATAAAATATTTCCATTGTCAAAGAAGTGACATTGTATTGACCCATGGCATTCTAACAAAACATATTCACAAGTAAATAATAAATTTGACATATAACAAATTGATTTTAACGTTAAAATTTTATTATTAATTGAGCCAACATTTAAATGTTTAGAGGTTTTATATTACTTTTAACATTTTATTTGTTACTTTTAACTTTATTTATTAATCTTTTTTTAATAATTTAGCGGACATGTGAACGTTAAATGTTAAACATTTATGCCTGACATTTGTATCCATTATAAGGGGGTAGAGCACCTCTCAAGCAATCATTGATAAATAATAAGTAGAAAATATTTAATAGTAATCAAGACAAAGTTTTAAGATTTAATGTATTTTTTCTTTTAAAGTTAAGTAAAAAATGATGGTCATATAATTAAATTAACATAAAAAAATATATAAGATATTTTTGACCATATAATCTGTTATGGTTTCAGTGTAAGTGGTAATCATAAGCCTTGGTATTGTAACAAAGTGGAAGCTTATTGATCGTTTAAGAGTCTCCATGATAAAGTGGAAGTAACTTCACCATTAAGAATGTTGTTAGGGTTGAAAATTTCCATCACCCTAAATTTAGGAAAGCTATTGAGATTGAGAAAGGGTTTATGCTTGATATAGTTATATAAATACTCATTTATTATTATAGTCATTTAGTAGGTTTGATTTTTTTTAGTTTTCTTCATTTATTTTGTTAATTTATAATTATATATATTAAATAATATTTCTTATGTTAACCAAGTTTTAGTCTATATTTGGTTTTTTTTATTTTTTATTTAGTATTATTTTTATTTATACGCCCATTTTTTTTTTTTAGTATTTATTTATTATTTTGTTATCTTATATATATTTTTATGATGGTGCTTCATTTGTTTTCTTTTATCAATTTCTTGGTTGTTTTTATTTTGACTGTTGATGGTGTTTGTGATTTTCAATGTCTAATTTTATGGATTTTATTTTATAAAATGTGTAATATTTATTTTAATATTCATTTAACATATATTTTTCTATAGTTTACACTCTCAAATGTTGTTACATGTTTTTTTAAATGTAGATATGTTTATGTTATTTTATTTTAACTGATAGTAATAATAATTGAAAATAAAGATATGTTTTGGCTAATTTTAATATTTTTTTTGAAATTTAGCAAAGATAAATGTTTGGATGAGTATAATGGATGTATCATTATTTACATTTACCAACCATTTAATATATATGGCTGCACCATACTCATAATTATTAATATTATAACTTGTATTATAGCATTTTCCTTGCTTATTGCATAATTAAAATTAATGGTTTTTCAAATTAATTTTTGAGCCACCTCACAATGAAAATCTTCAGATCCTCTTCCCTTTTTAACATCTTTTCTTTACTATTTTTAATTTGTTGAAAAAGTCTTCAAATCATCTCTCTTTTTAACATCTTTTCTTTACTTTTTTTAATTTGGTGGAACTTTTTTGTTTTCTTACTAGAATCCACATCTTCGTTATGAAATTTGACGACTTATTCAAGATTTAAATATTTGAAAACAAAATTTACCCATTTAAAAATTAAAAAATTATTGTTATGAGAGAATTATTATAAAATTAATACATCATATAAAGCTATATTAAAAAAAAAAAAATTAAGGTTAAATTAGTATAATTAAAGATATATCACATTTTTTTTAAATATAATTTATTTAAACAAAAATTGCAAAATTAGTATAATTAAATATATATCACACTTTTTTTTAATATAATTTATTTAAAAATACATATATTTCCTATGTTATTGTTAGTCAATTTGTTTGTTTTCATCACTTGGATGCTTAGTTAAGATGAATTTATGTTGCTTCTTAGTAATATTATTTATATTATATATATTTCACATATTTATATATAAAAGTATTCTTATTTTTAATTTTATTGAAAATTTGATATAATTTCGATGGGAATATACCATAGAGGGTTTATATATATTTCAAAAGTAATGATAACATTTTTCTTTTTAGAATTAATTAAGAAAATGTTATAAAATTAAATTAAAATAAAATGTTTTAAAGACCTTGATTGTGAAATAAGTTATGGTTATTGACCATGTGGTATTGATAAACCATGGTATTGATCCATGATATTATAAGAAAACCTATTTACATGCTAATAATATTATTTTACATATAACAAATTGACTTTAACCTAAACTTTTTCTTATTTATTGAGCGAACATTTAAATATTTAGAGGTTTTATATTACTTTTTACATTTTATTTATTACTTTTTTTAATAATTTAGTGGACATTTATGCTTGACATTTGTACCCCACAAAAGTGGGTAGAGCACCTCTCAAGAAATCATCTATAATTAATAAGTAGAAGATATTTAATAGTGATCAAGACAAAGGTTTAGGATTTAATGTATTTTTTCTTTTAAATTTAATTAAAAAATGATGGTCATATAATTAAATTAACATAAAATATATATAAAATATTTTTGACCATATAAACTGTTATGCTTTTTGGGTAATTGATAATCATAAGCCTTGGTATTGTAACAAGGCAAAAGTTCTTTTATAGGTTAAGAGTCTCCATGGTCAAGTGGAAGTAACTTCAGGGTTAAGAATGTTGCTTGGGTTGAGTATTTCCATCATCGTAAATTTAGAAAAGCTGCTATGATTGAGAAAATGCTTTGTTGGTTTTCATTGTTGGATCCCATCTCTGTGCTCTTATTAGAGTTCATTTTTACTTTCTCTGGTGTTTTCCTCTCTTTTTATTTTTGTTGGATTTCTGCTATATATATATAAAATTAGTGTCATGTAGTAGGTTTGATGTTTTTTAGGTTTCTTCATTTATTTTGTTAATTTATAATTATATATTTTAAATAATATTTGTAATGTTGACCAAGTTTTAGTCTATATTTGGCATTTTCTTCCTTTTTTCTTTTGTTATTTTTATGATGATATTTAATTCTTTTTCTTTTATTGATTAGTTGGCTGTTTTTATTTTGAGTATTAATTGTGTTTATGATTTTCTGTGTCTCATTTTATGGATTTTATTTTATAAAATGTGTAATTTTTATTTTAATATTTCTATAACATTTATTTATACATTTATTATAGGTATTCAATGTCGGTTCTAAAATTTCCTATGTGATTTAGCGGAAGATTTCTTATACTATGATATAGACAACAAAAGTTTACACTCTCAAATGTTGTTACATGTTTTTTTAAATATAGATATTTTATGCTATTTTTTTTAATTGATGGTAATAATAATTGAAAATAAAGTTATATTTTAGCTAATTTTAATAACTTTTTTGACATTTAGCAAATATAAATGTTTTGATGAATATAATGGATGAATAATTATTTACATTTACCAACCATTTAATACATATAACTACACCGTATTAATAATTATTAAAATTATAACTTGTATTATAGCATTTTCGTTGCTTATTGCATAATTAAAATTAATGTTTTTTCAAATTAATTTTCAAGCCCCCCTCACCATGAAAGTCTTCAAATCTTATTCCCTTTTTAACATCTTTGTTTTACTATTTTGAATTTGTTGAGAAAGTCTTCAAATCCTCTTCCCTTTTTAACATCTTTGCTTTGCTATTTTGAATTTGTTGAAACTTTGTTGTTTTCTTACTACAGAGGACACATTTGTTATGAAATTTGATGATTTATTCATGCTTTAAATATTTGAAAATAAAATTTAGCCATTCCCCAATTAACAAATTGTTGTTATGAGAGAATTATTATAAAATTAATACACAACATAAAATTAGTATAATTAAAGATATATCACACTTTTTTAATTATAATTTATTTAAATAAAAATTAGGCTTAAAATTTAATCCGCATAAGTTTACTTTAAAAGAAATATATTTACTGATATTAATTCAGCAACGTAGTTATCCTTTCGTCAAACATATCTCAATTGTAATTGTAACGGATAGGCATGTGCATGAAATTTAATGAAAACGTAATGGATAGGCATCTGCATGAGCTTTAATAAAAACATTAGGTAACCATACATCATGAGTTTAATAACTTAACCAGATGGAAACGTTTTTCTATGTTCATTCAAATAATTTTGAATTTGAATTTTGAATAACGGATTAGCAAATTGGGTGAACCGTTGGATGCCAAGAAGAATAATATGCGAGGGCAACCACCACCATCTAGAAAAATGGTCCAATTGAAATTTAGTGGAGCAACGTCTAATTTTTAAGCTGAACGTGGGACATATGTCATCCTTTTAGTGGAAAAATCAACTGAAAGCTTCAGTGGAACAATGTCTAATTTTTAAGCTGAACGTGGGACATGTGTTACCGTTTTAGTGGAGAAAACAACTGAAAGCCTGCTTTTTATCCACTACTGTAATGTACCTCTATCACCACAACAACAAACTTTTTTTTGTTTTGTTTTGTTTCAGTTTACACCCTAGTATGTATTGGTTAAACTTATGCATTGCATCCGGTTAGGATTCTCATAATAAGGTTAAATCGTCTTTCCCCAACTCTACACTCGAGTGTGGCCATTTATATATATTAAATATATATATTATATATTTATATATCCCTACATTATGCCTATTGAACATAATTTCCCACATAGGTTAAATGCCGCTTCCATAGAATTTACATATATGTAGGTCACCATATATATTTTTGATTTATATGCCTCGAGGGCACTCCTCTCATACCACACTCTCATCCAAGGCTTCCATAGGCCTTAATAATGGTAGTGACTAAACTTTGACACAATACGATGCCAAGTTCAACACTATGGGTTTATATATATAATATATGGTTATGATGACGAGTCGAATGAATGCAACCGTACTTAATCGGAATCAATTACTATGGAACCATAATTTCACACAGATGATATTTCACTTTGTAACCATAGAAATTTTTATATGTTTTGTTCTGAACTCTGCTCGAGATTTCGAGGCATCATTGGGAGCTGCGTACGTTGATTTGGTCTGATCTTTGGATATTTAAGTCTGGTGTACGCATTGGTTATAGGCGGTGCCACCTCGGATTTAATTCACGTGACTTGTTCATTTGAACTACGCTATTTACTGGTTCGAGGCTAGGGTTATTAACTGAGGTCGTAGTACTCTACCTACCTCTGAGTTTAATGGTGCCCACTCTGCCGAGTTGTTCATCCCCATGACAGTTGTGGTGATGAAGACAGGTGTATGGTGCAAGGCAATTTAGGGTTTCTAGATCTGGATTCCGGTTGATATTTAATTCGCCCATGGCTTAACTGTGTTATTTTCTCTCGCACCGAAGAGTATCGCGGTCATTCCACAGCTTGGCACACCGATGCAGAACTCACGTTTTCTTGCAGCGAGGGTGCTTCCCTTCGATTCTCCCTACGCCATGACTCGGCCTATTGAGGTCCTGGTTTCCAGTTGACTGAAGCTCTAACTTGCGAGCACCTTGGACCTTCATGGGTAACATATGATTTGGGGTTTTTTGTTTTCTTTTGGTTGATATCCAGTAGCAGAGTCATATTCCCATTTTCCTAACTCTGTTCCAATCTTTTTCTGCAATTTGTGCGGTGGTTATGAATTTTTACCTACGTCCTCAGCAATTGGGTTGGGATTATTTACTTGTATCCAATTAGTGGTTTATAGAGCGCAATTGGGCGTTACGAGAGAATTCTGTAATACCTTTCTTTAAGCTTCAGTATGATTTTAGTCCCACCTCGTTTCCAGTCCTTCATTTGTTTGTTTGTTGCGTGCTCTCAGCCTTCACCGATTGTGAGATTCTACATAGATACAGCTATTCCCATGAGTGTTACTCATTGGGTTGAATTCCCATACTTATTGACTCTTACAGCCTTCGTGTTCCTAGGAGTATCTAACGCCTCTCCTTGGTTATGTGCAGGAGTCAGATTCCCTTCACTGAGGTGAAGTTTTCGCTCCTTATGTAGAAGTTAGTTTCTGCAACGCGGGTTTCTCGCCTTTCTATCTCATGTACTAATTGAACCTCTCCTCGTACCTACAGGTCGGTACTCATAGCATTCTACTATTGCGATGGCTTACAGATGAATGCCTGAGGGCAACCAACGATTCTTGCAATTTTTATGAGGGAACGATGCGATCGTTGATTTCTATAGATTTTTAATTTTGTAAATTTGCAAACATATAATGGATAAACTATGATGCCAACTTGTATTGAGGGCTGTGTTTATTGCCGTCTGCGTTTGCAGTGATGTTGGGTTTTATTCGACGTTTATGCCGAGACTCTTTCACCATCTGATGCTGGTTTTTGTTCAACCTTAGACAGGAAATAAAGATGTCGGATTTATAATATATGTCTATTATATATTTCGTCACTGCGTTTTTGATTGAATTTTTGGCACTCGATATTTATTTCGGTTTTGATACAGAAGAGTAGTGATAGGATATACGAAAAACCTTAACGTACTGATCGTTTTTCATTTCAGACTTGGTTTACTCCTATAATGTTGTCTTCTGTGGATATAATGTACGAATTTATCGCATTTCCAGAAGGTCTGCAAAATAGATGTGTTCCCTATCTGTGATAGGCTTGTGGTTGTGATTTCCATATTGTTACCATGATTTATTTATATGCATTTAGAATAGTGTATTGCCCTTAGTGGGTAGCGAGTTATGACTCTAGCATATGATATTTCCTAATGTCTTATGATTGCAAATAAATACTAGACCTACTAATCTCTTACTCTCAAATATAATCAGTATTTAAGATGACAGTCCCATATCTCCTGGAATATATACTCTCTGTCTTACAGTACATGTAGGAACTATTTTGGGCCAGATCGTTTTCAATGATTTTCCTTTTGACTTTGATAATACAGTTGATGTTAGGTAGTTGCTATCCTCTGCAGGAATATCTATACTCATTTGGTTGTACCACCATGAGCTATTTTAAATATATCCATGATGATGGATTTTAAGATTTATCTCCATGGGAGAATGCATCACGAATTATCTCAACAGCATTAATGTGTACAGTCAGTAACATTGGTTTATTTCTATAATTGTTTTTTTGAGAATCTGGAGTATTCCATTCTAATAATTACTTAAGTTTTTATAATTATGTTTCTTGAATCCCCCTGGGATATTTCTTTTGTACAGCATCTCCAGATTTAGACCCAGATTGGGTTTAGACATTCTGGTGGATACTATTCTGGGCTCTTGTTCTTGCTACCATACAAAAGGTAGAAGATTTGCTTCTGCCAGTTACTTCTGTTAAAAGCAAGAACACCACAGATTCCAATAATTTCTCCTTTCTCTGTCATATGGGTTGAAAAACCCATTACTACTGTTCCTCTCTTATTTATTGAAGCATATTAAAGTTACAAATAAAATTCATACTACCATTAGCCAGCATGCAACATTTTCACCTCTAATATAAAGTAGTTAATTATATGTAACCAATTCATACTGTAGAAAATAAAATCCATAGGTGGTTTAAACACATACTACTAATGCAGTGGACCAACCTACCAACCGTAGAGTTCTATTTCTCTCCCAGAACTCACCCCCGAGCTGAGACCACCTCCACCACAGATCAACCCCTGATCTGTTTAGGAGTAGCTTATTTAAGCTAATAGTTCCCCAAAGCCTGTTTCTAATTCTGCGTCCAGAATAGCAGGATGCTTTTCTTCCTGTTTGCCTAGGCTTCCCATTTTGGGATTCTTTAAAGCTTCTTTTTGCTTTCCCTCAGCTTTTTCCAGCTTTTTACCTCTTCCCAACTACTTTCCTCATCATTGGGGAAATTTAGATTTTTCCTCAAAATATAAATTAGCATTAATTCCTTCCAAGGATTTTTTGAAGGATTGTGGGGAATAGTTGCCTTATCCATCCTCATGGACTTAGCAAGTGATCTCAATTCTCATTTTTGGTCAACATGCATACCAGTACTTTATTCATTTCTTCAAATTGAATATTAAATTACATTCACAATTCATTCATCCTTTGGGGTCCACTCCCCTTAGGATTTAAGTTCAAATGTCTAACTTTGAAATTTCAACACATAAATTGGGGGTGTTACATATTCCCCCTCTAAAAATAAACACCGTCCTCGGTGTTATTATTTAACTACTAGAGTTCATTGCTTAAACAAAAATGGATATCTCTCCATCATTTCAGCTTCTCTTTCCCAAGTAGCTTCTTCAACAGTAAAGTGTTTCCACTGCACTTTTACTCTGGCTATTGTTCTGTTTCGCAATTCAATTTCTTCCCGCTCCAATATTTGAAGCGGTTCTGGCAGAAATTCCCCTTCTGGTTCTACCTGTACAACATTCCAATCAACTATGTGAGAAGCATCATGCACATATCTTTTTAATAATGAAATATGAAACACATCATGAACTCTAACATGGGGTGGTAAGGCCAGTTTGTAAGCCACTGGTCCCACCCTTTCTAAGACTTCAAAAGGACCACAGTATCTGGGAGCCAATTTGGCACAACTTCCAGCATAAAGTGTGCTCTTTTTGGGTTTAATATGCAAATACACATGATCTCCCACTTTGAATTCGCGATGCACTCTCTTCTTATCAGCATAGCTTTTCTGTCGATCTTGTGCTGTCTTAATGTTTCTTTATATCTGTTTTACAATTTTCTCCATCTCTTGTAACACATCAGGTCCCAACATTTGTTTATCCTCTGGTTGACTCCAGCTCAAAGGAGTACGACACTTCCTTCCATACAGTGCCTCAAACGGACTCATTTTGATTGAGGATTGGTAGCTGTTGTTATAAGCAAATTCAGCTAAGTGAAAATACTCTTCCCACCTTGATGGTCTGTCCGTCACATACATTCTCAACATATCCTCCAAAATTTGGACCTGGTCTTCTGTGCCCTTGATGGGAAATTAAGAAAATTTTCAAAATTCAACCCATTCATCCTCCAAACAATCCTTTTAATCTTAACGTAAACTGTTATCAAATTGATACAATTTACTTTTTGAAACCCTACATACTACTTCCTTGACATTGTGTGACTTACATCCCAAAAGTGGATTTCTTTGGAATAAAATGGCTGACTTTTGTGAGAAGTGTCTACTACTACCATCTATGAGAATCACTGTTGACCATTGGTTTTGGTACCTTTATTTTAAAGTCCATGGAGAAATTGTGTCCACATTTCATTGCTATTGAAGGGTTTGAGACTATTTGGGTCTTGATGTTCAACTTAAACTTTGACCAGTTGTTGTTTGCCATGCATATGGCTCTTTGTCTTTCTTCATTCCTGGCCAGAACAATTTCTTTTTCAGGGATGTTAACAGTTTTTGATATCCTGAATGTCCTGCATATGGCTGTTTGTGATATTTATCCAGAATTTCTCTTTTTAAGGACTCTGCATTTGGAATATACAACCTGTTTTTATAATATAGCAGCCCTTTTTGGTTTTGAGTGAAATCATTTTTCTCCTTTTTCTGCAGTTTCACCAAGAGTGTTTCATAGTGTGGATTTTGATTTTCTGTTTTTCTCACCAATTCTTCTACTTCGATCTGCGCACTACTCCCAAGGCGGTTTATAGTCTGACAAGCATTCCTGCTTAATGCATCAACAACTTTATTCTCTTTTCCCTTGATATTTTTAATTTCCATGTCAAATTCACTTAAAAAGGACAGCCATCTGGCTTGCCTTGCATTCAGATCAGTTTGGGAAAAGAAGTACTTGAGACTAATGTGGTCAGTCATTAAGATAAACTTTTTCCCAAGGAGATAGTGTCGCGACATCTTCAAAGCATGGATAACAACTACTAATTCCAGATCGTAGGCACTATAATTCTGTTCGTGTATTTTCAGTTTTCGAGATTCATAGGTAATAACGGAGTTTTCCTGCGACAGGACTCCTCCCAACCCCTCTCTGCAAGCATCAGTACACACCACAAATTCCTTATCAGGATCTGCAATCTTCAGTATAGGGGCTGATGTAAGTCTTTTTTTTAATTGTTCGAAACTGAATTGACATTTTTCAGTCCATACGAACTTAACTCCCTTCCTCTGCAATGACGTGATGGGATGTGCTATAGCAGAAAATCTCTCCACAAATCTGCGATAGTAGCCTGCCATCCCCATGAATGACCTTACTGTTGAAACATCAGTTGGGACTGGCCATTCTTTAATGGATTTTATCTTTTTAGGATCAACTGCAAGGCCTTTTTCAGAAATAATATGACCCAGATATTGAATTTTATCTTTATAGAATTCACATTTGCTAAATTTGGCATATAACTGGTTTTCTTTTAAGGTCTGCAACACTATTCTCAAGTATTCTTGATGTTCATCTTCATTTTTGGAGTATACTAAGATATCATCTATGAACACAAGAACGAATTTATCCAGATACTTATTTAACACAATGTTCATCAGACACATAAATGTGGCGGGGGCATTTGTCAATCCAAAAGGTAAGACTACAAATTCGTAGTGTCCATACCGGGTTCGAAAAGCTGTTTTGCTAATGTCTTCTTCCTTGATTCTGAGCTGGTGATATCCAGTTCTTAAGTCAATCTTTGAAAAGACTGAGGCCCCTCTCACCTAGTCAAAAAGATCATCAATTCTAGGGAGCGTATATCTATTTTTAATGGTCAACTTGTTTAGTTGCCGATAATCAATGCACATCCTGAAAGTTCCATCTTTCTTTTTCACGAATAAGACTGGTGCTCCCCAAGGAGACAAACTTGGTCTAATGTAACCTTTGTCTAATAATTCTTGTAATTGCATCTTCAGCTCCATCAGTTCAGGAGGGCTCATTCTGTAGGGAGCTCGGGAAACAGGTGTTGCTCCCGGCACCAAATCTATGGAAAAATCAATTTCTCTTTTAGGGGGAAGATGAGGAATCTCATCTGGAAAAACTTCGTTAAATTCCCTTACCACGGGCAACTCAATCAACAGATCTTCTCCAATTTTCTGTTCTACTTCTTCCGCATGCACTGCATAAACTTGGTATGCTTTTCTAGCTGTTTGTTTTAATTGTAAGGCTGATATTTGTCTTACTGAAATGGATTTTGGTTTTCCTTTTAGAGTAAAAGGTTTCCCTTCTTCATTAACACAATGCAGGGTTTTATCCCAGCAATTCATTAGGGCTTTCTGCTTTTCCAGCCAATCCATTCCTATCAGCAAGTCATAGGATCCTAACGGCAGTATGTTCAGAGTTACTTCTGTTGCAAAACCATTTAATTGAATGGCTGTTTTGGGCAATTTATGGGTTACTTTTCTCTTAGTTCCAGTGGCCAGCTGTACCAACCATGACTACTGAAATTTTTCAGGTTTTATTTTACATTTTTCTACAACTCCAGGACTAATGTAACCCAAAAACACACAGTCAATCAGCTTCGATGCATAATAGGTCCTAAGTCACCTTATCATTTTATAGTTTTCTTGATGTTAAAACACATGATTTTTCCAGAAAATTTATGCTTGATAGTTGGTATAATTCAGAATTTACGGCTGCTTAATAATTTCTTTGGTGTCTCCAGCTTCTGTTCTCTTAAAGTCATGTGAATATTTCTATGAGGACATCCCTCAGATGGATTACTCCACCATTGACATTCAAGGGTTCCTTCATTCTGACTGTCCCTTCCTTTTTATTTTCCCCCTCTATTTTTTTTGAAGCCACCTGGGATTGAGCAGTTTGGCTCTCTTTGGGCTTGTTAAACTTCTTCCGTAGATGATCTCTGCCAAAATTCTTTAAATATGCTGGTTTATGTCTTTTTCCCTTAAACTCCCCCTTGTTTAACCAGCTTTTTCCTTGTTCAGCCTTTCCTTTAAACTGCTGATAGCATAATCTTGCTTTTCTAACAGCTTCGTCCACTGTTTTTGGATTGTCAAATTCAATTTTCTCTTTGTATACGGTAGGCAAACAGTTCAGAAACCTTTGTACTTTTGCCTTTTCTTCCCTAATGTAGGGTACGTATCTCAACAGGTTTGTAAACTTAGTTACAAACTCATCAATAGTGAGCTGTCCTAGTCTAAGTTCATGGAATTCTTTTCCTTTATCATCATAATATCGCTCATTCAAATAACGATTTTTGAACTTAGCCTGGAACTCCTCCCAAGTAACTGTCTTTTCATCAATGGCATGCACCATTTTTGTCTCTTCCCACCACAAGGTAGCTTTACCTTGTAGCTGGTAAACAGCTAATCTGGCTTTCAGATTGCTCTCATACTCATAAACTTGGAAATACTTAATCATGTTTAGCAACCAAGCTTCAGCATCTTCCTCCTTCTCCCCATCATAGGAGGGAGGTTTGATCTTTCTGAATTCCCCCTGAAATTCTCTTTTCTGTTTAGATTGATGTCTACCAGCATCATCATCATTAGATTCATCCATCTTCCTCTTTCCGGAACCTTCGCCTTCTTGGCTGTTCCGGGAAGTGAGTCCTCTGATGAGCTTTTCTTGCTCCTTACTGGCTAATGAGAGTATGTCATTCTGGCTCTTTAATTCAACCAATTCTCGTTGCAACCTGTGCAACATAGCCATTACCGAGGCATTGGGATCTGGTGAACCAAACTCATCACACAGATCCACATAAATTTCTCCACCTTCAGCCATTATAGCACCACTGTATACACTCATAATATTGATCAGTAACATTGAAAAAAACAATCTCTGCAATATTCATTTATAAAAATAACATTCAGAATTTAGTGAGCAAAATCATAACAGCCCAGTTTTATAACTTGGGCTCTGATACCATTTGTAATGTACCTCTATCACCACAACAAAAAACTGTTTTTTTTTGTTTTTGTTTCAGTTTACACCCTAGTATGTATTGGTTAAACTTATGCATTGCATCCGGTTAGGATTCTCATAATAAGGTTAAATCGTCTTTCCCCAACTCTACACTCGAGTGTGGCCATATATATATATTATATACATATATTATATATATATATATTATATATTTATATATCCCTACATTATGCCTATTGTACATAATTTCCCACATAGGTTAAATGCCGCTTCCATAGAATTTACATATATGTAGGTCACCATATATATTTTTGATTTATATGCCTCGAGGGCACTCCTCTCATACCACGCTCTCATCCAAGGCTTCCATAGGCCTTAATAATGGTAGTGACTAAACTTTGACACAATACGATGCCAAGTTCAACACTATGGGTTTATATATACAATATATGGTTATGATGACGAGTCGAATGAATGCAACCGTACTTAATCGGAATCAATTACTATGGAACCATAATTTCACACAGACGATATTTCACTTTGTAACCATAGAAATTTTTATATGTTTTGTTTTGAACTCTGCTCGAGATTTCGAGGCATCATTGGGCGCTGCATACGTTGATTTGGTCTGATCTTTGGATATTTAAGTCTGGTGTACGCACTGGTTATGGGCGGTGCCACCTCGGATTTAATTCACGTGACTTGTTCGTTTGAGCTACGCTATTTACTGGTTCAAGGCTAGGGTTATTAACTGAGGTCGTAGTACTCTACCTACCTCTGAGTTTAATGGTGCCCACTCCGTCGAGTTGTTCATCCCCATGCCAGTTGTGGTGATGAAGACAGGTGTATGGTGCAAGGCGGTTTAGGGTTTCTAGATCTGGATTCCGGTTGATATTTAATTCGCCCATGGCTTAACTGTGTTCTTTTCTCTCGCACCGAAGAGTATCGCGGTCATTCCACAGCTTGGCACACCGATGCAGAACTCACGTTTTCTTGCAGCAAGGGTGCTTCCCTTCGATTCTCCCTACGCCATGACTCGGCCTGTTGAGGTCCTGGTTTCCAGTTGACTGAAGCTCCAACTTGCGAGCACCTTGGACCTTCACGCAGGTAACATGTGATTTGGGGTTTTTGTTTTCTTTTTGGTTGATATCCATTAACCAGAGTCATATTTACATTTCTAACTCGTTCCAATATTTTTCACCACGCGTTTATTGCAGTGGTTATGAATTTTTACGCCTCAACAGATTTGGTTTGCAGGTTAACCAACTTCGTATCCAATTCGTGGTTTTCGCTGGGTACCTGGGCGTTACGCAGAGGAATTTCTTCTTCCCAATCTTTCGGCTTCCAGGTAACAGTTTCTCGTCCCATCGTTTCTGGTCATGCATTTGTTTGTTTTGTTGCGTACCACAGCTGTAGCCTTACCGTTTATGGGATTCACCATAGCGATACCTGACTATTCTACATCAGTACTCATTGGTTGGAATTTCCATACGTATTGACTCTTACAGCCTTCGCGTTCCTAGTAGTATCTAACGCCTCTCCTTGGTTATGTGCAGGAGTCAGATTCCCTTCACTGAGGTGAAGTTTTCGCTCCTTATGTAGAATTTAGTTTCTGCAACGCGGGTTTCTCGCCTTTCTATCTCATGTACTAATTGAAACTCTCCTCATACCTACAGGTCGGTACTCATAGCATTCTACTATTGCGATGGCTTACAGATGAATGCCTGAGGGCAGCCAACGATTCCTGAAATTTTTATGAGGGAACGATGCCATCGTTGATTTCTATAGATTTTTAATTTTGTAAATTTAAAAACGTATAATGGATAAACTTTGATGCCAACTTGTATTGAGGACTGTGTTTATGGCCGTCTGCATTTTCAGTGATGTTGGGTTTTGTTCGATGTTTATGCCGAGAATCTTTCACCATCTGATGCTGGTTTTTAACCTTGGACAGGGAATAAAGATGTTGGATTTATAATATATGTCTATTATATATTTTCGTCACTGCGGTTTTGATTGAATGTTTGGCACTCGATATTTATTTCGGTTTTGATACAGAAGAGTGGTGATAGGATATACGAAAACCCTTAATATGCTGATTGTTTTTCATTTTAGATTTGGTTTACTCCTATAATGTTGTCTTTTGTGGATATAGTATACGAATTTATAGCAATTCCAGAGGGTCTGCAAAATAGATGTGTTCCCTATCTACGATAGGCTTGTGGTTGTGATTTCCATATTGTTGCCATGATTTATTTACATGCGTTCAGAATAGTGTATTGCCCTTATTGGGTTATGAGTTATGACACTATCATATGATATTCCATAATGTGTTATGATTGCGAAATAATTACTAGACATACTAATATCTTACTCTCAAATATAATCATTATTTAAGGTGACAGTCCCATATCTCCTGGAATATATGCTCTCTGTCTTACAGTACATGTATGAACTATTTTTCGGAGCTGAATAAGTTTTCCACTGATTTTCCTTACATCTTTAATAATAAGATTTAGAGTATTTTATATGATTGCTATACTCTGTCATATCTATACTCAATGTTTATTTGTACCACCATTATCTATTTTAAATATATCCATGATGGATTTTATGAATTTGTCTCTGGGGGAGAATCTGTACAGGGTATCTCAGTAGCATTAATGTGTACAGTCAGTAACATTGGTTTATTTCTATAATTGTTTTTCTGAGAATCTGGAGTATTCCCTGCTAATAATTACTTAAGTTTTTATAATTATGTTTCTTGAATCCCCCTGGGATATTTCTTTTGTACAGCATCTGCAGATTTAAACCCAAATCGGGTTTAGACATTCTGGTGGATACTATCTTGGGCTCTTGTTCTTGCTACCATACAAAAGGTAGAAGATTTGCTTCTGCCAGTTACTCTGTTAAAAGCAAGAACACCACAGACTCCAATAGTTTCTCCTTTCTCTGTCATATGGGTTGAAAAACCCATTCCTACTGTTCCTCTTTTATTTATTGAAGTAGATTAAAGTTACAAATAAAATTTATACTATCATTATCCAGCATGCAATATTTTCACTTCTAATATAAAGTAGTTAATTATATGTAGCCAATTCATACTGTAGAAAATAAAATCCATAGGTGGTTTAAACACATACCACTCATGCAGTAGACCAACCTCCCAACCATAGAGTTCTATTTCTCTCCCAGAACTCACCCCCGAGCTGAGACCACCTTCACCACAGATGTTACACAAATCTTGTTTTCTGAGAAACTGGGCTGTTAAGCTAATAGTTCCCCAAACACCATTTCCCCTGGTCTTCGTCAGGAATAGCGAGACCCTTTTCTTCCTGTTTGCCTAGGCTTCCCATTTTGGGATTCTTTAAAGCTGCTTTATGCTTTCCCTCAGCTTTTTTCAGCTTGTTACCTCTTCCCAACTACTTTTCTCGTCATTGGGGAAATTTAGATTTTTCCTCAAAATCTAAATTAGCATTAATTCCTTCCAATGATTTTTTGAAGGATTGTGGAGAATAGTTGCCTTATCCATCCTCATGGACTTAGCAAGTGATCTCAATTCTCATTTTTGGTCAACATGCATACCAGTACTTTATTCATTTCTTCAAATTGAATATTAAATTACTTTCACAATTCATTCATCCTTTGGGGTCCACTCCCCTTAGGATTTAAGTTCAAATGTCTAACTTTGAAATTTCAACACATAAATTGGGGGTGTTACAACTACTTGCATTCTGGAAAGATTAAAATGATCGAACCTGTCCCGAGCTTTTCTTGAGCTATCCAATTATGTGAAATGCAAGCATGATGCCTACTTTTGTTGCCATCGTCGATCAGGTGTTTGATCTGTGGGAGGGTTCGTTTTACGGTGTGATGGATAGTGGCTATTCTCTCTGGTAGTTCTTCGCTTCTCTCTGGTAGGTTTTAGGTTTTTCTCTTTTTCTCTAGACTCTATTTGTCGAAAGATTCATTTAGAAATTTGTTTGAAAACTAAAATCAGAGGATTCTTCTCTCCCACATGTTCTTGTCTTGTCTTGGTTTATGTGTGTTGAGCTGTGTGTATTGTGTTGTGATTCTTCTCTCGCACTGCAAAGAGGAGATGACATGGCATTGACAGATATTTAACGGTAGATTTTTGCTGAGAGGAGATGGCATGCATGGCATTGGCAGAGTTCAAGTTCTTTTGCTTGATGGTGTACAGAGCCCATTTCTTTTATTTTATTTTATTTAATATTTGATTTTTTATTTTCATTAATTCGAACACTGCTAGGATCCGTAGATGGTGTTTCAGTTCGATTTAAGGATCTGTTTGATCGATATTTAACGGGTAGGGTTTTGCAAGATTTGATTTCTTGAGTGCTTTTTTTCTTGATTTTGCATTTTCTGGTACTTCTGGTTCTAAAAGCCAAGCTTATTATTAGTTAGGGTGTTTTTAAATGTCTCTCTTATCATTTTGTTAAACCCTAGTTTTCTTTCAAAGAACAACAAAATTGTTTTTGGATTCGTAATTTATTTCCTCAAAACTAAGTTTACATTGAGGTAGATCTTGTTTCTTTATATTCAAATACTTAAGCGTGCATCTTATTTTATTTTTCTAAATGTATGAAAACGTAATCTGCATCGTCGGAACTAATTATATATTAAAAGTGAAGCTTGCATCACTTTTTTGATTTAAATGTGTCAAAAATTTAAATTGCATGTTTTTGCTAAAAGAAACTTTAACTGTGCAACTTTTTTTCGAACCATTTATCACTAGTATGAGTAAAACAACATCTAGTTTTTTTTATTAGAGGCTACCTTTATAGTAAAATGCCTCCAAAATTATTATGCAATATTATCGTATTCTATGTTTAAAATGTAAATATTGCTATTCGTTTCATATTACTATTCAATTTTTTTTTTCTTGCTTGTTCTTTAAGTCGATATAAAGCTTCAGAAGCTAGTCACAAAGACAATATTGTTATTACTTTCTTTCTGAACATTAAGTTCAAGATTTTTAGAGGTTACTCGTCTTTACAATATATGTTACAATATATGTTAAAGTGATTTTTGATAAGTATATTACTTTTTTTAGAGTGTGATTAAGAGGGAGGGGGAAAGAGGGATAGAGAAAAAGGGGGAGAGATAGAGAGGGAGGGAGAGAGAGAGAGAGAGGGGGGAGATGGACAGGGACAGGGAGAGGGAGGAAGGGAGAAAGGGAGAGATAACTGGAAAGAGAAAAGGAGGGAGGGAGGGGAGGGAGGGAGGGGAACGAGAGAGAGAGGGGGAGAGATACAAGAAGATGGAGAGAGAGTGAGAGAGATGGAGGGAGGGGGAGAGGGTGGAGAGAGTCGGGTGGAGGGAGGGGCGTTAGAGAGAGGGAGAGTGAGATAGAGAGAGAGGGAGGGAGAGAGATTGAGGGAAAGAGAGGGGGAGGGAGGGAGAGAGCAAGAGAGATGGAGAGGGAGAGGGAGAAGGGGAGAGAGAGAGGGAGAGAATTGGGAGAGGGAGAGGGAGATATATGGATGGAGGCAGAGAGGGAGGGAGATATGGAGAGAGGGGGAGAGAGAGAGGGAGGGGGAGAGAGAGAGAAATAGAGAGATAGGGAGAGAGAGAGAGGGGAGAGAGAGGGAGAGAGGGGGGAGGTAGATAGGGAGAGGGAGAGGGAGAGGGAGAGATATGGGAAGGAGAGAGGAGGGAGGGAGGGAGAGGGATAAGGAGAGGTAGAGAGAGAGAGAGAGATGACGAGAGAGGGAGAGGGATGGAGAGAGGGATGGAGAGAGAGAAGGAGATAGGGCGAGGGAGAGAGAGGGAGAGGGGAGAGAGAGGGAGGGGGAAGAGAGAGAGAGAGAGAGAGGGAGGGGGAAGAGAGAGAGAGAGAGAGAGAGAGAGAGAGAGAGAGAGAGGGAGGGGTGAGAGAGAGGGAGAGAGGGAGAGGGGGATAGGGAGGGAGAGAGGGGGGAGAGGTAGGGAGGGAGGGGGGATAGGGAGGGAGAGAGGGTGGAGAGGGAGAGAGGGGGAGAGAGAGAGTGACAGTGAGAGGGGGGGGGGGGGGGGAGGGAGAGAGATAGAGGTAGGGTGGCAGAGAGGGAGGGAGGGAGAGGGAGAGGTAGAGAGAGAGATATAGGGAGAGATGGTGGGAGAGGGAAGGAGGGAGTGCGAGAGGGGGAGAGAGAGTGAGAGAGAGAGAGAGAGAGAGAGAGAGAGGGAGGGAGAGTTATAGTGGAGAGACAGGGAGAGAGGGGAGAGAGGGAGGGAGAGGGAGAGAGGGGGAGAGAGAGGGATGGAGATAGAGAGAGGGTGAGAGGGAGAGTGAGGGATGGAGAGGGAGAGAGAGGGAGAGGGAGAGGGAGTGGGAGATATATATATAGAGAGAGAGAGAGAGAGAGTGAGAGGGAGAGAGAGAGGAAGGGAGGGAGAGAGAGGAATAGATAGGGTGGAGAGAGGGGAAGATGGAGAGGGATGGAATGAGAGGAATAGACAGAGAGAGAGGGTGAGAGGGAGAGAGAGAGAGAGAGAGAGAGAGAGAGAGAGAGGTGAGAGAGAGAGAGAGAGAGAGAGGGTGAGAGAGGGTGAGAGAGAGAGAGGGAGAGAGAGAGAGAGAGGGAGATGGTGAGAGAGAGAGAGAGGGAGATAGGGATGGAGGGAGAGAGGAAAACTGAGAGAGGCTAGGGCGAGAGAGAGAGAGAGAGAGAGAGAGAGAGAGAGAGAGAGAGGTGGGGAGAGAGAGAGAGGGGGGGGGAGAGAGAGAGAGAGAGATGGGGGGAGGGAGAGGGAACGAGAGGGAGGGGGAGGGGGAGGAAGAGGGATAGGGAGGGGAAAGGGGAGAGAGAGAGAGAGAGAGAAAGAGAGAGAGGGCGAGAGAGAGAGAGAGAGAGAGAGAGAGAGAGAGAGAGAGAGTAGTTCTCTAAATGGTTGAAAAATAATTCGAGAGAGAGGGATTTCTAATTCTATTTAATTAGTTGCACTATATGCATTTATTTCGGTGTAGATGATGATTTCTATTTCTAATTGATTTATTGCAATAGATGTATTTATTTTTGGTTTAGATGGTGATTTATAATCCTATTTGATTCATTGAACTATATGAATTTATTTAGTGTATATGCTGATTTCTAATCCTATATGATTCTTACATTAGGTGCACTGATTTTAGTGTAGATGTTGGTTTCTAATAGAAGTTTATTACTTGCACTAGATGCATTTATTTTAGTGTAGCTGATGAATTATAATATTATTTCATTCATTGCACTATATGCATTGATTTTATTGTAGATGTTGGTTTCTAACGTTATTTGATTTCTTTCATTAGTTTGATTGATTTTTCAGTGTAGATGTTTTCTAATATTATTTAATTTCTTGCATTAGATGCATTGATTTTAGTGTATATGATGATTTTGGATTTTATTTAACTTAATGTATGATGGTACATTGATTTAAAGTGATTGGATTAACAATGTGAATTGATTTCAGTGTGAGTACAAAAAAATGATTGACAATGTGCATTGATTTTTGTGTTGTAAAAATTCAAGCTGTTAATATTGGAGAGCAAGAGAGACGAGGTATGAGGTGTACTACAATAGTTTCAGTTCAATAATTGAATGGTTTATGATCTAAAATGTCCTTCTCATATCATTGATATGAAAGGATGAAAAACTAACGAATAATGTAAATATTTTGTAAATCTGACCATTCATTAAAAAAAGTTTCAAAATTACATTATTTCTTGACTTTTGCAAAGTAAACTATAGTTAAAAAGAAATCATCAAAAATTTTCAATGAAATAAATTATTCCAAGCATTATAAATGAAACAAATGATTTCAAGAGTAATATGGATGCAGTAAATTATTAAAAATAATATTCAACATATATTTAGTAATACTTGGAGGGACTTTATTAAGAATTATTGATTGTCAAAAATTGTGATACCTAAGATTAAATTAAATAAATTTTCCTTATCAATCCTCTTGCAAACTACTGAAGAGATTGTCTCCCTTATTCATGACCAACTAATTACTAATAGAGAACTACACACACATCTAGAAACATAACACAACAATTGTGGCATTCACACACTTTACCATCCAAATCCAAACACATAAACACACAAACCACTCAAAGCATCTGAGGGAATACATACAAACTATTCAATGCAAGCAACAAAAAAAAAATTAAAAAAGGGTGACATGGCCATGTAAATTTCAAAGTATGAGGTTTATCTCAAACATAGAAATAATAATGATAATATAAAAATGTGTCATTGTTTCCCTCAACTAGAACCAACCTAGTGTTGGAGATTAGGTTCAATGCTCCCCGTGTGTTTCGTGACATGGACTAACCGCCTCTTATGGATCCTAACTCTTGCAATTGTAGTGGAGACTAAAGCCTCTAGGTTTTGGTCTAAGGACAATCATGATTCCATCAAGTGGTATCAGAGCGATAAGTCTCGAGTTTGAAACTCACTTGGCTCATGTTGGAGCAATATGGATGTTTCAAATGAGTTGGTGTCTAACTAGGCCATAAATTTGGATGTTATGGAATTATTAATTCAATTTTGTTAATGATATTTACATTTTAAAATAAAAAATTAATTAAATATATTTTTTATTAATTTTTCTAATTCAATATATAATATTTATGTTAGTTTATTACATATAATTTGTTAAAGAAATATATATTATTATACATATTGAGGAGACTTAATGATGAAGAGCATTATTTGTTTCTAAGAGGTCATGACTTCAAATCGAGATGTATTCTTGATATTTCATTTGATTATTGAAAATTTACATACAGTATATGCATGCATAAACATGAGTGGATTTTGTCCAAGATGAGTTAGTTTTGGATATATAATAACAAAAGAAAAATAGTAAAGTCACAAAGGCTCAGAAATACTTTCGTAGATATTGATAGCAAGGGTGGTATATTAAGCGAGATATTCGAAGGGTTCATCATAGCCTTCTATTAACCATATAGGTCATTTTGAATCAACAAACTCACCACTTGTGTTGGTGCTAGCCTCATACTGAAATGTTTTACCTCTCATATTGTTTAGAACAATTTTTTTATCAAAGTAAGTTTTCTACTTCTCCACATGGACAAAAAATAGCGGGTTTTCTTGTTTCTTTTCCTTCTTTCGGAGATATTATATTTCCTTGAATGGGAATCTTGGTACATTTATCAATCAAGTATCCATTATCCAACTTTTCCTTGCAATTTGGAGGAAGCTAGCGGAGGCGGTGGAGGTGGAAACAAAATTCCCAGAGCCCTAACGCTGCCCTCAGAGTAGATTGAATATGGACTAGATGGATATTTATGCCCAAAATTTTACTTTGCACAACACACAAGTCCCCTTCCTTATCACTTTAAGGAAAAAAAATTAGAGGAAATTTCAAGCTAAAAGTGGAATCCTAAGGAAAAATAATAAAAGAATGGTAGAATAATAAAATAACAGTTATGAATTTTGAAGGGAAAAGGAGAAAAATAAAATTTTGTTTTTGACTTATCGCATTATAGGTTTACTCAATTTTCAAGTGTACATATTCATTGGATGCATAATTAAATCTTCATCCAATGCATACCCATTATGCATACTTTTGAGAAGACCCACATTGATAAAAATGAATATACACTAAAAAATGTGTTATGTTTTTTTAATGTATCTTAATTTTTTATCAATGTGGATCTTCTCAAAAGTATGCATAATTAGTAATCGTTGGAGGTTTAATTGAATTTTGCATCGAATGAGTGCCTGCACTTGAAATTTGAGTAATCCTACAAGGATATAAGCAAAAAATACAATTAAAAAAAACACTTTTTTCTTACATTCCCTCAAAAATGTTTACTTGTACCTATTTTTAAATTTAAATTATTTTGTTTGGTTTAGATATTATGACATGGAAATTACATGAAAAAATCACTTTTAGGAAAAATTTTCCTCTAATGAAGTGCCTAACATCAAAGGGACCATTGCCAAGTGTTCTTATTCCTATGCACTTCCATAGCTGTGACCAATTATCAAATATGATGTATTAAATCTTCATCGAAATATTTTTCCCCTTGGAGATGTCATGGAGGGGGAGGATGATGACATCTTCCTTTGTCTCCTCACATAGGGTGTCCTCATTCACAGACCATAATTATAAGAGAAGAAAAGTATTTGTCTTTAGTGCCAATCTCCTAAACCCTCACTGCTCTACAAATGAAACAAAGACAACCAAATACATAACAGTACATGGGAATGAATTCCTCTCTAAGCAATAATATCTAAATCAATGTCCCAAGTAGTCTATGTATGTCAAATCCTTGTCTGTCCACCACCTTCTCCTTTACATTCAAAGCAATCTGCAACCTTAACAGATGATTATCACAACCAAGCCTCATCAATTAATGCTTTATATTGCATTGGCATGGGAGACATGATGGAAATAATAATTTGATAGGGAACCCTAATCCAGGGTTTGTGCATGGAGTATTATATAAGCTTTCAAAATAAATTCTTCATGATGATAGAAGTTCTAATTTTTTTTTCTGTGAGGAATTAAGAGCATAATTAAATTATTCTCTAAGTTACATTATAATAAATTTGGAGGAATTAGAATCCATGTACATGAGACATTAACCTACAAAGCTAAATCTCACCTAAAGGAATATGAGAAAAGGGGAAATTAAAATTTTGAGGAGGCTTGATCTAAGCTCAAAACTAGCCTTAGTGCAATATAAGCCATCTAATATATTCAAATTGAACATTAAATTTTTGAAGATGCAAGAGTTCATAATCATGATTAAAGATAATTCAAAACCTACAATTACTATTTAAGAGAATTTTCATTTATTTAATTAAAAAATATATATATGAAATAACAAAGAAAATGTAGCTACCTAATGGGAAGAAGATAAAAACAAAAACATAGGATATGTTATTCAAAGAAGTGGAATGGCTGAGCTCAGCTCCTCCTCTGAGGGCGACGATCTCACTCCACCGCCACCCTCGTGAGGTTGTAGAAGCAGGGGCAGAGGCAGAGGAAGTCTTGCTGGCAGAGGTCGTGGGCGTGCGCGTGTTACAGGTGATGTTTCTTGCCAGCCTGGCGCTCCCTCTGAGCCTCCCTGTCATTCCATCCCTCCTGACATTCACGCTCTTCCCCGTCAACCCCTTCCTTCTGACATTTCCGCCCCTCCCTGTCAACCCAATCCTCCAGGCAGCAGGTTACGGGGGTCCACCATCAGGAAAACTACCCAGAACGCGGAACTCCGCTTCCATTGCACCTCCTTCGACTCCATCATCACTGCCTTCATCACTGTGTCCCTTCGTGAAGAAATTCCTCTTTCTGCTCCCCCCTCCCCTCCTCTTGACCTTCGCCCCAATCCCTCTCTTCACATAGGGATGTGCACTGAAGCTGAGCACCAGAACATGAAGACCGACAGTCAGGCAGGAAAGGAGGACAACAGCGATGGAAATGAATATGCATGCAGAGTTGAAGAGGAACCAATGTCTTCAGAGCATGAGGGCTGACTCCTCTGGCTCAATTATTTCTGGTTTTTTTGTGTTTTACTGCTCTAGTTACCCACCTGTTGGGCAAAATGAAGTTTCTAGCTTTTTTGCAGTTATCTACATGTCTTGTATAAACTCCTGGCCGGTTTCCCTCTTATGGGAGGCCCAATTACTCATGTTTAATGGGTCGGTTTCCCACTATGGGCAACCCAGACTTCTCAAGAACAGTTTAGCTAAACAACCCAGGCTGTCTGGCTTTCACAGCAGCAGCCTTGGCAGTTTTGTATCAGTATTTTCATAATTAATAGAATTAGTCCTATTTAGAAAAAAAAAAAAGAAGTGGAATGGCATGTTCCTTGAAAAAAAAATTACAATAGCAATGGGTATCGTAGTTTGAATAAGGATCAAAAATTGAGTGTAAAGATTGTAGAATAAAAGAGATAAGAACATAATATCCGTGAAATAATAATGAATGCTTAAGAAAAGGACCATATGGATAAAATCAAGGTCATGAAAATACCAAGTTTTCCTTATTCATGTAATAATAGGAACAACATCAACTCATTTTGGAAAATTAACTAGAGAAATGATAGTCCAAAAATATGTTGTCAAAGGAGTCAATTACTTCTAGGGACACTCGGATTGTTATAATTATGTAAGTAGTATAGCTATCAAACTCATGTCCTAGACTTATAAATATGACCAAACAAAAAGTTGTAAAATCACAATTGCAAAAAATATTATAGATATTTTAAAAAGACAATATTCCCACATGACCTTCATATATAATTATTTATAGGTTGTTTTGAGTTCTTAGAAAATTACTTAAATTGTAGGAGAATATAATTGAGTTCTCTTTCTCCTTGATTTTAGTCATGCACATCATAAACCATAACCCTAATCCCATGGGTTTAAATATATATAATAGAGGTTTGTAGAGCTCATTTTCACATTTGACATTGGAGCTATAGCCATATCCATGAGTTCAAGGAGCTTCAGATTTGGTTTGCAACACTTTTCCAATTAAGTTTCTAAAGTGTCACTTTTTCTACATTTTCCATCGCTTTTGTTTCTTTTGTGTGTGAAAGTGCCACTTTTCCTATTTATTCTTGTATTTATTAGATTTCATGCTATTATTACCTTATATAAGTGTTTTTCCAGTCTATGGAGTTATTTTTACTAGTGTCACATCCCTTCCCAGTCTTTTCTCCTAACAACGGTTATGGCTAATAGGTATTTTTATGCATGCATTTTATTTCCTTCCTGTGATCTTATCTGGTCAACACTAGTGATTGGTATAAATCATTAAAAATAAAATCTACACTTGTCTCTTCCTCATTCCCAAATCTAAATCTTTTCTCTCTCTTGGGATGAATGACAACATCCTTAAGGCTTGTTGCCTCCTCCCACTATGCATTTTGTGATCCAAATTTAGGTAGGAACAAAATTAAATACACATTATAAATTGTGTTAAAATGAGGCTTGAAGGCATTTTTACTATTTTTGAATAACGTATAACAATAAACATCAAAAAACCTAACCCTAGGATATGATGAAAAAAAATTTCATGGGCCCCGTTAGTTCATATATCAACTTCTCGGGGTCGTAACTTTTGCATACAATCTTTGTCCAATGCTTATAATACCTTGTTAGAAATATTTATCCAATGAATAGAAAATTTGGATACAAACCCATATGGTTGGCTATAATATTTCCCATTTAACAAAAAAAACATCTTTTAGGGCCTCAAAATGGCTCTGGAAGTTGAAGACCCAAAAAAATGCCAAAAGTTGTAAATTGTGCTATAATTAAGGAAATAGAAAAAAAAAATTGGCGGTCTAAGTGGAGTGGAAAGGTGGCCACCAATATCCGCCTGGATAATTCCTCCTACATTAAAAGTTAATGGTCTCCATTGCATCGAGTGCCTCCATGAGATGGATAAACTTCTATTGAATTTATTCCCTAGTGAACCAATTTCGCTGGTGCAGGAGGTGGAAAAATTTAAAAACTCGACATAGTTGGAGAATTTATTTGTGAGTTTTATTGATCTATGTTTCATGATCTGACCAATTTTTTATGTTTAATGCATTCTAGTTTGAGCTATGTTGGTTTCAACTACTCAAATATTTCTTATGTGTCTAAAAATGGTGGAAATTAGGGCCGAAGGTGGTCCACATTTAATATGAGGTAAAAGCCAAGGAATCAGGGAATACTAAGATCAAAATTGTTTTCTCCCACAACCTTCGTGATGGTGTAAGTATTTTATCAAAGTGATCAGCGTTTTTGATGGGTTCCAAAAAGGCATTATTTTTTCATACGTAACCAAACTTTATCACCCACCCGAAAATTATGTGGCAGCCAATGGTTATCATGCCATTTCTTATACTTCACGTTGGATTTCTCAAATATTTCATGAACCTGCTAGAAGTTGTGTTGAATGTGCTCAATAAATATGGCAGCTTTATCAGCTTTAGACTGAACTGGTGAATGTCTTCCTGTGTAGTTACAATAACAAATGAAAAATCAAGGGGACATAATGGTTGAAATCCTAAGCCCACTTCAAATGGGCTATGGTTAGTCGTGCTATGGAGAGCTTTGTTACAGTTATGTTGCATAGAGGGAATACTATCATCCCATTTTCATGGATGCTTGGAGTTGTACATGTGCAGTATGTGCACAGTCATCTTGTTGATGGCGTTTGTATCATCATGAGTGTAGGGGTGGAATGTAGTCGACTTGGTGAGGTTGGTGTCCAACAATAACCAAATTTTCATCCAAAATTTTCTTATCATCTTGATATCTTGATACGATATAATGGCCTATGGGATCCCAAAATGCACCCACAATCATACAAAGATGTCTTTGGAAGTGGCTTCTACTATAATACTCTTATTGTAGGCAACAAATATGGGCATCTAGAAAATTTGTCAATGACAACAAATATATAGTCATTTCCATGCCTCGTAGAAGGAAGACTAGAAATATAGTCCATGGAGATGAATTCCCATGGCTGAATAGGAGTAGGAAGAGAAGTATATAGGCATTTCTTCATAATTTTTCGTTTGGCCATGGCATAGCTAATGCAAGATCTGATATATTTTACAACATCTTCTCAGAGATCTGGTTAATAAAAATACTTATATAAAACAACCACATTTTTATCTGCACTAGAGTGTCCCACGAATGGGCTGTAGTGTGCCTCCCAAATCAGCTTGGCACACTCGTTTGAAGGAACAAAATGGTGGCCTAGGTAGCATAATAATGCATGTTAGAGGTGGAAGAGAACTTGCTTGCTGTCCACTTATATCTGGTATGTGGTAGCAAAATCAAGATAATATTTATATATTTGTGACCATCCAAAGGTCTTGTTTCCATAAGAGTTGAGAAAAATGGTTAATGTTGCAACTGGGGAATGACTAAGGCAATCTGCAACTCGATTGGTGCTACAATTCATGTATTTAATGTTCAAATGAAATTTTTACAGATAAGTGTACACTTATGATGGCAATCATTTAGAAACATCCCTTGTGTATGTAAAAATTGAAGATGTTGGTTTTTGTGTGGATGACCATCTCCTTCCCCACAACGTAATGTTTCCAATGTTGGAAAGTTTACATTATTGGATACATCTCTTTATCGTAGGTGGGATATTTTGAAATTGTATCATAAAGTGTCTCATTTTTATAGACCAATGGATGCCCTAGTTGGGTGATAACTGCATCAATAACATATTTAGAGGCGTTTGTTTCAATTTCAAATGGTTGTTACAAGTCTGGAAGATTAAAGACAATGCTTCATGTTAGTATTAAAATTCTTAGTATGTGTACAAAAAAAATATTCCCTTAAATTGATGGTGGAATGAAACCATAACAACAAAATATGGTTGTATACGCTTGAGATCTACAATAAAAATGAATAAAACCCTAAAGCCAAACATATCTTGTAGGAATAAACACATAATAATAAGAAATTAAAGTGTAATAACCCAATGAAGGACTTAAGAAATTGATAGCTTTCTTAAATCACCTAGTGAGGAGAAATTACAACATGGGTTTGTAGTTTCCCCTATGTGGGATGGGTCCTTTTCTTGTCCTTGTGCTTAAGCTATGTGATTCTCTCTGAAATTGCAATGGGAAAGGAAACAAAAAAAAATCTTGAACTGAATTTGAAGCACAAGTGTAATGAAATGATAATGGTGATGATGAAAATGGTCATGGTGAAGAATGGAGAGATAACCCTCTCTTTATAACAAAATATTAGAATAGATTGAGAATTAGAAAATAATAAAATATTGTTGACTATTTCAAAATCCAGTCATTGTGGATATTTTATTATATTTTTTGAGAGGGAAAAGGTATTTAAAATGGTCAAATATATTTATTTAGAAAGTGGTTAAAGTAATTAACTAATATGAATGATGTATTAATCACTTTGTGAGAATTAAAAAGGAAACAATTCTTAAATAATGGTTTAATAATGATCTCATAAGAAAAATAGAGGATAAATAAGAAATAATAACAAATAATGGTTTATTTAATTTTTCCAATGTGATTAAGTCAAAAGTGATAAGAAATAATTATCAAATAATTATTTAATAATTATTTATTGAGAATGTTAAATAAATAATGACTTATTTAATTATTCTCATGGGGTTTTTGGATTTTAATGAGAAACTGATGCCCAATATGGGTTGGATTACCACTATATCTACCTATTTTATTTATAGAAAGGGTTCCATATTACATTAAAAAAAAACCAAATTTTCAACATATAATCAATCGGCAGGGTTGGAATCTAATAAAAAACCCTAGATCTGTATGCGCCCTTTTTATTTTAGAAAAATCTAAATTCCTAGCAACACATTTCATTTCTAAAACTGAAGATATTCTTAATTCCATTTGCGAATGCTTCATTCAAACTAGAGATTGGCATTCAATTGTGAGAAACACATGAATTCTCCTTTCAAACAACATGTTAGAATTTCATCACCAGAAAAAGATTCTTTATGCCTTTATCAAGGACTTGTGCTCTCTAGAACCTTTTTCATTGATCTTGTAACAGAACCGGAGCTCTCTTGGAATCGGTGTGATCAATCGAGAGGTTTATGGAGCATGTTTCAATTTACAATGGAAAAACATATTTTTCATGCAGAGTGATTCGCCACAGATCTGGAGGAAATCTAGAAAAATCAAGATTTGGTCATAACCCTATGTTTTCAGTTGAGGCTACAAATTCACTATGCATGTGTTGCGAACACACCAAAGATGATACGTAAACACATTTGAGGTGCTACACATACAATTGTGGCGCTATTCTTGCCTTCACACACAAAGGTTTCACATTTAAGCTAACCCTCACCTCAGCAACTGACAGAGTGATCGATTTCTAGAGTTGGGCCGAAACTTTGACATTTGACAACAAATTTATACTACAATTGACAATAAAATCTACGTTCAAATCTGACTTAAGAACTTTAGTTGAACCTCATATAATAAACAAATAATCCAAAGCTTGATCCGAAAGCTAGAACCTTAACTGGTTCAAATCGTCATTGTGTTTCATCCTCAAAGGGATTTGATGCTCTACAACTTAGAAAAAAAATTCACCACATATTCCTTCATGTATAAGAGTGAGCCAGTCTAACTTAATCACTCTGTAGCTTCTTTCACTTCCCAAAGTATTAACACAAAGATTCACATTTCGAATCTAAACTCGCATCAAATTCATAATAGAAAACAGTACTAGTCCTATCACTACTTTGTATACTCTATTATAAAAATAACAAAAAAATTGATCTATTCATCACATTAATGGATCATACACCCAATCACACCATAATAATTTCAGTCAAGAAATTAAATCAAACTCTTATTATTTCACACCACAAAGGGATGATCAATACAATTAGCAATAATGTCACACTTCCCTCTCCTTTTGGTCTCATGGACCTTCTCTTACTCACACTTCTCACTCTCTTCCACTCACTATCTACTCCCTATCCAATACAACCATGAATGCCTTCAAGGCATATCATATTTATAATAAAGCTATTCTAAACTAATTTTAGTTGATATCCTATAAAATATTCTCACCAAATTCCTAATATCCCTCACTTAATCTCCAAGAGATATTTCAGCTTCATAAAATATGCATGGAAATTCTAACACCTTAGACCTCAAATGTTCTCACACATTCAATAATAATCACAAATTAGTAATCATTTTAATAATTAAAACATGAGGGCATCTCTCCCTCCATAAATAAAGATTCCCCTTAGGTTTCTTCAAGAAATCAATTTATGGAGTAGGATTCTCCTGCATTAGACTCGCAAGGAAAAAAATCTTCCATGATCTCCTAATCATGAATTCTTGTTTTTGAAGTCATCCTATTTTCCAACCTTTACGTTTTTTCTCACCACACGCTTTGCCATCTTGTTTCTTCCTTGCATATGTATGCATTCCTCCTGGATCCCAATTTTTAAATTGTCTTTGTGTAGTCATCTTTCTCTTGCTTGAATTAACAATCACCTTCTTGTTGTTTCTTTCGTTCCTTATTATCCACTTCAAAGATTTTATTTCCAATGTTGTATTATTTATATCTACTCGCTACTAATTTCATCCTCTTCGGACTGAACAATTTACTCCTTCACAATATATCTTAAACTCAACAAATTTCTTTGTCAAGGTTTCAAAATATTTAAAACCTTGCTCAATGCACCTTTTATCAATTTGTTTATCTTGTGCTTCCACTATAACCATCATGGGTTTCCTGCAAGAGGTTATTTTTTGATCATGATGAATATTAGTACACAATTCATTGACATAATCCATAATATACCATTCCTCTACTTTTCCCATTCTCCACACATCCTATGCTTTATGTTGAAGCCCTTCATCTTCAAACCCGCTTAACTGCTTGCTTGGTATGAAAACAAAAAACCAATCTCCTATATGTTGATTTTCAATTGTGAAACTTTTCCATTGAATTTCTTCATCCTGCCAATTGATCTTTGCATTGACATCATATTTATCTGCACTATCAACTTCTACACCATCAAATATTTGGTATTCACCTCCTTTTGGACTTGTGAACAAATTTTGTTCAAATTCTGCCATGTTTCTTTCTCTACAATCATCTTTGGCTTCAATAGTACCCTACATAAGAGTTTTTAAAATTATTCTTTCTTCATCCAAATTTCCATCTTATTGGGAACACTTCTCTTCATGCAAACCATCCACTAAATTTTTCTATAAACACTGAAAGAAATTAAAAATAAAATATTTCATGATCATCATGGTCATCTGGGAAAGGTCATACACAATTACTTCTTCAAAATTATGATATTCCTGCCGCAACCAATTTAGAAATTTAAAAAATGAATTATCTTCAAGCCTATCCCTTTGATCTCTATAAATATTCCAAACATTTCTTCCATTCTCAAACCTATATTTACAAGTCTTGTTACCCTAAATCAATCTTTTCCATTCAGCCATCAATGTCGCAACCTTGTACTATGAGATAATTTAATGCGTTTTATCCCACTTTCCTTCATAAACATTCAAAGAATATGATTTCTTTGACAATTCTTCTTTTAGGTGCTCCATGGAAGGTTGCCTTCTTCAATATTTTGTACCTGCACATTCAAAAATTTTGTAGAAATTACATTCTTCCTAACATTTCTTGGGCTCATGCTAAATTTCCAACATACATTGCTCTTCTTCTTTGTTGCAATTTTCTATTACATGAGCTTCTTCTTCTACTTGTTATCCATCTTGTGCAGCTCTCTGGTCATAATCAACAATCTGATTTTTGTCCCAATAAATTCTTGGTTCTACATAAACCTCTTCGTGACCTTTCTAAGCATAGCCATATTATGTCCTTCCATGAGAAATTTCTACAACTTCTTCTCCACGATTGTCTTCATAAGTTAGTCACCTTATTTTCCTGACTACATGAGATAACAATATCTCTTCTTCCTCAGGTCCTTCGATGCTCCCTAGTATTTGAATCTTTACAGTTTCTTTTCCATTGAAAAAATTGTCTTGAGTCCCACTCTCCTTATCAGCTCTTCCTTTTCCATAATTGCGCATCCTCAAGACATACATTGTCTCCTCCTTTTCTAGTTTCCAGTAACTCTTAGTCATACAAACAATTTCTTCAGAAATACTTAGATAAAAAATAAGTAAAAAAATGTACAACCAATGAACTATACCTCCCATATTACTCCTCTTTTCACAAAATTGTGAAATTTTGATATGATTTCATTCATAACCTTCTTCAAGGTTGTCTTCATGACACAAGGCCGAACATCCTTATTCTAAAACACTCCTTTGAAATTTTCCAACTCCATAATAAAATACCCCTTGTTCTCCTTTACAAGCATAGTCCCTCTTTTCTTGGACTGTTGCTCCTTCCTTCGTTTTTGGCATTTTTTTAGCTCCATTTTCTTGACATTTAGTACCTAAAAATTCATACTCATACAAAAAATTAGGTTGAAATAAATTACAATTTCCTTCTTCACTTGATGTCATCGACATCTCCTTTCTTTGTTGAGGCAGCTCCAAGCATTCTATCATCCCATCACTCTCATCATCATCCTTTCCTAGGATTGATCCTTCTTCAGGTTCACAATAGTGAACTTCTTCTCTAAGTTTACTTCTACTAGTTTTATTTTCCTCCTTCATCCAAATATTCATTTTTTTCATAAACGTCTTGGAAAATAACCCCATAACATACCACTTGACACTTTTTCTTACATCCACTCCATATTTTAGATCATCTCTAATCTCCTTTTGTATCAGTTGTTCCAAATGATTGATTTGTTCACTTAACTCAACCATATCCCTATCAATTTCTTCATCATATACTCTCCTTAGATTTGAAAGAAATCTTCCACCCATCTATGGGTTCTATTAGAACCTGGTGATATCCAGAATTCAAATCAATATTATTAGAGTACATGCCCCCCTTAAGCTGGTCAAGGAGGTCATCAATCCATGGGATTGGGTAGTTGTTCATAAAAATGAATTTATTTAGTGCCTGATAGTTAATCCGGAGTCTGTAGGTCCCATCCATCTTCTGTACAAGTAAAATTGGGCTCCCACAACATGAGGAACTGATTCGGATTTTACCTTTTTGCAATAGCTCTTCAATTTTTTATTTGATTTCTTAATTTTCTAGAAGGGTGTCGTGGTTTATTTTAATGTCTCCCAATTCATGCATTTATTTTT
The DNA here is from genome assembly GCA_034641835.2 of Pinus albicaulis. Taxonomy (NCBI): domain Eukaryota; kingdom Viridiplantae; phylum Streptophyta; class Pinopsida; order Pinales; family Pinaceae; genus Pinus; species Pinus albicaulis. The sequence goes on from JAXQQM020071068.1 coordinate 381,732, forward strand.
CATATATATATATAAATTACATTCACCTAATAGTAATTTTCTTATTAACTTCTGCCTTCGACATTTTAAATAAACTTCTCAACCTTAATGAATATAGTGCTCTCTTCTAATACTCCATATAATCATATGGTTATTATTTTTTTTCCAATATAGACCTTCCGCCTTATCATTATTATTAAGAGGCAACCTATTTTTTTATATATATACACACGGCCATTCCCAAAGGTAATTCCTCTCGGCTTTGAATTTTTATGAATACATTTTTCTCATAATCATGATCCATAGCACTTTTACAACTATTCGTGTCATTTTATTTGACCAGCACTCTTATCTATTCAACATTGGTCTCAGTACCACTTAGGTAACTATCCCTCCTTCCTCGCAAGTATATGAAGTCGTTGCCATCGTAAAATTTTGTTTTTGTTTTTGTATCACATAGTTGAAGATTTTGTCATATTGACTTGCACACGTATCGTCACATTTTGCCTCTGTTCATGAACTCATTTATATGATTGTTCGAATTTTTCAGGTAGGTGGTCTGATTTAATCTTTTCTCTGGTATATTAGGACACCGTTCACTTAGACTTCCTTGGAAGTCTCACGAGGGTTTCGGCGTTTACTCCTAATATTCATATCTCACCTTTGTATTAATTGAAATTAGCGAGTTTGCCATAGCATTGTTTTTATGATTGATGTTCTCGTTTTTACAAGGACTTGTGGACTTTGTTACTACATTAAACATATATTTTGTTTCATATTGTTATTTGTTTTGACATACAAATCCTGTTCAGATTTGATTTATAATGGGGAAGAGTTTCTCACTGGTTTCTATACCAGGAGTATTCACCTCTAATGGCTATTTTGATAAAAATTTAAACTGTGGTTATGTACCTCCGTGTAATTTCAGAAATGGGTTCATTGTCTACACATGTTTTCTCTATATGTTAGATGTTTATTTTATATGATTACATAGTTCCTTCTCTTTGATTATCAATAGTTCTTCCCAGGAGCTAAGTACCTAATTTCATAGGCTGATATAAATAACTCTTCTCTTTTTTTTTTCCATATATATTATTAATCTTAGGTTAATATCTTGGTAGCTTGTAACAAATTTTATTTACAGTAGTTAATTAATCTTTCACCTGTACATTATCAGGGGGTACTTTCGGTTTACATAAACTACTTTTAACTCATATTTTTCCCTTCCTATTTAATCTATACATTGTTCATGCACTGTCCAAAATACAACACAAGTATTTAAAATACATCTATAGGGATAAAATCCTATACACACCTAATGCTGGTCCTCACATCTGTTTAGGCATATGCATACTTTATTGAGATCCCAGAAAGGGTTATTATCACTTAAGTACATATGTGTACTTAAGATTTTTCCCTTATATTTTCTAGCAAAATCTTTCATATTATTTTGCCATAAGTTAACGTTCAGCATAGACTATAATAGAATGAGTATCATTTTAGAACTTCAAATTTTTTTATACACTGTACATATATAAAATTTCACCTGTTAAAGTTTCATTTTATTTTTCTGTCCTATATCATAGGGTTTTAGTCTAATAACTGATAGTCTCTGAATGAAATTTACTTTCTAAACATCAAAGTAATTAAGATGCATGTTCATATCGACCATAATGGAGCATTTTTCAATTATCTTACTTCCAATCTTCCGTCCACAATGCTGACATAAACTATATCTATTAACAATTAGCCTTAATTTGCAGACTTTGGTTAACTACATATATTTACATGTAGATTTCTAAAGGAACTTTAACTGTTTTAACACTGTGCAGTCCACTTTCATGGCATGTTCATATCAACTGTAACCTTTATTTACATTATCATGGATATTTAAGTAATTCATGTATGCTGTAGTCAATTATACTTTCACTTGTATAATTTTATGTCTATAACACACGAAACAGGTTTTAAGTATGTCTAGTTTCAATTATATCTGTTACATGTAAAGGTATCCTGCTTTCTTTCCCTATATGCGACAGTTAATTTATTAGTCCAGAAGCAGATTAAATTTAGACAACAAATCATCTTTGGGGTAAAATGTATCCTCAGATTTAAACCAACATTGGTTCAGAGACTCTGATGGATTCTCCCCACAGATTTTATTCCTACAATTATACAGAGTTGAGAGGATTCATTTCTTCTACACAATTCTATTAAATTGTAACACCCCCAATTTCTGTGTTGAGTTTGAAAAATTAGACATGTGAACTTTAAATCCTAAGGAGAGTGGACCCCAAAGGATAGGTATGGTGTGAATGTATTTGAATATTTAATTTGAGGAAATAAATAAATTGATTGTGCATTTTGACCAAGATGAGAATTAGAGATCACTTTCCAAATCCATGAGGATGGATAAGGCAACAAATCCCCACAATCTTTCAAAAAAATCCTTGAAAGAAATTAATTTAGATTTTGAGGAGGAATCTAAATTTCCCCAATGAAGAGGAAAGTAGTTGGGAAGAGGTGACAAAAGCTGGAAAAGCTGAGGAAAAGCATAAAACAGCTTTAAAGAGTCCCAAAATGGGAAGCCTAGGCTAAACAGGAAAGAAAGCATCCTGCTATTCTGGACGCAGAATTAGAAACATGCTTTGGGGAAATATGAGCTTAAATAAGTTGCTCCTAAGAATATTTGAGGTTGATCTGTGATGGAGGTGATCTCAGCTCGGGGGTGAGTTCTGGGAGACAAAGAGGACTCTAAGGTTGGGAGGTTGGTCATTTGCAATAGTGGTATGCTTCTGAAATTCTTGTTTATTTTGATTTGCTGTGGTATGAATTGGCTACATATAAAAAAAAAAAAATTAAGGAAATGATATAATTGATTTCGTACTACATTGAACAGAATCTCTCTTAAGGCATTCACCCCTCAGATTTTGTTTAGTTGTAGACCAGAAATCTATAGAGTAGAAACCCACAGAAACTCTAAATCCAAGAAGGTCTAAATATGCAGGAACTTAGTTTCCATAGATAATTAAATATTAAATGGTTTCATCTATATCCATGCCAAGGTGAGATTATATGCCTATATGTTAGAAAACTATGGTAGCAGATCTGAAACTCACATGGTACCATACAAGAGAAGCAAAAACATTGGAATATGTATTTCGAAATTTTATAACTTGAGAAGAAGTTCTACTCTATAGAGGTGTTATATCATTATTAGCATTTGTAGCATTTATAAGTGTATATATTGCATTTTTAAATATGCCTTTACTCCTCTAAATAAGTATCATAGCCAAAGTCCTATCGAATACATATACATATGCATCAAGTAAAAATCGAAATTAGAATACAAAAACAAGGCATTTATATATGTGTATCAACCAAAAATAGGATATAAGAGCCGTGAGAAAAACAATAACTAATTGTAACAACGATTATAAATGAAAAGATGAGCGGAGTAGGCATCAAATCGAATCATATAGCCACTATGAATCATGTTAAATCATCGTTGTTATTTAATTTACTGGGCATTGTGCCTATGTCAAATGAAATCGTAAAAACACCATCTGTCTAGGATGTTTATATAAAATAAGACTTCTATGTCCTGTCGTTATGGATTACAAGTCCAATATCAATATTCGGTTTATGATACCAACTAAAAATACAAAAACTATTGGTATATAATTGCGCATTTCATCATGCAAGTCGGTTATAACAGCCGGGTTTTAATTTTAAGTAGAGTCGACGAAAACAATTGAAGCGGATGTGGCACTCTGCCATCCCTGTAAAACCCAGATCTCATAGAAACATACGTATATAAAAACGAAACAAATGAATTCTAAGGCGTGACCTTTGATAGTCAGCGACGTCTCGCGTTGAAGCGAGCTGGAAGATTCAACCGAGAATTTCTAGTTGCATGAACAAGGCCATGCGGTATTCCGGCGAGGGTTGTACCTGTCAACGAAAAACTTGCATATGTAAATGCATAAGTAGCAAGTTACTAAATACAAGGGTTAACTTAAAAATGAAACTGACATCTTAATTCCTACTAAACTGGAAGTGGCATTATACAACATATATGATTTACAGAGTACCCCATATATCGAATACGCGAACCAGAGAAATAAAAGGGCCATTTCACTCTAACTGAATATGGCTAAATAAATACTTAAATCCATAGGCAGCGAGTTCAAAAGTTAAATGTAGAGTTCAGAATACTTCTATAGAAACATAAATAGAAGGGTAACATGAGAAAATAGTTAGCAGTACGCTGGGTAGTTATCATGGAAAATGCTTGTAGCAGAAATGCGTGGAAAAGATCTCAAAACCCTTCGCAAAACAAATATGACACGTAGCTCCGGAAAGATTGTAAGATACTACATACAATTTAAATGCATGACCAATCTGGTTAACGAAAAACAAAAGGTTACTGTCACGATAGAAACATGACGGGAAATCTGAATAGCTCAGGAACCATTCACGGCAGAGTTGAGTTGGCTTGCTCATGCCGAAGATCTCAGTGTAACGAGTCCAGCGCCATCGCTAAACTCAACTACCGAATCACTTCTTGGCTCCTGTATGAGAAATGGGACAATTACCAATAGCTAACCTTACTCAGTCAAAATGAAACGTGCCAAGGAGCTAGAAACCCTTACCTCGCCACCTCCGACCACGAGCAACTCTGCGCACAGGAACTAGGGTAAATGAGTAGGGTCCGTCAGTCTCGTTGGTTCCCAGACCCTCCATCATCATAGCTCTGGAAAAATAAAAAGAACTGGAAGAAATGTACAGAAGGTGAACCATATTACCAAAACTGAATTAGAATAACCCAAAAAGGAATAGAGGGATCCTTTCAAAAATAGAATACGCTTACCTTCTGCATTCTTCCTAGGATGATGGCTGTCCGGGGTAGTCGGGTAAACAGAAGTCCGGCATAACGCATCTGACACACACCAAGTTAGTGATGTAAACCTCTACATTGTCAAGCTATCTGAGTTTCTGGTTCGAATCAACATTTACATAACTGAAAATCAACATACAACCACAGAAATTAGCAATGATACCAGAAAATAGAGGATTACGAATCCTCGGTTACCATAGCTACAGTGTTGATTTACCTGGCTGGTAGGGACTGCAAAATCCAACGCAGGACCAACAGAAACCTTATCTCTTGGCACCCGAGCTTAGCAGGGTTCGGAGTGAATCGGTCTTATGTAAATCCTTCCGGGAAGAGTCATAGGAACACTCAATGCCATCATCGTCCATCTGTCAACCAAGTCATCGAAGGAATCCCTATGAACTCTGAAACCCTCTGCATACAACGCATCAGCACTCGTGAGATGTATAAAAAAATACAACGCCGCGCTGTTGGCAAGAGTATGTACAATAAGGGTTTCAACAAGTAAAGTCGAGGGAGTAAAATCCGCAGAGGAACTGGTGGAGGCGTCTTACCCGAGGGTCAAGCCATTAAGGTTTTCGCGCGAGTACAGGAGTAGGTACCCTCGTGTCATCTGGTGGACTGCTGAATTATGAGCCCTTCGGCTACGCGTGAGCCAAGTCTTCTCCCCATAGCTGGTGAAAAGCAACACGAAAACCCTAGCATTAAAATTTGTACGGGTAAAATCGACCTCGTGATTTAGTTGACACTGTCGACAGTCAGATGAACAATCACCATAGACGTGTATACACCCGAATGCGGAGGGAACAGATTCCCTTGTATGCCTTGCGTGATGTATCAAATCACAAATCTGAATATTGAGAATATGCATCCTGAGAGGAAATCGGACCAGATTATGATAAGAGGTAAATTTCCGCCTATTAATAATCCACTCAACGGGTTGTTAAGATCGCTCAACCCTAATGAATAGAGAAAAAAAATTATAGGTGTTATTAGATTGTTCACATATATATGTGCACCTTCGATTCATAGTATTAAAGGTTTTAGATATATCAAGAAAGTAGATACGTGTTATATATATATGTACTATATATATATAGGTGCTATATATATATGTGGAGTCCACAATGTTGTGATACTTATATATGTGATATATATATGTGGAGTCAACAATGTTGTGATATTTATATATGTGATATATATGTGGAGTTAAAAATGTGTGATATATATGTGTTACATATATATGCGTTATGTGCAGCACTGAAAGACAGGTATGACCGTATTATGTCTAGGGAGAATACCCTATGTTAATACCAAGGGTTCTAGATGTTATATACATAGCTGAAATGTATACCAGGAGGAACATTCCATGCTACTAATAAGGGATAGTGGGGTAATAAATACTTAATGAGTAGAGGAAATTTTAACAAAATGGAATTTGAAAGTAAATTTCTGAACACCTTACTCAAACATCCAGGTGAAAAAAAAAAAAAAAAAAATATTTTGAACTAGAGGTGTTACAAATGGTATCAGAGCCCAAGTGCAAAAACTGGGCTGTTGTTACTGTGCTCACTGAATTCTGAATGATAGTCTTATAAATAAACATTGTAGAAATTGTTGCTATATATATATATTTTTTTCAATTTCACTGACCAATATGATGAGTGTGTACAGTGGTGCAAACATGGCTGAAGAGGGAGGAATTTATGTGGATCTACGTGATGAATTTGCTACTCCAGATCCCAATGCCCCAGTAATGGCTATGTTGCACTGGTTGCAACGAGAACTTGCTGAACTAAGAAGCCAGAATCACATGTTGTTATCAGCTAGTAAGGAGCAAGAAAAGCTCATTAGAGAACTAACTTCCCGAAACAGCCAGGAAGGCGAAGGTTCCGGAAAGAGAAAGATGGATGAGTCTGATGATGATGATGCTGCTAGACATCAACATAAACAGAAAAGAGAACTACAGGGGGAGTTCTGAAAGATCAAACCTCCCTCCTATGATGGGGAGAAGGAGGAGGATGTTGAAGCTTGGTTGTTGAACATGATCAAGTATTTCCGAGTTTATGAATATGAAAGCAATCTGAAGGCTAGATTAGCTATGTACCAGCTACAAGGAAAAGCTACACTGTGGTGGAAAGAGACAAAAATGGTGCATGCCATTGATGAAAAGACAGTTACTTGGGAAGATTTCCAGATTAAGTTCAAAAATCGATATTTGAACGAACGGTATTATGATGATAAAGCTAAAGAATTCCATGAACTTAGACTAGGACAGCTCACTATCGATGAGTTTGTCACTAAGTTTACAAATTTACTGAGATATGTCCCGTACATTATGGAAGAAAAGGCAAAGGTACAAAGATTTTTAAATTGCCTGCCTACGGTGTACAAGGAGAAAATTGAGTTTGACAACCCAAAAACAATGGATGAAGCTGTTAGAAAAGCAAGATTATGCTATTAGTAGTTTAAAGGTAAAGCTGAACAAGGGAAGAGCTGGTTGAACAAGGGCGAGTTCAAAGGTAAAAGACCAAAACCAACATATCTAAGAAATTTTGGTAGAGATCATCAGCGGAAAAAATTCAATAAACCAAAAGAAAGCCAAACTGCTCAGTCCCAAGTGGCTTCAAAACCAGTAGAAGGGAACAATAAAAAGGAAGGGACATTCAAAATGAAGGAACCATTGAAATGTTGGGGCTGTGGAGAACCCCATATGATGAGAGACTGCCCCCATAGAAATATTCATATGATCAACAGAGAGCGAGAAGCAACAACAGTAAATGACATAGCCAGAAATATACCAACTATCAGTGCAGCATTGGAAAATCGGCAAGCAGAACATCAAGCAACCATGGTGGAAATGGAGGGTAAGATTGGACTCACTCACATCAGTTTTCGATTGATCCGTGTTTTTCGAGTTACATTAACTTAATCGTAGGAAAATGGAAATTAAACTCGAAAATTTGTTTGTACCATGGTTGGTACAACTTTCGGCCACCGACTAATAGAAAATAACGTACAATTGCCTAAAACAAAGAATAAATTAAATGTCTTCAAACAAGTAAATCAACATATTACCAGGATCCTATGATTTACTGATAGGAATGGATTGGCTGGAAAAGAGGAAAGCCCTGATGAACTGCTGGGATAAAACCCTGCATTGTGTGGATGAAGAGGGGAAACCTTTTACATTAAAAGGAAAACCAAAATCCATTTCAGTAAGACAAATATCAACCTTACAATTAAAAAGAACAGCTAGAAAAGGATACCAAGTTTATGCAGTACATGTGGAAGAAGTAGAAGAGAGAGCTGAAGAAAATCTGCTAAATGAATTACCAGTGATAAAGGAATTTAAAGAAGTTTTCTTAGAGGAGATTCCTCATCTTCCCCCCAAAAAGAGAAATTGACTTTTCCATAGATCTGGTGCCGGGAGCCACACCTGTTTCCCGAGCTCCCTATCGAATGAGTCCACCGGAACTTATGGAGCTGAAGATGCAGCTGCAAGAATTGGTGGATAAGGGTTATATTAGACCAAGTGTGTCTCCAAGGGGAGCACCGGTCTTATTTGTGAAAAATAAGGATGGAACTTTTAGGATGTGCATTGACTATCGTCAACTGAACAAGTTGACCATTAAGAATAGATATCCACTTCCTAGAATTGATGATCTTTTTGATCAAGTGAGAGGAGCCTCAGTCTTTTCCAAGATTGACTTAAGAACTGGGTATCATCAGCTCAGAATCAAGGAAGAAGACATCAACAAAACAGCTTTTCGAACCCGGTATGGACACTATGAATTTGTAGTCCTACCTTTTGGACTGACAAATGCCCCTGCCACTTTTATGTGCCTGATGAACAGGGAGTTAAATAAGTATTTGGATAAGTTTGTTCTATTGTTCATAGATGATATTTTAGTCTACTCCAAAAACAAAGAGGAACACAAGGAACATCTGTGGATAGTGTTGCAAACTCTGAAAGAAAATCAGCTATATGCCAAGTTCAGTAAATGTGAATTTTACAAGGATAAGATTCAATATTTGGGTCATATTATTTCTGAAAAAGGGCTTGTAGTTGACCCTGAAAAGATAAAAGCAATTAAGGAATGGCCAGTCCCAACTGATGTTTCAGCAGTAAGGTCATTCATGGGGATGGCAGGCTACTATCGTAGATTTGTGGAAATATTTTCTGCCATAGAACATCCCATCACTTCATTGCAAAGAAAGGGTGTGAAGTTTGTGTGGACTGAAAAATGTCAACATAGTTTCGAGAAGTTAAAACAAAAACTTATTTCAGCCCCTATATTAAAAATTGCTGATCCTGATAAAGAGTTTGTTGTATGTACAGATGCTTGCAGAGAAGGGCTGGGAGGAGTCCTGTTGCAGGAAAATTCAGTTATTGCATATGAATATAGGAAACTGAAAATGCATGAACAGAATTATAGTGCATATGATTTGGAATTTCCAGCTGTTATCCATGCTTTAAAAATGTGGAGGCACTATCTTCTGGGGAAGAAATTCACATTGATGACTGATCATATTAGTCTTAAATATTTCTTTTCCCAAACTAATCTGAATGCAAGGCAAGCCAGATGACTGTCCTTTTTAAGTGAATTTGATATGGACATAAAACATATCAAGGGGAAAGAAAATAAAGTTGCTGATGCCTTAAGTAGAAATGCTTGTCAAAATTTAAACAGTATTGGGAGTAGTGGCCAAATTGAGATAGAAGAGTTGGTGAGAAAAGCAGCCAGCCAAGACCCAAACTATGAAACACTCTTGGTAAAACTACAGAAAAGGGATAAAACTGAATTTAATCAAAATAAAAAAGGGCTACTATATTACAAAAACAGGTTGTATATTCCTAATGTAGAGTCATTAAAAAGGGACATTTTGGATGAATATCACAAACAGCCTTATGCAGGACATCCAGGATACCAGAAGATGTTAACAGCCTTGAAAAAGAAGCTGTTCTGGCCAGGAATGAAGAGAGATGTGGCAGAGTATCTAAGTAGGTGTATGGAATGTCAACTAGTCAAAGTTGAGCATCAACATCTAGCAAGTCTTTTAAACCCTTTGCCAATTGCAGAATGGAAATGGGACACAGTCTCCATGGATTTTATAACAGGACTACCTAAAACCAAATACCAACATGATTCTGTAATGGTGGTAGTAGACACTTTGACCAAAGCTGCCCACTTCATACCAGTGAAATCTACTTTCGGAACAGCTCAAGTCGCCAGTGTTTTCCTGAAGGAGATAGTAAGGCTTCATGGAGTTCCCAAAGTAATTGTTTCAGACCGAGATGCTAAGTTTACAACAGCCTTTTGGAAGGGATTGTTTGGAGGGATGGGTACTAAACTGAACTTTAGTACTGCCTATCACCCCCAAACTGACGGGCAAATAGAAAGGACGAATCAAATTTTGGAGGATATGTTGAGAATGTATGTGATGGATAGACCATCAAAGTGGGAGGAGTATCTGCATTTAGCTGAATTTGCTTATAATAACAGCTACCAATATTCTATTAAGATGAGTCCATTTGAGGCACTATATGGAAGGAAGTGTCGTACTCCTTTGAGCTGGAGCCAACCAGAAGATAAATTAATGTTGGGACCCGATGCCTTACAAGAGATGGAAAGAATTGTTAAACAAATACAGGGAAATATCAAGACAGCATAAGATCGCCAGAAAAGTTATGCTGATAAGAAAAGAGTGCACCGAGAATTCAAAGTGGGGGATCATGTGTATTTGCACATCAAACCCAAAAAGAGCACACTTTATGCTGGAAGTTGTGCAAAACTTGCTCCTAGATATTGTGGGCCTTTTGAAGTTTTAGAAAGGGTGGGACCAGTGGCTTACAAGCTGGCTTTACCACCCCATGTTAGAGTACATGATGTGTTTCATATTTCATTATTAAAAAGATACGTACATGATGCTTCTCACATAGTTGATTGGAATGTTGTACAGGTGGAACCAGAAGGGGAGTTTTTGCCAGAACCGCTTCAAATATTGGAGCGGGAAGAAATTGAATTGAGAAACAGAACAGTAGCCAGAGTAAAAGTGCAGTGGAAGCACTTTACTGCTGAAGAAGCTACCTGGGAAAGGGAAGCTGAAATGATGGAGAAATATTCATTTTTGTTTAAATGAACTCTAGTAGTTGAATAACAACACCGAGGACGGTGTTTATTTTCAGAGGGGGAATATGTAACACCCCCAATTTCTGTGTTGAGTTTGAAAAATTAGACATGTGAACTTTAAATCCTAAGGGGAGTGGACCCCAAAGGATAGGTATGGTGTGAATGTATTTGAATATTTAATTTGAGGAAATAAATAAATTGATTGTGCATTTTGACCAAGATGAGAATTAGAGATCACTTGCCAAATCCATGAGGATGGATAAGGCAAAAAATCCCCACAATCTTTCAAAAATCCTTGAAAGAAATTAATTTAGATTTTGAGGAGGAATCTAAATTTCCCCAATGATGAGGAAAGTAGTTGGGAAGAGGTAAGAAAAGCTGGAAAAGCTGAGGAAAAGCATAAAACAGCTTTAAAGAGTCCCAAATGGGAAGCCTAGGCTAAACAGGAAAGAAAGCATCCTTCTATTCTGGACGCAGAATTTGAAACATGCTTTGGGGAAACATGAGCTTAAATAAGCTGCTCCTAAGCAGATCAGAGGTTGATCTGTGATGGAGGTGATCTCAGCTCGGGGGTGAGTTCTGGGAGACAAAGAGGACTCTAAGGTTGGGAGGTTGGTCAATTGCAATAGTGGTATGTTTCTGAAATTCTTGTTTATTTTGATTTATTATGGTATGAATTGGCTACATATAAAATTTAATGGAATGGTATGATTGATTTTAGTACTACATTTAACAGAATCCATCTTAAGGCATTCACCTTCCAGATTTTGTTTAGTTGTAGACCAGTAATCTATAGAGTAGAAACCCACAGAAACTTTAAACCAAAAACGGTTTAAATCTGAAGGTACTTAGTCTCCACAGATAATTAAATATTAACTTGTTTCACATATATATACAAAGGTGAAATTATATGCTCATATGTATGCTAGAAAAATATTGTAGCAGAACTGAAATTTACATGGTACAATAAAAGAGAAGCAAAGACATTAGAATATGTATTTCGAAATTTTATAGTTTGAGATGAAGCCCACTTATATGGTATCATTATTAAGATGGTAGCATTTATAAGACCACATATCACTAAATCGCCTTCTTCCTTTACTCCTCTAAATAAGTATCATAGCCAAAGTCCTATCGAATACATATACATATGCATCAAGTAAAAATCGAAATTAGAATACAAGCGCCGTGAGCTAAAATAAGAACAAGGCATTTATATATGTGTATCAACCAAAAATAGGATATAAGAGCCGTGAGCAAAACAATAACTAATTGTAACAACGATTATAAATGAAGAGATGAGCGGAGTAGGCGTCAAATCGAATCATATAGCCACTATGAATCATGTTAAATCATCGTTGTTATTTAATTTACTGGGAATTGTGCCTATGTCAAATGAAATCGTAAAAACACCATCTGTCTAGGATGTTTATATAAAATAAGAATTCTACGTTCTGTAATTATGGATTTCAAGTCCAATATCAATATATGGTTTATGACACCAACTACAAACACAAAAACTATTGGTATATAAATGTGCGTTTTAGCATGCAAGCCGGTTATAACAACCTGGTTTTAATGGTAAGTAAAGTCGACGCAAACATTTGAAGCGGATGTGGCCCTTTGCCATCCCTGCAAAACCCAGATCTCATAGAAATATACGTATACAAAAACGAACCAAATAAATTGTAAGGCGTGACCTTCGACATTCAGCGATGACTCGCGCAGAAGCGAGCTGGAAAATTCAACAGAGAATTTCGAGTTGCATGAAAAAGGCCATGCGGTATTCCAGCGAGAGTTGTACCAGTCAACGAAAATCTTGCGTATGTAAATGCATAAATAGCATGTTACTAATTACCAGGGGTTAACTTAAAAACGAAACTGACATCAAAATTCTACTAAACCAGACGTGACATTATACAACTTATATGATTTACAGAGTACCTCATATATTGAAACCGCGGACCAGAGAAACAAATGGGCCATATCTCTATAACTGAATATGGCTAAATAAATACTTAAATCCATAGGTAGCGAGTTCAAAAGTTAAATGTAGAGTTGAGAATAATTCTATAAAAACATAAATAGAAGGGTAATATGAGAAAATAGTTAGCAGTACGCTGGGTAGGTTATCATGGAAATGCCTGTAGCAGAAATGCATGACTTATGTGGTTAACGAAAAACACAAGGTATAGCCACGATAGAACCATGACAGAAAATCTGAATAGCTCAGAAATCATTCACGGCTGAGTCGAGTTGACTCGCTCACGCCGAAGATCTGTGTGTAATGAGTCCAGCGCCATCACTACACTCCACTGCCGAATCCCTTCTTGGCTCCGGTATGAGAAATGGGACAATTACCAAGAGCTACTCTTACTCAGTCAAAAGCGAAACGGGCAGAGGAACTAGAACCCCGTTCCTAGCCACCTCCGACCACGAGCAACTATGCGCATAGGACTCCAGGATAAATGAGTAGGGTCCGCCAGTCTTGTTGGTTTCCAGACCCTCTATCATCGTAGCTCTGAAAAAAAATATAACCGGAAGAAATGTACAGAGGGCGAACCATATTACCAAAACTGAAATAGAATAAACCAAAAAGGAATAGAAGGACTCTGTTAAAAATGGAATACGCTTACCTTCTGCATTCTTCCCAGGTTGATGGCTGTCCGGGGAGTCAGGCAAACAGAAGTCCAGCATAACGCATCTGACATACACAGAGTTAGTGATGTAAACCCCTACATTGTCCAGCTATTTGATTTACTAGTTCGAATCAACATCTACACAACTGGAAACCAAAATACAACCACAAAAATTAGAAATGATGCCTGAACAATGGAGGATTACGAATCCTGGGTCACCATAGTTGCAGTGTTGATTTACCTGACTGGTAGGGAATGCGAAATCCAACGCAGGACCAACAGAACCTTATCTCTCGGCGCTCGAACTTAGTAGGGTTCGGAGTGAACCGGTATTATGTAAAGCCTTCCGGGAAGAGTCATAGGAACACTCCACGCCATTTTCATCCATCTGTCGACCAGGAAGTTGAAGGAATCCCTATGAGCTTTGGAACCCTCTGCATAAAGCGCATCAGTACTCGGGAGATGTATAAACAAATACATCGCCATGCTGTTGGCAAGAGTATGTACAATAAGGGTTTCAACAAGTAAAGTCGCGGGAGTAAATCTCGCAGAGGAGCTGGTGGAAGCGTCGTACCCGAGGGACGGGCAATTAAAGATTGCCACGCGAGTACAGGAGGAGGTACCCTCATGTCATCCGGTGGACTGCGGAGTTATGAGCCATTCGGCTACGCTCGAGCCAGGCTTTCTTCCCATAGCCGGCGAAAAGCAACACGCAAACCCTAACATTAAAAATTGTCTGGTTAAAATCGACCTTGTGATTTGGTTGACACAGTCGACCGTCAGACGAACTATCACCATAAACGTGTATCCCTGGTATGCCTTGCGGGATGTATCAAATCACAAATATGAACGTTGAGAATATGCATCCTGAGAGGAAATCGGACCAGATCATGGTAAGAGGTAAATTGCCGCCTATTAATAATCCACTCAACGGGTTGTTAAGATCACTCGACCTTAATGAATAGAGAAAAAGAATTATAGGTGTTATTAAATGGTTAACATATATATGTGCACCTTCGATTTATATTATTAAAGGTTTAGATATATCAAGAAAGTAGATACATGCTATATATCTATATGTTATATATATAGGTGCTATATATATATGTGGATTGAACCATGTAGAGATATATATGTATATGTGGTATATATATGTATATTCAACAATGTGTGATAATTATATCGGTGATATATATGTGAAGTCAAAAATGGGTGATATAAATGTGTTACATATATATGCGTTAGGTGCAGCACTGAAAGACAGGAATGACCGTATTATGTTTAGGGAGAATACCCTATGTTAATACCAAGAGTTCTGGATGTTATATACATAGTTGAAATGTATACCAAGAGGAACATTCCATGCTGCTAATAAGGGATAGTGGGGTAATAAATACTTAATGAGTAGAGGAAATTTTAACAAAATGGAATTTGAAAGTAAATTTCTGAACACCTTACTCAAACATCCAGGTGAGAAAAAAAAAAAAAAAATTTAACTGGAGTTGCTACATAAATGTAGGGAATAACAACTTCAAAATTTTAATCTAGCATAACATATATAACCATTAACCATATTGCACAATAACAGGTACTTTAATCATTCATAAAACTTATGAACATACCACTTCTGCAATTGACCAACCTCCCAACCTTAGAGTTCTTCTGTTCTCCAGAACTCACCCCCGAGCTGAGATCATCTCCTAGAACAGATAAACCCCAATCTATTCTATAGTATCTTATTTAATCTTATGCTCCCCAAAGCCTATTTCTAATTTTGCGTCCAAAATTAGAGGAGGCTTTTTATTCCTGTTTGCCTAGGTTTCCCTAATTTAGGGACTTTTAAAGTTGCTTTCTTCTTTTCCAACATTTTACCTCTTCCCAACTACTCTCCACCTCATTGGGGAAATCTATATTTTTCCTCAAAAATCTAAATTAGAAATAAATTCTTTCAAGTATTTTTGAAATATTTTTGGGGGAAGTCTTAGCCTCTTTCCATACCTCATGGATTTGGCAAGTGATCTCAAAATTCTCATTTGGTCAATATGCACAGAAACATTTTATTTATTTTTCATAATTAAATAATTAATTACATCCACACAATAATTATCCATTGGGGTCCACTCCCCTTTGGATTTAAGTTCAAATGTCTAACTTGAAAAACATAAAACTAGGGGTGTTACATTTTCCCCCTCTGAAAACAAACACTGTCCTCGGTGTTAACAACTAACTACTAGAGTTCATTTTGAAAATAGATATGGATATTTTTCCATCATCTGAGCTTCTCTTTCCCATGTAGCTTCTTTAGCAGTAAAGTGCTTCAATTTCACCTTTACTCTTGCTATTGTTCGGTTTCTCAATTCAATTTCTTCCTGCTCCCATATTTGAAGGGGCTCTGGAAGGAACTCCCCTTCTGGTTCCACCTGTATCACATTCCAATCAACAAATTGAGAAGCGTCATGTACATATATTTTTAATAATGAAACATGAAACACATCATGAAATTTAACATGGGGCGGTAGGGCCAGTTTATAAGCCACTAGTCCCACCCTTTCTAACACCTCAAAAGGCCCACAATATCTAGGAGCCAATTTTGCACAACTTCTAGCATAAAGTGTGCTCTTTTTGGGTTTAATATGCAGGTACACATGATCCCCCCACTCTAAACTCTCGATGCACCCTCTTCTTATTAGCATAGTTTTTCTGTCGATCTTGTGTTGTCTTGATATTTCTTTGTATTTGTTTGATAGTCCTTTCCATTTCTTGTAAACTATCTGGCCACAATACTAGCTTATCTTCAGGTTGGCTCCAACTTAAAGGAGTATGACACTTCCTTCCATAGAGTACTTCAAATGGACTCATTTTGATGGAATATTGATAGCTGTTGTTGTAAGAAAATTCAGCTAAATGCAAGTAGTCTTCCCATTTTGATGGCTTATCCATCACATACATTCTCAGCATATCCTCCAAAATATGATTTGTTCTCTCTGTTTGACTGTCTGTCTAAGGGTGATAGGCAGTACTAAAATTTAGTTTAGTGCCCATGCCCCCAAACAGACCTTTCCAAAAGGCTGCTGTGAACTTAGCATCTCTATCTGAAAAAATCATCTTTGGGACCCTGTATAGCCTTACTATTTCTTTTAGGAACACATCTGCTACTTGGGCTGTCCCAAAAGTAGATTTTACAGGTATGAAGTGCGCAACCTTTGCTAAAGTGTCTACCACTACCATCACTGAGTCATGCTGGTACTTTGTTCTGGGTAACCTGGCTATGAAATCTATAGAAACAATGTCCCATTTCCATTCTACAATTGGCAAGGGATTTAAAAGACCAACTGGATGCTGATGCTCAACTTTAACTAATTGACATTCCATGCATCTAGCTAAATATTCTGCTACATATTTTTTCATTCCTGGCCAAAAAAATTTCTTTTTCAAAGCTGTTAGCATTTTCTAATATCCAGGATGTCCTAAAATGGCTATTTATGATATTCATCTAGGATATCTTTTTTCAAGGACTCTACCTTGGGGGCATACAATTTGTTTTTATAGTAGATTATCCCTTTCTAGTTTTGGGTGTACTCAGCCATTTATTTTTTTTCCATTTTTAATTGTAGATTTTCATAATTGGGATCTTGATCCGCTACCTTTTTAATCAGCTCTTCTAAGTCAAGGCTAGCACTACTCCCAATGTTGCTTATGTTTTGGAAAGAATTTCTACTTAGCGCATCAGCACTTATGTTCTCCTTCTCTTTGATATGTTTTATGCCCGTATCAAATTCACTTAGAAAAGAGAGCCATCTGGCTTGTCGAGCATTCAAATATGTTTGAGAAAAGAAATACTTGAGACTAATATGATCAGTCATCAATGTAAATTTTTTTCCAAGAAGATAGTGTCGCCACATCTTCAAGGCATGAATTACAACAACCAATTCCAGATCCTATACACTGTAATTCTATTCATGTTTCTAAATTTTTCTAGATTCGTATGCAATAACAAAATTTTCTTGCAACAAAACTCCTCCCAATCCCTCTCTACATGCATCAGTACACACAACAAACTCTTTGCCAGGATCTACAATCTTCAGTATAGGGGCTGTAGTGAGTTTTAATTTTAGTTGTTCAAAAATGTTTTGGCATTTTTCAGTCCACTCAAATTTGGTGCATTTTCTCCATAGTGAAGTTATGGGATATGCTATTGCAAAAAATCTTTCCACAAATCTTCGATAGTAACCTGCAGTTCGCATAAATGATCCCACTGCTGAAACATCAGCTGGCACTAGCCATTCTCTAATAGCCTTTATTTTCTCAAGGTCAACAGCCAATCCTTGTTCAGAAAGAATATGCCCCAAGTACTGTATCTTGTCTTTATAAAATTCACATTTACTGAATTTGGCATATAACTGATTTTCTTTCGATGTTTGCAAAACTATCCTTAAGTGTTCTTTGTGCTCTTCCTCACTTTTTGAATAAACCAAAATATCCTCTATGAACACTAGTACAAATTTATCCAAGTACTTGTTCAAAACGCTATTCATTAAGCACATAAAAATGGCAGGGGCATTTGTCAACCCGAAAGGTAGGACTAGAAATTCGTAGTGACCATACCTGGTTCGAAAAGCTATTTTACTAATGTCTTCCTCCTTAATTCTGAGTTGGTGATAACCATTCCTCAGATAAATCTTAGAAAATACCGAAGCCCGTCTTACCTGATCAAAAAGGTCATCAATTCTGGGCAATGTATATCTGTTTTTAATTGTCAACTTATTTAGCTGACGATAGTCAATGCACATTCTAAAGGTTCCATCCTTCTTTTTCATGAACAACACCGGTGCTCCCCAAGGAGACACACTCGGTCTGATATAACCTTTATCCAACAATTCTTGCAATTGCATTTTCAACTCCATGAGTTTAGGGGGGCTCATCTGATAAGGGGCTCTGGAAATGGGTTTTGCTCCAAGCACCAAATCGATGGAAAAATCAATCTCTCTTTTGGGGGGAAGATGACGAATCTCATCTAGAAAAACTTCCTTAAACTCTCTTACCAATGGCAGCGTGTCTAGCAGGTTTTCTTCAGGTTGTTGTCTTAATTCTTCAACATGTACATCATATACTTGATACCTTTTCCTCGTTGTTCTTTTTAATTGCAGAGCTGATATTTGTCTTAAAAAAAATAGTTTTGGTTTTCCTTTGAGTATAAAGGGTCTCACTTCCTCATCTATGCAGTGTAGATTTTTATCCCAACAGTTGATCACACCCTTTCTCTTTTCTAACCGGTCCATTGCTATCAGCAAGTCAAGTGATTCTAAGGGCAAAATGTTTAAGTTTACTTCTGTCTAAAAATCATTTAATCTAATTGCTATTTGAGGTAACTTATGTGTTACTTTTCTCTTGGTGTCAGTGGCTAATTGGACCAACCAAGACCGTTGAAATTTTTCAGTCTTTAGATTTCATTTCTCTACAACTTGTGGACTAATGTAACTCAAGGAAGAACCCAGATGAACAAAACTGTAATAGATTGGTCAGCAATATTACCTTCGATCTCGACCATAGTAGCCTAGTGTTCTGCTTGTCGGTTCTCCAAGCTTGCACTGATAGTGGGTATATTCGTTGCTATATCATTCACTATGGTAGCTTCTCGATCCCTCATAATCATCTGAATATTTTGGTGTGGACAGTCCCTCAACGGACGAGGTTCTCCATAGCCACAACATTTCAGAGGCTCCCACATTTTAATTGTTCCTTCCTTTTCATTATCTCCATCTAATATTTGTTTTGAACCAACTTGGGACTGAGCATTTTGAATTTCCTTTGGTTTGTTAAATTTCTTCCGCTGATGATCCCTACCAAAATTCTTCAAGTAAGCTGGTTTCTTTTTCTTTCCTTTGAATTCACCATTGTTTACCCAGCTTTTCCCATGCTCACCCTTCCCTTTAAACTACTGGTAGCATAATCTAGCTTTCCTCACCTCTTCATCCATATTTTTTTGGTTATCGAACTCTATTTTCTCCTTGTACACCGCAGGCAAATAGTTCAAAAACCTCTGTACCTTTTCCTTCTCTTCACGAATATAAGGAACATACCTTAACAGATTTGTAAACTTGGTGACAAACTCATCTATGGTGAGTTGTCCCAATCTGAATTCATGGAACTCCTTTGCTTTATCATCATAATAACATTCGTTCAAATAGCGGTTTTTAAACTTGACTTGGAAATATTCCCAAGTCACTATTTTTTCATCAATGGCATGGACCATTTTTGTCTCCTCCCACCACAAGGTAGCCTTACCCTGCAACTGGTAGACAAATAACCTGGCCTTTAGATTGCTCTCGTATTCATAGAGCTGGAAATACTTAATCATATTCAACAACCATGCCTCAGCATCTTCCTCCTTCTCCCCATCATAGGATGGAGGCTTAATTTTCTGGAATTCCCCTTGTAATTCCTTTCTTTGTTTAGACTGGTGTCTATTTGTGTCTTCTTCCTCAAAATCATCAGAAAACTTGCCTTTATTCCTCTTTCTAGAACCTTCACCTTCTTGGCTGTTCTGCGAAGTCAGTTCTCTTATGAGCTTTTCCTGCTCCTCACTGGCTAATGATAGCCTGTCATTCTAGCTTCTTAACTCAGCTATCTCCCGTTGCAACCCGTGAAACATAGCCATCAAAGGAGCATTGGGATCTGGCATGTTATCTTCATCATGCAGATCAACATAAATTTCATCTCCTTCATCCATTGACTTTATGTTCCAGTACCACGGTACACTAAACAAAACAGCATGAGTAACAATTTTTTTTTCCAACAAGAAATAATTTATACAGTGAGCACAACAATAGCCCAGTTTTGCTAACATGAGCTCTGATACCATTTGTAATGTCTCCCAATTCACACAATTTTTTTTTTTTGATATATATATATATAAATTACTTTCACCTAATAGTAATTTTTTTATTAACTTCTGCCTTTGACATTTTAAATAAACTTCTCAACCTTAATGAATATAATGCTCTCTTCTAATACTCCATATAATCATATGGTTATTATATTTTTTCCAGTATAGACCTTCCACCATATCATTATTATTGAGAGGCAACCTATTTGTTTATATATATATATATATATATATATATATATAATAGGATTATATATATGTATATATATTGCATATTTATAATGTGAGTATTGTATAGAACCATATGGTATTATTTTTTTTTGCCCTTATAACCATCATATTTATAATTTGTAATGGTCCTCATGGCTTTCTCACATTATCTCTTTGTCATCCAACACCATATGTATATTAAGTTTTGTTTTAAATAATGAACCATGATAATTTACACCCCTTAACTTCCTTTCGACGTGTGAGAAGATCACATATGGATCACTTTGGCATTCATGAACTAACTACATTGATTCGTAATAACTCTGTATTGTATGATTTTGACTTTTTATCAGGGTTCCCGCCCACAATTCTTACGGTTCTGTGTTATTGTTGTTCTTTCAAACCCTTTAGTATACGTTTACGTCTTTCTCATTTATGGCAATAAATCTCTGTTATTAATTCTCATCTGCCTCCACTTGACGTTTCTTGAACTCCCAGCCATGAGTCATCGATCCGTTGTATAGCGTTCCGATGTGTGCCACCTGTAGGGTCAAGATGCTTGAGGGTTTCCTCCCGATTCATGGTACTTAAGGTTAAATTTCTCCGGCAAAGTATTCATTTGATTCTCTGCAGAGTGGTGTTTAGCTCTAGTTCTATTTTCTTGGTTTGTTCCTATGTCGACCATGAAAACTTCTACGAGTTCTTCCACATGCAGACGTTGACTATGTCTCTCTCTCAGTAAGACTTACCTCTACTATTTATTCCATCATTATAAAGCATGTATATTATTTCCTCTTAGAACGCCAAGCTTTGGTTTCTTTCTATTTTTATATACATTTTCTTCATTCTGAATGCAAGTTGGTTTTAAGTTGTTGGTTCGCATAACCTGATAGGGTAATGGCGTTATTAAAATTTGCATTCGGATGCATATGTATTTTTGCAATGTTCATTTCAAACCTCTTTTGTATACTTCATGGATTTTTCTTGAATCATTCGTTTTGCACATCTTAAGTTCTGAGGGTGTAGTAGAATTTCATTTTGTCCATTGATATGATCTTTAACTTGTTCCTCATTGACGTGGTTAAGGGAAGTATTTCGATTCTTCCTGAATCAAACTTCCCATCGTAATGGATAGGTTAGGTTTTGCAATTCGGCTTCATGAAGGACTTCTACACACGGCCATTCTCAGAGGTAATTCCTCTCGGGTTTGAATTTTTATTAATATATTTTTCTCATAATCACGATCCATAGCACTTTTATAGCTATTCGTGTCATTTTATTTGACCAAGACTCTTATCTATTCAGCGTTGGTCTTAGTACCACTCAGGTAACTATCCCTCCTTCCTCGCAAGTATACGAAGTTGTTGCCATTGTAAATTTTTTTGTTTTGTTTTTGTAACACACAGTTGAAGATTTTGTCATATTGACTTGCACAGGTATTGTCACATTTTGCCTCTATTCACGAACTCATTTATACGACTGTTCAACCTTTTCAGGTAGGTGGTCTGATTTAATCTTTTCTCTGGTATATCGGGACACCCTTCACTCGAACTTCCTTGGAAGTCTTGCGAGGGTTTCAGCGCTTACTCCTGATATTCAGATCTCACCTCTGTATTAATTGAAATTAGCGAGTTTGCCATAACATTGTTTTTATGACTGATGTGGTCCTTTTTACGAGGACTTGTAGACTTTGTTACTGCATTCAACATATATTTTGTTTGATATTGTTATTTGTTTTGAAATACAAATCCTGTTTAGATTTGAGTTATACTGGGGAAGAGTTTCTCACTGGTTTCTATACCAGGAGTATTCACCTCTAATGGATATTTTGATAAAAAGTTAAACTATGGTTATGTACCTCCCTATAATTTCAGAAATGGGTTCATTGTCTACACATGTTTTCTCTATATGTTAGATGTTTATTTTATATGATTACACAGTTCCTTCTCTTCGATTATCAATATTTCTTCCAAGGAGCTAAGTACCTAATTTCATAGGCTGATAGAAATAACTCTTCTCTTTTTTGTTCTTCCATATATACTATTAATATTAATGTAACACCCCCAATTTATGTGTTGAAATTTTAAAGTTTGACATGTGAACTCTAATCCTAAGGGGAGTGGACCCCAAAGGATAGATACATTATGGATGTAATTCAATATTTAGTTGAGGAAATAAATAAACTTTTTGATGTGCATATAGACCAAGAATGAGATTTAGAGACCACTTGTTAAATCCATGAGGATGGATAAGGCAAGTATTCCCCTAAAATCCTTCAAAAATCCTTGAAAGGAATTATTTCTAAATTAGATTTGAGGAAGAATCTAAATTTTCCCCAATGATGAGGAAAGTAGTTGGGAAGAGGTGAAAAAGCTGGAAAAGCTGAGGAAAAGCATAAAACAGCTTTAAAGGGTCCCAAAAATGGGAAGCCTAGGCCAACAGGAAGAAAAGCATCCTGCTATTCTGGACGCAGAATTAGAAACAGGCTTTGGGGAACTATTAGCTTAAAATAAGCTGCTCCTAAACAGATCAGAGGTTGGTCTGTGGTGGAGGTGGTCTCTACTCGGGGGTGAGTTCTGGGAGAAAAATAGAACTCTACGGTTGGGAGGTTGGTCTACTGCATGAGTGGTATGTTTTTAAATGAGATGTTTTCCACCTACTTAAATCAACATGAATTGGCTACATATAAAAACAAAGTAGTTACTTGATTTTATATTCATTATCAGTTTTATAATTTGTAGAATCAATCTCAATGGGGTACTCCTTTGCTATTATGCATAGTTGAGAAATGTCAACATGTAGATTAAAAATCCTATAGAATCTCCAAACTCTAACGGGATTGAATCTACAGACACTTAGCTCCACCAATAGATTTGATGATTCAATTTTAATCTGCTTCTGTTTCATATAACAATGTTAGTTTATGCCTACATAGAGAATTCTAAAGCTCTTATACTATAGTGGATCTAGATCTATATGAACAAATTTTACTAAACATGCAAGAACTAAAGTAGAAGTGAACAAATTTTACCCTCTTCATAGTTTCTCTTAGTAAATTGGATGGGGAGATTTTTCCCCTAAAAGATGAGTACCTCATATGATATTATATGTATTATGTTTTTGTAAAACAACATGACTCACAAATTGTAGATAAAAGAATATAAACAAAAAAAAACTAACTCTATTATGTGAATTCTATTCTCCCTTTTACCTTACTATAGACATATAACAAACTAACCACGAATGATCATAATCGATCCATTATAGGTGTGTATTATACATGCATGAGATATCAATGTGAGAATGACCTATAGTACTTCTGCTGCATATTACTATTCTTGTAATATCACGAACATAAAATTCAGGTCAGCGCCGAGTCAACACGTTATTAAAATTGTAGGCGAGTAAAATACGACCTCTACTTATGTTAGTAACCATTCATTACAGATTTAAAAAAAAAAAACATTCAGGGCGAAGTAATAAATAAGGCGTGAGACCGACCATAGGAATGAACATAAAAACTAAAATATAACTATTGAAATTCCACGATTTCTTAAATTATCAGTTTCCAAACCCGAAAGGGAAGTCAACGAAAAAAAAATGAGGTGAAACATAGCTATTAACCAGATTCATAAACACGGCAAGAATCTTCGGAATGTAAAGCACGTCGTAGCCGCTGGGGATTAAATGGTCGCGGTAAATTACTATACAGAGGTATTGAATTTTGTATCACCTGTAGTATATAAAGCTTTTTGCTACGTTAATAATAGTTCGGGAATTTGGAACACGATGATTTAACATTGTCATTAAAATAGGGCGTAAAAATTTAAAATCTCATTTTAAATAAATGCCTAGGGTTATAGGCGTGAAATACGAATCAATATCTCATTTCGCAAATGTAAATAATAGAACCCTAAACTAGATAAAGAAGGGTTACGCGTGTGCATAGGGTTGGAAAATTGGCCGCGTACTCCTGCACAATTTAACCTAATTTATGTCAACCGATATGCGACCGATAGAAGAACAATATGAAAAAAAAAACAAAACATCTGACAGTAGAAACGTTATTAAAACATAGTTTCCTTCAGTTGCTCAGAATATATTAGCTGAGGAATATTAAAAGGACAAAACAACTGCACTATGGGGCACGGCATCGATAGGATAGCAACTCTAAATCCTTTCCTGCAAACACGAAGGCCGAACCCCAGCACACTTACGGGAATAGATGAAAAAATTTGTGATAGTTGACAACTGTAGCCGTGCCCAAATCGCTCTTGGAAAAAATCGGTACGTAGGAAACCTGCACACCAGACCGCCGGAAATGCTAGTTAGCAGAACATAGGGATAAATACCGAGAGTAGGTATATAGAACAAGAACAAGAAAACAAATACAGCCGCGCCATAAAAAGATAGAGGAAATGGAAAATAAAAGTATTAACAGGCAGGTGCTAGGGTAAATGCCCCACGAGGATAGGGTTACTTGCCATGGATAAAATCTGTAGATACGAAAACGATCTTGCGGCTGGATAATCAAAATCCTTCACTCATCATAAGGCGGAACCCAGAACACATTAATTAAAAACCTGGAACCTGCAACGCAGTTGTGAAACAAACAGGAAGTGCATCATAAGAATAGCTGATACAAAACAACAAAATGAGAATGACTGGACATAAAAGAGATGAAGAATACATTCGACATAGAAGGAAATCCATAAATAGCTGAACGCGAAAGAGGAATAGCCAGGTAAGGGGGTATTACCAGTTGTTGGCTGTGGAGTGCAAGTCGGCTATGCAAGTTCAGAAGATTTTAACTCCGAGAGGCTTGAAACAACGAAATGAATGAGACGAACAGTAATGAGTTCTGGGCGGTGAAAGGTTAATAATGGGAACTGAACCCTAAGACGAAATCGATAAACGTACTGGTAAAATCCTGTTTAAGGATTTGCGGATTTACACTCCAGCGACCTCGAGTTTTACGAAATCCCGAAGGGGATTACAAGGATCAAAGCTGAGCCGCAACCTCGGTAGCATTCTGTCAGTTTAATATTATTTAATTTTGGGTCAGAGTACCTAGTAAGCGGACTGCCGACGAATTCATGAGATTATTCTCATCGAAAAGACCCTCCCCATTTCCCTCTCCAGCTGTTGATGAAACGCGTTCTCAGTACAGAAGCTGTTGTGCAAACGATGAAATGAATTGTCACCATCATGAACCTGAAACACGTCAACCCGAAGCCTGTGGCGATCTCTGTTTGTACCATTTCTTATGTGTAGGCACGCAATGCTGTCACACCAAGAAAACCGTCATCTACATAAATCCGGAACAGGAAATCTTCAATACGTGTGAGTATAGGTGGCGGAGTATGAGACAGAGCGCAGTTTAGGGTTTTGACCAAAACCATGGTTATGTGAACGTGGTATTCTTAACAAACCCTAGCGATAAAATCGGCTTACTCATACGTAAGGATGACTACAATACCAGAGTTACGATAAGTTGGTAAAACGTAATTTGCGCAATTGGTAAACATATAGGTAGGTATAAATACATGTGACCGATATACGTAGGTTTGAATATATATAACTATTATATGATATATCAAATTTATTACAAGGATAGGATACTATGGGTTCACGAATTGTAGATATGCATGTCTACTCAGACTATCGTTTCACAAGGTTATATGCATGAAGGTCGAGGTGGATTATTGGGTCACTAGTTTAAATATAAGAGCGCCTAGGGTAAAACATTAGTATCAAAATTTTGTGTATAGACTTTGGATATAAAAATATAGTAAATATGGTAATGATAAAGGGTCTGAATGTTAATATAGTAAATAGATTAAGAGAATTTACTACCTCTTGACCCTAATTAAAGATCAAATGGTTTGAGAATGGAGAAAACCTAGAATGGACTGGTGTGATGAATGAAAAAAAAAAATAAAAAAATTTGGGAGGTGTGACAATTAAGTTAATATCTTCGCGTCTTGTAACAATTTTTATTTACAGCAGTTAATTAATATTTCACCTGTACATGTATCAGAGGCTACTTTCAGTTTACATAAACTACTTTTAACTCATATTTTTCCCTTCTTATTTAATCTATACATTGTTCATGCACTGTATAAAATACAACACAAGTATTTAAAATACATCTATAGGGATAAAACCCTATATGCACTTAATGTGGGTCCTCACATCTATTCAGGCATATGCATACTTTATTGAAATCCTAGAAAGGGTTATTATCTCATAAGTACATAGGTGTACTTAAGATTTTTCACTTATATTTTCTAGCAAAATATTTCATATTATTTTGCTATAAGTTAATGTTCAGAATAGACTATAATAGAATCAGTCTCTTTTTTAGAACTTCAAATTTTTTTATGCACTGAACATATATAAAATTTCACCTGTTAAAGTTTCATTTTATTTTTCTGTCCTATATCATAGGTTTTTAGACTAATAACTGATAGTATCTGAATGGAATTTACTTTCTAAACTTCAAAGTACTTAAGATGCATGCTCATATTAGCCTTAATGGAGCATTTGTCAATTATCTTACTTCCATTCTTCTGTCCACAGTGCTGACATAAAATATATCTATTAACAATTAGCTTCAATTTGCAGACTTTGTTTAACTACATATATTTACATATAGATTTCTAAAGGAACTTTAACTGTTTTAACGTTGTGGAGTCTGCTTTCATGGCATGTTCATATCAATTGTAACCTTTATTTACATTATCATTGCTATTTAAGTAATTCCTGTATTCCGTAGTCAATTATACTTTCACTTGTATAATTTTATGTCTATAACACACGAAACAGGTTTAAAGTATGTCTAGTTTCAATTATATCTGTTACATGTAAATGCATTCTGCTTTATTTTTCCTATATGCAACAGTTATTTTATTAGTCTAGAAGCAGATTAAAGTGAGACAACAAATCATCTTTGGGGTAAAATTTTTCCTCAGATTTAAACCAACATTGGTTTAGAGACTCTGATGGATTCTCCCCACAGATTTTATTCCTACAACTATACAGATTTGAGAGGGTTAATTTCTTCTACACAATTATGTTGAATGTAGGGAATAAAAACCTTAAAATTTTAATCTAGCATAACATCTATAACCATTAACCATATTGCACAATAACAGGTACTTTAATCATTCATAAAACTTATGAACATACCACTTCTGCAATTGACCAACCTCCCAACCTTAGAGTTCTTCTATCCTCCAGAACTCACCCCCGAGCTAAGATCATCTCCTAGAATAGACCAACCCCAATATGTTCTGGAGTAGCTTATTTAAGCTTATGCTCCCCAAAGCCTATTTCTAATTCTGCGTCCAGAATTATAGGATGCTTTTTATTCCTGTTTTCCTAGGCTTCCCTTATTTAGGGACTATTAAAGCTCCTTTATGATTTTCTAGCTTTTTACCTCTTCCCAAATACTCTCCACCTCATTGGGGAAATCTATATTTTTCCTCAAAAACCTAAATTATAAATAAATTCTTTCAAGGATTTTTGAAATATTTTTTGGGAAAGTCTTAGCCTCTTTCCATACCTTATGGATTTGGCAAGTGATCTCAAAATTCTCATTTTGTCAATATGCACAAAAATATTTTATTTATTTTTAATAATTAAATAATTAATTACATCCACACAATAATTATCCATTTGGGTCGACTCTCCTTTGGATTGAAGTTCAAATGTCTAACTTAAAAAATATAAAACTAGGGGTGTTACATTTATTAGCCCATTGCTTAGACATGCTATGGGGGTTATATTGATGGGATGCTTCACGTGAAAGTGAAAATGTACCCATATGGGTGAGGAGATGATGTACCACTATTATTCCATGATATTCTACACCTGCTTCTGTTATGTGAGGTACGTGTCCCAGGGGCCATGAATGTGGCCATGATCTTCTGCTTATTTTAAGATTCACTAAGAAAGAAAACAAAATTACTAGTATTGGAGATGATCTTGTTTCATTGCTTAGTATATCTCAAAGAAATGGTTGTAGGTGGGGATACCTTCGGTATCCTTTATAGCTTATTTCCTAAAGTGATAATAATAGTGTGAGATGTAGACTCATATACAACATGAATCTTCCCAGATTATGGTGTGTATAATAGTAGATCACCAACATTGAGAGGAGAGTTACAAAGTTACAGAATATTAACATTAGATTTTGATTCATATCTCTTGATAACTTCAATCTCTTTGGTGTAGCGTTGGAAAATCGTTACAAAGTCACATAAGCATTAGTTTTTGATTCATATCTCTTGATAACTTCAATCAATTTGGTGTAGCATTAGAAAAAAATTACGCTGTCAGATATGCGTGAGTTATTTATTTGTTAAATTGACAAAAGAAATCCATATTATTGGATTTTGAATATAGGAAATATAATTATATTAACATATAATATCAATATAATTGATGAGGATTAAATCTCACAGAATTTGTTCTTATTGTTGCTTTTAATAGATTCGTCGCATGGAATATAATGTATTTTCCTTTAAATTATACACACAAATCCTTCAATGAATTTCCAAGTAAAAAAATAAAACATTATATAAAATAATATTACAAAATTTGACATTTATATTAAATATATATTTTTAAGAATTAATAAAACTAATTTAAATATTGTTTGTTTGTCTAACCACTATTATATTGTTTGTTTACATTTAATTTCGATTATTTTTATACCATCATTTTGATATTATTTTTATTTATTTTTAAGTGGTATATATATATATATTCTCTTAATATTAAAAAAATTGGAGAAAAATGATCTAGATTATCCACAGTGTTATAAGAAATCCGCTGACATTTCAAATCGCAACGGGGATCCATTTTCAAGACTATTTTTGAATGAATCAACTAAAGTAGAATTTTAAGTAGTGTTAATTTTTTTTTAGTATTTTTATTGACTATCATTTTTATTTTATTAAAACAAAATTGAATAATATCCTAAAAAAGTACATATGAAATCTTGCAGTACAGTGTATTTGTAGGTAATGATGTGAATACCTAGATTTTAACATACTATTTAATTATACGATATTTTTTGGATAATATTTTTTTTTTTAATCTTGGAATACATATTTCATAATATAAATTTAACAATATTATATCCATCTTAACCCTTGATCTATCAAGTGCTGAAAGGGATCAAATCTCTCGAGGTGCAAACATATTTTTCGAATTCATTTGCTGAGGAAAGTTTTTCTTCTCAAGAGATTTGATCGCTCTCGATGCTTGATTGATCTAGGGTTAAAATGCATCTAGTTTGTTTTGTGTCTCTCTTTCTCTACTCTCCCTATCAATCTCCTCTCCCTCTTTCCTCCCACTCTGCTCTCCCCACCACTATCTCTCCATCCCTTCCTTATCACTCCCCATCTCTCTCTACTTCTATCCCTCCATGTATTTCTTCTTCCCTCCCTTTCTCTCCCCTTCCAACTCCATATTTATCTCTCTCTATTGACTCATATCTCTCTTTTATATTATCTATGTCATTCTATATTACATCCCTCTATATGTCGTCCCCATCACTCTCTCTCTCTCTTTCTTCCCTCTAACTCTATCACTACCTCCCCCCTCTCTCTCTTCCCCTTCTCTCTTTGTCTCTCTCCTCTCCTCTTCTCTGTCTCTACCCTCCTATATCCCTCAGTCTCTCCCCATCCCTCCCTTGTCACCCCCTCTCTTTCTCAACCCCTATCTCCCTCTATATGTTTTGTTTCCTCTCTCTTTCTTCCTCTCTCCCTCTCTCTCCACCTCCTCTTTGTACTCCTCCCTCTCTCTCCCTCTCTCTCCCACCTTAAAAAAAAAACCATTTGGTTGCAAAATATTAATCATATGTTTTGGATCAACCATGTAAAAGAAACTACAATAATTAAAACTTAAAACAACCACGCACTACCTTTCCTATATTAATGTTAGTCAATTTGTTTGTTCTCATCACTTCGATGCTTAGTTAAAATGTATTTATGTTGCTTCTTAGTAATATTATTTATATTCTTAGTAATATTATTATACAAAATTATTCTCATTTTTAATTTAATTGAAACTTTTATTTAATTTCTATGGGAATATACGATATACGGTTTATATATATCTCAAAAGTAATGATTAAATTTTTCCTTTTAAAATTAGTTAAGAAAATGTTACTAAATTAAATTAAAATAAATTATTTTAAAATATTTTGATTGTGAAATAAGTTATGTTTATTGGCCATGTGGTATTGATAAACCATGGTGTTGACCCATGATATTATAAAAAATCCTATTTACATGCTACTAATATCAACCATAAATTGGGGCTGAATTTCTATGATTAAGAATCATGTCATATTGTTATAAAATATTTCCATTGTCAAAGAAGTGACATTGTATTGAACAATGGCATCCTAACAAAACATATTCACAAGTTAATAATAAATTTTACATATAATAAATTGATTTTAAGTTTAGCTTTTTGTTATTAATTGAGCCAACCTTTAAATGTTCATAGGTTTTATATTACTATTAACATTTTATTTACTACTTTTAACTTTATTTATTACCTTTTTTTAATAATTTAGTGGACTTGTAAATATTGAATGTTAAACATTTATGCTTGACATTTGTACCCATGATATGCGGGTAAAGCACCTCTCAAGCAATCATTGATAAATAATAAGTGGATAATATTTAACAGTAATCAAGACAAAGGTTTAAGATTTAATGTACTTTTTCTTTTAAATTTAATTAAAAAATTATGGTAATATAATTAAATTAACATATATATATATATATATATATATATATATATATATATATATATATATATATATATAACATTTTTGACAATATAATCTATTATGGTTTTGGGGTAAGTGGTAATCATAAGCCTTGGTATTCTAACAAATTGGAAGATTATTTATAGCTTAAGAGTCTCCATGATAAAGTGGAAGTAACTTGAGCGTTAAGAATGTTGTTAGGGTTGAGAATTTCCATCACCCTAAATTTAGGAAAATTGTTGAGATTGAGAAAGGGTTTATGCTTGATATAGTTATATATATAGTTATATAAATACTTTTTTATTATTACAATCATTTAGTAGGTTTGATGTTTTTTTAGGTTTCTTCATTTATTTTGTTAATTTATAATTATATATTTCAAATAATATTTCTTATGTTGACTAAGTTTTAGTCTATATTTGGTTTTTTTTTAGTATTATTTTTATTTATACGTCCATTTATTTATTTCTTTATTTAGTCTTTATTTATCATTTTGTTACCTTACATTATTTTTATGATGGTGTTTGATTTGTTTTCTTTTATTTATTTTTTAGTTGCTTTTATTTTTAGGGTTAATGGTGTTTGTGATTTTCAATGTCTAATTTTATGGATTTTATTTTATAAGATGTATAATATTTATTTTAAAATTTCTTTAACATATATTTTTCCATTTATTATAGGCACTCAATGTCTATGTTATGTCTATAGGTATAGCATTTCCATCACCATAAATTTAGAAAAGTTGTTGAGATTGAGAAAAGGCCTTGTTGGTTTTCATTGTTGGATCCCATTGTTGGTTTTCATTGTTGGATCCCATCGTTGTGCCTCTCAGTAGGGTTCTTTTTTCCTTTCTTTGGTGTTTTACTCTCTTTTGATTTTCCTTGGTTTTATGCTTGATAGCTAGATAGCGAGATAGATAGATAGATAGATAGATAGATGATTCATGTAGTAGGTTTGATGTTTTTTAGGTTTCTTCATTGATTTTGTTAATTTATAATTATATATTTTAAATAATATTTCTAATGTTGACCAAATGTTAGTTTATATTTGGTATTTTTTTATTTTTTTATTTAGTATTATTTTTATTTATACGTCTATTTATTTATTTATTTTATTTATATAATTATTTATTATTAATTTTTTACTTATTCTTTATTTATTATTTTATTATCTTATATTATTTTTTATGACGGTGTTTAATTCTTTTTCTTTTATTTATTAGTCGGTTGTTTTTATTTTGAGTGTTGATTGTGTTTGTGATTTTCAATGTCTAATTTTATGTATTTTATCTTATAAGATGTATAATATTTAATTTAATATTTTTTTAACATATATTTTTACATTTATTAGAGGTATTCAATGTCTATTCTATAATTTCCTATATGATTTGGCTGAAGATTTATTATATTATGATATGGATCACAAAATCTTACACTCTGAAATGTTGTTACATGTTTTTTTAAATGTAGATATGTTTATGTTATTTTTTTTAATTGATGGTAATAATAATAGAAAATAAAGCTATATCTAATTTTAATAACTTTTCTGAAATTTATCCAAGATAAAAGCTTTTGATGAGTATAATGGATGTATCATTATTTACATTTACCAACCATTTAATATATATGACTACACCGTATTAGTAATTATTAATATTATAACTTGTATTACAACATTTTCCTTGCTTATTGCATAATTAAAATTAATGGTTTTTCAAATTAATTTTCAAGCGTCCCTCACTATGAAAGTCTTCAAATCCTCTTCCCTTTTTAACATCTTTTCTTTACTATTTTGAATTTGTTAAAAAATTCTTCAAATGCTCTTCTCTTTTTAACATCTTTGCTTTACTATTTTGAATTTGGTAGAACTTTGTTGTTTTCTTACTAGAATCGACACATTCGTTATGAAATTTGATGATTTATTCACCCTTTAAATATTTGAAAAGATAATTTACCCATATAACAATTAACAAATTATTGTTATGAGAGAATTATTATAAAATTAATACATCAAATAAAGATATATTAAAAAAATCTAATTAATATAATTAAAGATATATCACATTTTTTTAAATATAATTTATTTAAGAAAAAATTACAAAATTAGTATAATTAAAGATATATTACACTTTTTTTTAATATAATTTATTTTAAAAAACATATATTTCCTATATTATTGTTAGTAAATTTGTTTGTTTTCATCATTTGGATGCTTAGTTAAGATGAATTTATGTTGCTTCTTAATAATACTATTTATATTATATATATTTCACATCTTTATATATAAAAGTATTTTCATTTCTAATTTTATTGAAAAATTGATTTAATTTCTATGGTATTATACGATAGAGGGTCTATATATATCTCAAAAGTAATGATAACATTTTTCCTTTTAGAATTAATTAAGAAAATGTTATAAAATTAAATTAAGATAAAATATTTTAAAATATCTTGACTGTGAAATAAGTTATGGTTATTGGCCATGGCCATGTCGTATTGATAAACCACGTTATTGACCCATGATATTATAACAAATCCTATTTACATGCTAATAATATCGACCATAAATTGTGCTTGAATTTCCATGATTAAGAATCAGGTCATATTGCTATAAAATATTTCCATTGTGAAAGAAGTGAAATTGTATTGGCCCATGGCATGGTAACAAAATATATTCACCAGTTAATAACAGATTTTACATATAATGAATTCACTTTAACTTAAAAAATTTATTATTTATTGAGTCAACATTTAAATCCATAGAGGTTTTGTATTACTCTTAACATTTTATTTATTACTTTTAATTTTATTTATCACATTTTTTAATAATTCAGTGGAGATATAAATGTTAAATGTTAAAAATTTATGCTTGACATTTATACGCCACATAACTGGGTAGAGCACCTCTTAGGAAATCATTGATAATTAATAAGTAAAAAATATTTAATAGTCATCAAGACAAAGGTTTAGGATTTAATGTATTTTTTCTTTTAAATTTAATTAAAAATGATGGTCATACAATTAAATTAACATAAAATATATATATAATATTTTTGACCATATAATCTATTATGGGTTTTGGGTAAGTGATAATCATAATCCTTGGTATTGTAAGAAAGTGGAAGTTTATTGATAAGTTAAGAGTCTCCACGATAAAGTGGAAGTAACTTCAGGGTTAAGAATGTTCTTAGCGTTGAGCATTTCCATCACCGTAAATTTAGAAAAGCTGTTGAGATTGAGAAAAGGCCTTGTTGGTTTTCATTGTTGGTTCCCATTTCTGTGCTCTCAATAGGTTTCTCTTTTCCTTTCTTTGATTTTTTCCTCTCTTTTTATTTTGGTTGGGTCATGTAGTAGGTTTGATGTTTTTTAGGTTTCTTCATTGATTTTGTTAATTTATAATTATATATTTTAAATAATATTTCTAATGTTGACCAAATTTTAGTCTATATTTGGTATTTTTTTATTTTTTTTTAGTATTATTTTTATTTATACGTCTATTTATTTATTTATTTTATTTATATATTTTTTTATTATTATTATTTTACTTACTCTTTATTTATCATTTTATTATCTTATATTATTTTTTATGACGGTGTTTGATTCTTTTTCTTTTATTTATTAGTAGTTGGTTGTTTTTGTTTTGAGTGTTGATTGTGTTTGTGATTTTCAATGTCTAATTTTATGGATTTTATTTTATAAAATGTGTAATATTTATTTTAATATTTCTTTAACATTTATTTTTCCATTTATTATAGGTATTTATTGTCGGTTCTAAAATTTCCTATGTGTGATTTAGCGGAAGATTTATTATACTATGATATAATTGATGGTAATAATAATTGAAAATAAAGTTATATTTTTGCTAATTTTGATAACTTTTTTGGCATTTAGCAAAGATAAATGTTTTGATGAGTATAATGAATGAATCGTTATTTACATTTACGAAGCATTTAATATATATGACTGCACCATATTAGTAATTATTAATATTATAACTTGTATTCTAGCATTTTCCTTGCTTATTGCATAATTAAAATTAACGTTTTTTCAAATTAATTTTCAAGCCCCCCTCACCATGAAAGCCTTCAAATCCTCTTCCCTTTTTATCATCTTTGCTTTACTATTGTGAATTTGTTGAAACTTTGTTGTTTTCTTACTAGAGTGGACACCCTTATTATGAATTTTGACGATTTATTCACACTTTAAATATTTGATAATACAATTTAGCCATATAACAATTAATAAATTATTGTTATGAAACAATTATTATAAAATTAATACATGACATAAAACTATATTAAGGATAAATGTAATAAAAAATATATCACATTTTTTATAAATATAATTAAAAATATATCACATTTTTTTAAATATAATTTATTTAAATAAAAATTAGACCTTAAATTTAATCTTGCATAAGTTTACTTTAAAAGAAATATATTTACTTATATTAATTCACCAACGTAGTTATCCTTTCCTCAAACATATCTCAATTGTAATTGTAATAGATAGGCATATGCAGGAACTTTAATAAAAACGTTAGATAACCATACATCATGAGTTTAATAACTTAACCAGATGCAAACGTTTTTCTATGTTCATTCAAATAATTTTGAATTTGAATTTTGAATAACGGATTAGAAAATTGGGTGAACCGTTGGATGCCAAGAAGAATAATATGCGAGGGCAACCACCACCATCTAGCAAAACGGTGCAATTGAAATTGAGTGGAACAACCTCTAATTTTTAAGCTTAACGTGGGACATGTGTCACCATTTTAGTGGAGAAAACAACTGAAAGCCGAAGCCTGCTTTTTATCCACTAGCATTCTGGAAAGATAAAAATGATCGAACCTGTCCCGAGCTTTTCTTGACCCTACCATGTTCCAATTATGTGAAATGCAACCATGATGCCTACTTGTATTGCCATCGTCGATCAGATGTTTGATCTGCGGGAGGGTTCGTTTTACGGGGTGATGGACTGCGGCTATTCTCTCTGGTAGTTCTTCGCTTCTCTCTGGTATGTTTTCGCTTTTTTTCTTTTTTTCGAGACTCTATTTGTCAATAGATTCATTTAGAAATTTGTTTGAAAACTAAAATCAGAGGATTCTTCTCTCGCACATGTTCTTGTGTTGTCTCAGTGTATGTGCGTTGGGCTCTGTGTATTGTGTGTGTATACTACAGAGAGGAGATGGCATGGCATTGACAGATATTTATTGGTAGATTTTTGCAGAGAGGAGATGGCATGCATGGCATTGGCAGATTTTTTTTAAGTTCTTTTGCTAGATGGGGTTCAGAGCCCGTTTATTTTTATTTTCTTTATCTTTGATCTTTTATTTTCATTAATTCAAACACTGCTCGGATCCGTAGATGGTGTTTGAGTTCGATTTAAGGATCTGTTTGATCGATATTTAACGGGTAGGGTTTTGCAAGATCTGATTTCTTGAGTGCTTTTTTTTCTTGATTTTGCATTTTCTTCTGGTTCTAAAAGCCAACGTTATTATTAATTAGGGTGTTTTTAAATGTCTCTCTTATCGTTTTGTTAAACCCTAGTTTTCTTTCAAAGAACAACAAAATTGTTTTTGAAATCATAATTTATTTCCTCAAAACTAAGTTTACATTGAGGTAGATCTTCTTTTTTTATATTTAAAAACTTAAAGCGTGCATCTTGGATTTTATTTTTTTTATTTTTCTAAATGTGTGAAAAACGTAAACTGCCTGCCATGCTGAGAGAAAGCTTAAGTGTCAAGATTTTCTTTCTTCTAATATATTTCTACGGCCAGAAAAAGAACCTCTAGTTTCCTTTTTTTTAAATCCACCTTTACACTCAAATGGCTCTATATAATGTTTATCGAATTTGATGTAGCTTATGCAAGAAAAAGTATTCATACAATATTATTTGATTTGCGAAGGTGTAGCAGATGCCCGAAGATGCAGGAGATGAAAATGCCTTGTTATTTATTTGCAGTTCCTGGTATTTACCGTCCTCGAAGCTAGGTTAGTATTAATTAAGTTAAGGTGTTTTTATATATTTCGTATATCTTTCTTTTAAACCTGCAGTTTGTAGATTTATTTTTGAAGTATTCATTATATATTAATTTTATTAATAATTTTTCTTTGGTCGGATGTAATTATATATCAATTTTTTTCGCAATTTTTCTTTCCTTGGAACTAATTAAAAGTGAAGCCTGCATCACTTTTTTGATTTAAATGTGTGAAAACATGTTTTTGCTATTAAAAAAAATAAAAAGTAAAAAAAAAATAAAATTAGTTGTGCAGCTTTTCTTTCTAACCATTTATTACTACTATGAGAAAAACAACATCTAGTTTATTTTATTAAAGACTACTTTTATAGTAAAATGCCTCCAAAATTATTATGCAATATTATAGTATATTATGTTTAAAATGTGAATATCTCTATTCATTTCATATTGCTATTCAATTTTGTTTGCTTGCTTTTTCTTTAAGTGGATATAAAGCTTTAGAAGCTAGTCACAAAGATGATAGTGTTACTACTTTCTTTCTAAACATTAACTTCAAGGTTTTTAGAGGCATTTCGTCTTTACAATATATGTTAAAGTGGGTTTTTATAAGTATATATTTTTTTTTAGAGTGTGATTGATTCTCTCTTTATATTTTCATTACGAATTTTTAAATGATGTTCAAGAGAAAGAGTGAGCTTGAGAGTGTGAGTCAGAGATAGTGAAAGAGAATGAGTGTCTAGTGCGAAAGAGAGAGAGAGAGAGTGTGTGTGTGTCTAGAGAGAGAGAGAGAGAGAGAGAGAGAGAGGGAAGGGGAGAGGGAGGGAGAGGGAGAGCGAGGAGGGGGGGGGGGGAGAGAGAGGGAATGGGTGAGTGGGAGGAAGAGGGATGCTTGAAGAGTGAAATATTTGCTGTGTGTTGGGTAGAGAGAGGTGGGATGATTGGGAGAGAGAGAGAGGTAGGGGGAGAGGGAGACAAAGACGGAGGAGGAGGGGAGAGAGAGGGAGGGAGAAAGGGACAGAGAAGGAGAGGGAGGTGGGTGAAGGGGGGGGAGATAAGAAAACAGTGAGAGACAGAGGGAGGAAGAGAGATGGTTGGAGAGGGAGGAAGAGAGATGGTTGGAGAGTGAAATAACTGATGTATTGTTGGTAGAGAGAGGTGGGATGATGGGGAGAATGAGAGAGAGAGACAGAGAGAGAGAGGAGGGAGGGAGGGAGAGGAAAGGAGGGAGAGGGAGGAGAGGAGGAGAAGGAGAGAGAGAGAGAGAGAGAGAGAGAGAGAGAGAGAGATGGAAGGAGAGAGAGGGGAGAGGGAGGATGGGAGAAATGGATAGGTAAGGGAAAGAGACATGGAGGGAGGGAGGGAGCGAGGGAGGGAGAGGGAGAAAGAGATAAGGGGAGAGAGGGGGCGATGGAGGGAGGGAG
The DNA here is from genome assembly GCA_034641835.2 of Pinus albicaulis. Taxonomy (NCBI): domain Eukaryota; kingdom Viridiplantae; phylum Streptophyta; class Pinopsida; order Pinales; family Pinaceae; genus Pinus; species Pinus albicaulis. The sequence goes on from JAXQQM020071068.1 coordinate 420,672, forward strand.
GGAGAGGGAGAAAGAGAGGCAGAGAGCGGGGGAGGGAGGCAAAGAGGGAGGGGGTGAGAGGGAGAGAGAAAGGGGGAGAGGGAGGGAGAGATTGAGAGAGAGGAGGGAGGGAGGGAGAGGAAGAGGGGGAGGACGGGAGAGGGAGAGGGAGAGGGAGGAGGAGGACGACGACGAGAGAGAGAGAGAGAGAGAGAGAGATGGAGAGAGAGATGGAGGGAGAGATAAGGGAGAGAGAGGGAGAAAGGGAGAGATACGGGGAAAGAGGCAAGGAAAGAGGGAGGGAAGGAGGTAGAGAGAGGGGGAGGGAGAGAGAGAGGGAGGGATGGAGGTAGAGAGGGGGAGGGAGAGAGGGAGGGAGGGAGGTAGAGAGGGGAAGGGAGGGAGAGACAGAGAGGGGGAAAGAGACAAGGAGAGAGAGGGGGAGGGATGGAGGGATGGAGGGAGGGAGATGGGGAGAGAGAGAGGAAGAGAGAGGGGGAGCGAGGAAGAGAGGGAGGGGAAGCGAGCGACAGGGGGAAAGATACAGGGAGAGGGAGAGAGTTCGAGGGAGATGGAGGGGGAGAGGGAGAGAGATTGATGGAGGGGGAGAGGGGGGCGAGAGTCAGGGGGTTGGGTGGAGAGAGAGAGGGGGGGGTTAGGGGGTAGATAAAGGAGGGGAGAGTGGGGAAGAGAGAGAGAGAGAGATGGAGAGGGGGGGACATAGAGAGATGGAGAGGGATGTGGAGAGGGAGAGGGAGGCATAGGGAGAGGGAGAGATATGGAGGGAATGAGGGAGAGAGTGGTGGAAGGGAGAGATGGGGGGAGAGAGAAAATGAGAGGGAGAGAGAGGGAGAGAGGAGGGAGGTAGGGAGAGAGGGTGAAGGGAGAGAGGGGGGGAGAGGGGGAAGAGAGTCAGGGGGAGAGAGAGGGAGAGTGAGATAGAGAGAGAGGGAGAGATAGAGGGATGAAGGGAGTGAGAGAGGGAGAGAGAGGGGGAGGGAGGGACAAAGAGAGAGAGGGGGAGGGAGGGGAAAGAGAAAAGTAAAGAGAGAGAGAGGGGAAAGAGAAAAGTAAAGATAGAGAGAGGGAGGAGAGGAGAGAGGGAAAGAGACAAGGAGAGAGAGGGGGAGGGAGGGAGTGATGGAGGGAGGGAGACAGGGAGAGAGAGAGGCAGAGAGAGGGGGAGGGAGGAAGAGAGGGAAGGGGAGGAAGGGACAGGGGGAGAGCGATAGGGCAGAGATATAGGGAGAGGGAGAGAGATTGATGGAGGGGGAGAGCAAGGCGAGAGTTAGGGGGTTGGGTGGAGAGAGAGAGAGGGGGGGTTGGGGGGGTAGATAAAGGAGGGGAGAGGGCAGAATAGAGAGATAAAGATGGAGAGTGGGGGACATAGAGAGAAGGATAACGAGAGGGAGAGAGAGTGAGAGTGAGAGGGAGAGGGAGAGGGAGGGATAGGGAGAGGGAGAGATATGGAGGAAGGGGGGAGAGAGGGATGGAGGGAGAGAGAGGTGGAAGGGAGAGATGGGGGGAGAGAGACAAGGAGAGGGAGAGAGAGGGAGGGAGGGAGAGAGGGAAGGAGAGAGGGGGGATGGAAGGAGAGAGGGTGATGGGAGATGGGGGAGAGAGGGGGAAGAGAGTCAGGGGGAGAGAGGGGGGGAGAGGGGGAAGAGAGTCAGGGGGAGAGAGAGGGATGGAGGGAGGGAGAGAGGGAGCGAGAGATATTGAGGGAGAGAGAGGGGGAGGGAGGGAGATGACGAGAGAGAGAGAGAAAGAAAGAGAGAGAGAGTGGGGGGGATAAACGGGGGAGAGGGAGATGGGGAGAGAGGGAGAGGGAGAGGGAGAGATATGGAGGG